>JAJGOT010000241.1:232500-672500 GCA_022457155.1 Cladopsammia gracilis | reverse complement strand
GGTTTTTACTAATGCGCAGAGCGGCACGAGTTAAGGTTTCCCCTCCGTTTTTGTTTTTATCATTTTAGTGTCACGATTGTGCATTTCCGGTTCATATCTTTGCCATATACACTTCCGGTTACTTGACTTCCGGCTACTCTCACTTCCGGTTTTAAACCATGACGCCAACATAACAGTGTTACTGAAGTGTCACGGCACCGTTTCCTACAACCCTGGTTACATTGCTGATGTTCACGTTAGGTATTAAAACACACAGAAGAATCACGGACTTCCTTGTGGTACAGCGGACAACTTCTTATCTTGTTTAAGTAATGATCCGCATAAGAAGGGTAGTGCTGAACGGCAATGCACGATGGAATGTCAACTATTTTCATTGTTACAACTAGTGATCTCATTGGCCTAGACTCAAAAACCGCTAAAAAGTTAAGGTTCAAAGTGCATAAAGTCTAATTTTTTTAAGGTTTCAAATATTTTGAGACCCAATCGCACAACATGCAATTTGTAAAAGATATTGTATTTGGGGAACTTAATCAAAGAAGCAAAATTAGTAGCTATTGTCTTCTGCTATTCTGATTGGTTAAGCACGAACATTTCCTAAAATATATTTGACGCAAATGGATTTTCTGTATTTTTATAATGAAATATAATTATGAACCATCAGCCCCTCCTCTATTCTTAAAATCAAAGATATTCTATGCGGGAAAGAGCCATTGCCGCAGAACAATGAAGTTTACTACAGTTCTTATGTGAAGCATTACTTAAAATATATCATAACAATTTCTTACGCATGCGCATAAGTATAGGGTACTTCGAGACTCTTGTACACCATAAAAAGTTGAATTGCACGCATTTCTATTCAAAAGTGGCTTGACATCATGCTACTTATGACGTCATATCTTGTTAACATAGCAACCGATTCGCTCTAAACTTTGCCAATAAACAAACAGCTGCTGAAGACGGCATGTGCTAACAATAAAATGCTCAAGAAAAAACGTAAAGAGGTTGACATCCATCACCCTCCCCATTGTATATTCCATGGTTAAAATGCAGCCTATCTTACCGTATCCACTGGACGGGAACCACTCGTTCCCAGGTTGAACACGATCACATGGAAAATTGTCGCATCGTATTTATCAACGATGAAAACAGGTCTACCTTTCACAAGATGGAAAGTTCAAATATAGAAATTTGATTCTGATCGTAATTCAACAATCCGCTCTTCAGATAAGAATGGATGAAGAACTTTTTGAAATGTATAGTCATTTAACAAATTGACCGCATTTTTACATGGACTGTACTCTTATTGACCTTAGAAATGATGTCATAAAATGTACAAAACTCAAGTGGAACCACGAGTGGTTTCACGAGTGGTTTCACTGCCAAGTGAAAACAACCTAACACTGGTATGGTGGCCCATCGTTATCATAGTAAACAAGAAGCTGTACACAGCTTGAACTCGTGGCGCCTTTAAATCATTGCAGCATTGATTCCCAAGTGATTTGAGTGCTTTTACAGAGAAACATAAGCTTAAAATTATATCTAACGCGTAACGCGTAACGCAATATTGCCGTAAGCTTACGTTTTCACACTGACACAGTTTGATATATATATATATATTTTTTTAAATTAAACGTAAGGATTTTTGACGAACGAAAAAAAAAGTACATCACTTTCATAATGTCCAGTTCGAAAAAAGAAAAAAAAAAGGAAAGAAAAAACGAGGACCTTATGGAGATTCGAACTCGGGCCGGGACCTTATGGAGATTCGAACTCGAGCCGTCCGGGACTAAGCCACAAACTCAATCACTGCGCTGTGCAAGAGCACATGCTATCTGCAAATTAAATTTTATTATTTTAAGCTAGATACGCATCAGAACGCGTGTTTGGGTTGCAAAATCCTTTTAGCTCGATTTTAATGTTTCACTAAAAACTCCAAATGCGAAACATCTGTAAGCTTATTGTTGTTTATATTCGTTTACATCAAATTAATTATTGTTATCGTTGGATTCACTTTAAATTCCTGTTACGAAACGTGTTCGTAACAAAGCATTTGCTCACTAAGTTAACAGCTGATGGAAGGAGCGAGTGAGTGAGTGAGTGAGTGAGTGAGTGAGAGCGTGAATTTTATTTAAACACCCTTGCCGATAACCTGTTCATCATGCTTTCACATATACACGGGTTTAAAAGTAATACTACACTGCATTCACTAGATTCAGTAGCTGACACTTAAGCTCGACCCGGAGCTCGATCGCTGAGCAAATGGCAAGTTTAATATATAAAACACAGAACTTGCCAGAGCAAAAATCCCACAGGAATAAGCGGCGAACACAATATCAAACGGTCCTATCCATCCATGAACGCCTTGAATTGTCTTAAAAGTGTGCAGTTGTACGCAGTAGTTCTTTATCTTGCTTCTCGAGTACACACATGGAGAGATTTTACGGTATGTATTTCATGGCCGAAAGCCATATAGTCGTCGATATAGACTTAAATATGCGTGCATAAATTTGCATGCGCTAATGTGACACGAAAAAAAAAACAAGAAAAGTCAACGCCGGATTTACAACTCGTGTGCTTCGCCACGAGTAAATATGTAAGTTATTGCGAAGATAACAATAAAAAATGGGAAGAAATAAAACATAAGAAAAAAGGTAGAAAAAATAATAAATTAATAATATTAATTAATTACTACTGCGAAAGTATAAAGCTTTCCCAGTAAGACTTCAGAGAGGATCGCGCCTTTAGATCACAGTTAAGAATTTGTTCTCTTCGATGATATAAACCTTTTGACCTCAGCGGATTATCTGTCAGATTGATAAGTGGGTTCATGTTGTCCAGAGCCGTTAGAATTATCAGTTTATTTCTTTGTGCTGTTATTCGGTGATAGCTCTGTTGGCAAACATTGTGGTTTCTTTTGGCTCACTTTTGTTGCAAGATAAATACTTATCGGCTAAAGTTTGTTATCGCTTTGAAAGTGCCAGGATCATTAAATTTCTCAGGCCGTGATTTAATGTCTAAAGTCTGCGGCGTGCAAGACTTGAGAGAAAGTGTTTCCGGCATTACGGATATATAGGCATCTTAGAAAGCCGTAGTCTATAATTCCACTGCAGTGAAATCACGAATTCTTGCAATAATTTTTAGCTCCTAAGTTAGTTCAGTAGAAACTCGAGTCTTGCTGAAAAGCATTAAATTGTGTTCATTCCTTGCTTAAGGAAAGGACTCAACAATTTACTAGCAACCGTGAGATTTACAAAACAGCAACTGTGCTGCAGATTATCTGTTGGATGCCAAATCAAACGCTATTACAAAGCAACAGAGGTTTATCATAGCTCCACGATGAGTATAGATGAGATGTCCGCTGATAACTGCCATTTCTACGACTTTAAGGTCTATTTCGTTGCCTGCTTGTTTTCATTTCTCGTCGATCGATGATGAGTATAGATGAGACGTCCGCTGATAAATAACATCACGGGCTATGAGAACGATGGGCCATATACTCGGTTTACTGCACTGGCAGCACTCGCTTATGGACAGTAAATCGTTCCGCTTCTTTTCCACTTTCGCCCTTACACTTCGATAATCATATATTGCAGATATTAAGCACCAATTGAACAACCCTGGTGAATCAGGAGCTTTTAATAAATGTAATGTATTGAACAAGCCTGCAAAGCAATTAGGTCTATGATAATGATGGGCCACGTGGAAAAAAAACAGTGTTTTTTTTCGACTTGTTTTTTTTTTCAATGTTGATTTTCAATGTTGTTTTTCAATGTTGTTTTTCAATGTTGATTTTCAAAGTTGATTTTCAAAGTTGATTTTCAATGTTGATTTTCAATGTTGTTTTTCAACGTTGATTTTCAATGTTGATTTTCAATGTTGTTTTTCAATGTTGATTTTCAATGTTGTTTTTTTCGACATTGATTTTCAATGTTTTTCCGAATGTTGTTTTTGATGATATTTTCCCAAAGTATTTTTTTGTTATTTTTTTTGTATTGCTTAATAATATTTTATATTTGTTATTTTTTAACCCTTTTTTTAATTGGAGATATTTGTTTTCAAAGTATTTTTTCTTCATATTATTAACTTTTATTATTTTTGTCTACTTTTTTTCTACTTTAATTGCTTTTATTTTATTTTTTCCCTTATTTCATTGTTATCTTCGCAATAACTTGCATATTTTACTATGATAACGATGGGCCACCATACACTGGCAAACTGCTGCAAAATGTTTTTGCGTGGGGAATAATTAAAGCCTTAACTTTTTATGTGAATAAATTATGTAACGAAAAAGGCTCACATAAAAATTATCTGCAGCTTAAATCATCGCTAGAATGAGCACAACAGCACAACAAGGAGCGTTATTCAGCAAATGTGAGAGAATCGCGCTCGACGATAATCACAAAATAGAGCACAATAACCTCACACAAAGTCAAATACAAAATTACTCGGCACAGTTTACAAAGCTAACCTTTTTCAAATTTTAAATGTCTTCGAATAATCAGATGAATCTTTGCTCCAAGTTGTTTTCGGCTCAGTCTTAGTTCTTTCGGGCGCCGGCGACTGATTCCGCCGTTCATGGATTTTCCCATGAAACTAGGTTTTTGTCCTTTTTGCTTCGCACTTAATTCCAGACGAGTTAAGCTGATTATGAACTAAAATTAACTGACGAGAGAGCATTCTTCTCATTGAAGAATTCCAGTTTTAAGTGCATTTTTCACTGTTTGAAGAACCCGCAGCGCCAAAAGTTTGACAAAACTCACCGCGTTGCCTTACTTATTACGTCATTTCCATGGTCTATACTCTTACTGGCCATACAATAAAACCAATCAGCGCGGCGGAATTCACACAGTTATTGTAAAATAAAATACACATTACGCACATTCTGAAATTTAACCAATATATTGAACGTCATGGATTCGACTTCCTTTGGGACGCTCAGACATTTTCCGTTTTGTAAGTCGTCTTGAGAGAGCAACTAGCCCTTTTGATGGTATCTTACATAAAGGCTTAGCTTGGGGTTCCTACTGCGTCGTTTGTATCAGATGGTAGCTAGCATTAATATATTGCAATATGATTACCGCGACCAAACAAATCAATATCCAACCTCGTCCCCAGGGCCTTCTCCGCTTTTAAAATGGCGGAGCGAACGCGGAAACCCCTGGATACCGCTGACAAAACAAAACAAAAATCACGGAGAAATTTATCGCGTAAAACATGATGAAATGTCTTCGTTTCGTTTGAACAACGGTTTCAGATTACCAGAAAACAAACATGGCTGCCATTCGCTGAAAAGAGCCTCCGAGAACGCAATTTCATTGCGTGTCACGTGTCAAAATACTGCACGATTTTTGGAGTATTTTGGCAGCTTTATCCGGGCCGAGGACTTCTACGCCCGGTCCGCCATTTTGAAAGCGGATAAGGCCCTGGGGACGAGGTTGATCAATATCTACAATCCTGGACAAAACTGTTGAGGCAGTTTTAGGTGATTTTAAATTTTATCCAGTGGCATGGTTACCAATCGATATTGTGGTCAGCAAATTCCTGTCGTTATTTCCGTGAACTTTCGTATGGTTTCGTTTATATTTTCGAAAGATTTTCGTTATTCCCAAGAGAAAAAAGTCGTTCTAACATCGAGTTTTTTTCGAAGGCAGTTTCCAAACGCAGCGGAAGCTATCATGCGCTGATGCAGCAACATATGTTTATTTTAGCTGTTTTATAGCCAACATAGAATTGTGTACATTGTGGCTAAAGAGATTTTTAACGTGAGACGTATGCGCGAGGAAATTTTACATACAGTTAAAAGACCAGCAATGGTTACGTGACTTGTAAGGATCCTTGACTCATTTGTTTAGATTTGATCTTGTGTGGCCATTAAAAACGGTTTGCGTGTTGTTATACATGTGTTTACAGCTGCCAAGTCATTTGAAAACAGCAAATCAACAATGGCCTATGTTCTTTATTCGACTATTGCAGGCGGAGAAGTATCAAATATGTTCGAACTAAATTGAAGAGAAATGGCGTTTTGTAGATTATTTCGTATACGTGTTAACACTTAAAACATCTTTATCATGATTTGTCGAAGTCTTGAAGTGAGTGCCGCGGAGGGGGTACTCTATGTATAAGCGGTAATCATATATGAGTTTTATGTGATGAAATGAAAAAAATGTGTAAAATTTGACGTCCTGCGTCCTGCGTCCAGTCTCTCCAATGTAAACAGTTAAGAGACATTTGTCGCATGTTAAACAGTAAACCACGTTGTCCGTGATGCAGGTAAAGTGCCCTGTGATATTGACATGCCCTTTGGGTGTTGTAATTGTAGTAGATGAATTAACATGGGGACATGTACGGCAAACGGTCCTGTTGCAAGGGAAAGTACCTGTTGGTTGATGAGGAAGGTCCCGCGGTAGGCTGCTTCTGACTAACAGGTCCTTCAGATTCTTGGCACGCCTGAAAGCCTTCAGTGGTGGTTTTCTGAAAATATCGGTGGTCGTGCTGTCATCGTGAAGGATCCCGAAGTTCCTTGAAATTATTTTACAGGCGTCCAGGTTCATGGGGTGGAAGGTGGTGACGAGTGGTACCCTGTCATTAGCGGCGATGTTCCCAGTGCTATTCTCAAGAATTTCAGCTCTCGATCTGGTCGATGCTCGTTCTCTCCCTCTTCTTATCAGGTCATTCGGATAACCACGTGCTGTGAAAAAGGTCTCCATTTTTGTTGCTACGATGTCAAAGTCATCGTTTTCACTGCAGATCTCGCGCAGTCTAAGAAACTGACTATAAGGTATGGATGACTTGCAACTGGATGGATGGGATGAGCTGAAGTTGAGGTAGGAGTGACTATCTGTGTCTTTGTAATAGACAGAAGTGGATATGCGATTATCCCGAGGCTTCATGTAGATATCAAGGAAAGGAAGCTTGTCAGTGGATACAGTCCATGTATACTCAAGGTTAGGGTGGAACGAGGAGGCAAATCCAAGGAACTGACGGAGGTTTTCTTCACTGCATGAAGCAGCGCCGGCCACATCATCCATGTATCGCTTGTATAGGTCTGGCTTTATACCGGTATAACTCGATAGCATGAGTTTTATGTGCCGCTGTGAAAGTTTTGAAGCTGTTAAGTTTTGGATAGGACATAGAAATCAGAGAGGTTTGGTCTAAATAGGGTACTGGAAAACTGATCAGTGGTATGACGAATTTAGTCTTCAGTAGGAACTGAAAGTTGGAAGTGATAAAGCTATACATAAATTAGTCTGGGACGGGGTAGGGATTTTTGGTGTCTAGTCTACAGTCGGGTTCAGAGTCCCAGAGCGCTAGCTACACTGCCACCCAAAAATGTTCTAGAATACCGCTCCCTCAAGCACATTAAGGCATGGCTCATCACTTGGTGGACAGCGCTGAATAACACTAAAGGCTACGTCACTGACCCGCGAAGTCGGTTCGTTAAGTCTTGTTCAAGCTGAAAATTTTACCATGTTACAGATGTAAACCCTTTACACATTCCAGCCATCAGAAGAACCTTCGAATTATCTCCAACATGGTGGCCTCGTGATATTTTTCTTAAAGATTGCAATGAAAAAGTATGTTATTTCATTCATCGTGCCTACGTTACTCCCATACAGCAAAACAAATCTTTCAAGCGACAATTTCATGTATTACTTCTTCGATGCTCCTTGCCCTGCTCTAACCTAGCTCGTAGCATTTCTTTGAAGAATCATTTACACATTTTTGGTATTCCACGCGAATCTCCGCGCGACTCTCTTAAAGCATAATTTCTGCAAGCGTAGCATTCCTTGGGTGGCCTGTGCCGTACGCCGTTTGGTTTGAGATGCATTTGGATGGACTAAGTTTGCCTTGTTGTAGTGAAGCCTTTAAAAGCTAGCCCATGTTTATCATGACGTGAACCTTAATCCTGCCGTGCACCTTAATTTTCACATCGCCAACACGTTTCGAGTTGTAGAAGAACAAATTCGCAAATTTTTGCGTTTAATATTGTCTTCAATCTGGTATATTAATCGAGATTGATAGACCAGTCAGAATGTGCTGATGTTAAGATATTAGTTGGCCTACGAACAGCCTCTTTTCAAGGGTATTGGGTTAAATGAAAATCGGCGAGCGGAGCAAACCGAGCTTGGTCTGGAAAGAGGAAATTACACCAATTTTATTCTCTCTCAATCCCCACTAAAAAGAGCGTTTTCACATGATAGATAATATTATTTCAAGTCGACCTATGGCATTATTTTATACTTATTTTTAGTACCACATTTCATGATCTGGAGCATAAGTTTCGCATAATTTCGCGTAGTACTGTTAAAAGCATTATATGCTATTTTTACAAACAGTATGGAAAAAATGAAGCACAAACGGCTATTACGAGCAAATCAATAAAAGCAATCAGCTTCTTGCGCGCAAATTTATACGTGGTAAGCAAGTGATTGGAAGTACAAGCTTTCCTAACGCAAGCCTAGCTCCCAGCAGTTTCAGTTCGCCGGACCCATTTGTACACCTCAGTGGAGGGCGACAATATAAAATTTTGAAGATTCTTTTTAAACTTCTCAAAGAAAACAATAGAAAAACATGCATCACGATTGATAATATGACATTGCAACACCCTCTACATGCGTCCCTCCAGTGGACTCGCTGTATCATGTATTCCACTTCCACAGGACAGCCCAACACCGGCACGACGTATGTGTCGTACATTTCCCCTTTTGTGGTTCTTTAGTAGATTTACTAGTTCTTCGCTTGAGTACCTGTCTTTCTGTTAAAGTCACTCGCGCCGTATTAGCGAAGTCACGCATTCCCCAGGTTTTGCTAATCTGCTGTATTTTACTATCGCACTCAGCTTTTTACTGCTTTCTGGCCATGGTTCCGTCATTTTACGAGCCTTCCGTTCAGACGTTGATAAGAGTGGACTTACACATTTCACTCATAACCGGTTCTGGCAACAAAGTTAGGGGCCATCAATGTTCTTCCTACTTTTATTACCTGCTTGTAGCTCTCCTCACCGTTGGTTCGTCGGTTTGGATTCCAACCATTTATCGCTCCGGGGGCCAGACACTCCTGCATTTCCTTCCCTCTTTACGGCCCCAGCCACACTTGTCGTCATTGGTACAACACAATACAATACTTTATTTTTTTACTCATTATTTTTTACAACTATATTTTAAAATACCTACACACATTTTATTAACTGAGTACTGATAATTTAAATAGTTAATATAATTTTGAGCCTGGGAGCTAAATTAACGGGTGAGTTTTCTAGTTAGCCCCCAGCCACAGTTTGTTAAACATTTACAGCAGGTGAAAGAGTTAAAACAAGTGAAAATATTTACAGTGAAATAATTTAACAATATGATGTTAGAAAAACATAACAGAGGAGACAAATTATATGTGTTTTTCTGACAATTTCTTTTGTCGCTTTGGTGGCGATATTGGAACATAAAACGGTCGGCCCGACCAGTCTCGCTTTGTTTTGTATAGCTTGGAACGCTAGTCTCCATTTTAATTTTTCATGGCAGATTCCGTATTTTTGCAGTTTTGACCTCTGCTATAAACTCCATCTTCAACCGTCTACTTACTTTTTCATTCCTTCCATTGGTGATTGAACAGTGTGATACGCAACTTATGTATTGTCCCCATGTGGTGGAGACGCTTTCCATATGAACCATTCAGTCGTCATTTTCCTTTGTGGCTATGAGTTTCAGAATACTCTTCTCATTGCCTGTCTCCATTGCGTTCTCCAGCCACACCTGCCATTGGTTCCGATTCGAACATTACAGAGGCAAGAATAACTAATCTATTGCGCATGCTTTACGCGTGTCTCAGTTGATTGACAGAATTGTTTGTCCCAGCAGTAATATTAACCAAAGGACAAACGTAAATGCTGGCCTCTCCTGCTGACATCAGTTTAAATATACGCATTTTAAACCCTGTCTTTTTGTGCCAGTTCCAATGTCCGCGAAGGTATTAATTATTGAAACGAAGGCCCGGATCGCACTTGCGGACAACTTTGAATTGTTCGCGTCAATTTGGACAGAAATTGACGTACAAAACTTTCTGAGCTCACGTTTGCAAGACAATATAAAAAGTTCTTTTCAAAAATGTATTTTTCTAGTCACTGAACAGAAAAACGCGCACGTGGCTTTAAATCTCATTACTAAGTATTTTATGCGGTATGAAGCTTGCTTGTTTTCCGGCTTTTTTTTGCAATTTCTCAATACCGTCGTTGAACACTGCTTAACATGATTTTTTCTAATCATTTTTAAGGGTTTATTCAACCTTTAGTGATTAAAAAAACTTTGCTTGTTTTTGTTAAACTACCATTCGCCATGATTAAATTGAATTAAAAGGAACGTGCTGCATATGGATTTGTTTTTCTCAAGGAAAAGCAAAATGGTTAACCCTCGGACGTACACACAAACGCCCACCGTGGTACAAGGATGAGGTGGGGGGGGGGTTGTTGCAACCCCTCCCTTGGGTTTTTGCAATGCTGTAATATTTCGGACATCTAATAGATAACCTTTGATGTGCTCTATAGCGAAAGTAAATATTATGGGTTGTGGCGATGCTGGGGGTCCGTGACGTCATCTAAAATGGCCGCCAAGATGTCCACTATCAGGGATTTTACCAAAAATTCTATTTTTTCGGAAAAATGCGGAAAATGCAAATATTTTTTGGACATCAACCCCTCACCCCCCCCCCCCCCCCCCCCCCCTTTGTCCGTCCGAGGATTAATCAAGAAGATATTTTTATCTGGATTCATCCAGTGCGTTGCAATGTGCCTGACAGGCGTGTTATCTGCGAAAACTTCTTAATGTAAGCATAGAGGAGCCTAGTAAACAATGATGGCGCGCTTTAAACGGTACGCGAACCATCGAAAGGACCTTCTATCAATGTTTTTGGTTTCGAAAAAGATATAGTGGAACGGCGAAAAGCCTCATACGAACCGGAAATTATAATTCTCCCTCCCCCATCGCTAACATTTTGTGGTGCACCCTACCCCGATCTTCGCTAGGTCCTGCGAGACACGTATTTCTAGTTTATTCTTGTTTATTTGTTTTTACTTATTTACTGTTTTATTTATTTATTTATTTATTTATTTATTTTATTTCAGTTTCTGGGGTGTTCCGGGGGTGTTCCTGTGGTTTTTTCTGGGATGGTCATCTGCCTTACCCATGGGGATAGCTTTGGATGGAGGGTAGGGTAGGGAGTTGGACGCAGCGGGTGGGGGATTGGTGCTAAAGGAAGAGGAGGGTTGGGATGTGGAGGCTACCCCCTCTCAGCGTCAAAGTGTGTCATTCTCCGAACCTCACTTTACTGTGCTTCGTGCTTGTATGGGCATTGTTTCCTAGCATAATGTGACATTTTTTGCGTCGCGTGCTATCAGTAGACTAGAGCGAAGTAAAACGGGTTTTCTAATCTCGGGCATAATCGAAGCGAAGCGCGAAAAAGGAACAAAGAAAACAATGGATAAATACTTCGACCGATATGAAGTTTAAATGCAGAGACGAAACACTAACGCATGTGTCAGGAATTTGTTACATCACACACATGACACATGACATACTATCACGATAAAGTGCCCAATATATATAAATATCGTAAAAAGGGTTGTTGTTGTTCATCGTGGTGAACACACTAGTAAAGAAGTATTTTTCGTTTGTCTCACGAGGTAGTCACTTCCGATGTGGATCGCGACGTTTCGACTGCATACTGCTAGTCTTTTTCAGGCGATGGGGTCGACTGGTTACGCGTCACCTTATGAAGCACGATGCTCTGCTGTGATTGGTTGGTTTTCAACAGCTGTGACTGGCGCATTTTCAATCCTCGTTGTTTCGGCGAATTGTTCCCTCGGCGGTCCGTAGTCGTGCGGCTCTCCTGTTGTTGTGTTTCTTGATCGTGGGCATCCATGCTTCTGGAATTTCTATTCCACTGTCCCTGTTGATGTTGTTAGGGTTAAGTCTTATGTGGATCGCCTCTTTGACCCTGCGTGTGTACCAATGAGGATCACGATCAATAAACTTTACTTCATTCCAAAGCGGGTGGTGTCCGGTGTTGTTGGCGTGCTCTGAAACGGCGGAGGTCTGGGTACGGGCGAATCGGATGTCTCGGTCATGCTCTTTTATTCTGTCTTGCATAGGTCTTCCAGTCTCGTAGATCTTTCGGGACAACGCGGTTCTTGATGCACCTTGTTAGCGATCTTAACCGCGTTGTCCCGAAAGATCTACGAGTTTGAGCACCAGTTCCCACAAAGGGCGCGCGGAAAGTCGCCGAACTCACATCTATGCGATTCCTGAGGGAACGAATCAGACTGACGCAGAAGGCCAAAGGAGATACAAAGAAGGAAGCAGAGTCTACAGCCCAGAGTATTTCATCCAAACTCTCGACAGACGACGCTGACAGGATACTAGAACAAATCAAGACCAACACCCAACGAGTCTTTAACACCACCAAAGACAGACAACAGCAGAAGTTTGAAAAACTGTTGCGCGAAAAACAGGCGGCCGTGTCACCAACTGACACAACGTATGTTGACAAAACTAACTGGGTTATTAATTTATCTTCTAGGTCCCTAAGCGATGCCGAGATAGCCCTGTTGAAGAAAGGACTGAATTTTGCCGTAACTCCTGAGAACATACCTGCCACAGAGATCGTCGCAAAGGTTGAATCAGCCATCAGACAACTCAACCCCGAACAAGCAGACACTGTCAGAAGAGCTGTTAACAACATCCTTCAACAGGCAGAACCACCAGAGCCTAACATCACGAAGGAAATGCAAGACGCGCTGAAACGCCTAAAAGAGGACCAGACCATCACGGTTCTCCCAGCAGACAAAGGGCGCGCTAGCGTGGTCATGGATACCGACACTTATCACACCAAGATGTCTTCCCTGATCGAGAACGGACCGTACCAGCTCCTAAACAAAGACCCGACAGACCGTCTGACTCGGAAGTTGTCCGAGAAACTACTTACCTTGAAGCGGAGCGGACATCTATCGGAGGCCGTTTACAACAAGATCAGGCATCGACACAAACAGCCGCCTAGAATCTACGGTTTACCGAAGATCCACAAAACCGACGTACCCTTAAGACCTATTGTGTCATGCATTAACACCTTTACATATGATTTATCCGCCTACTTAGCTAATATCTTGTCTCCTTTAACAGGTAACTCAGAGTTCACGGTGACCAATTCAGCTCACTTCGTATCCACCATCAACAGTGAGACGATCCTAGACAACGAGATCATGGTGTCTTTCGACGTAGAGTCGCTGTTTACCAACGTTCCTATCGAAGCCGCCGTACAAGCCACACTACAGAAACTGGAGAACGACCCTACCCTTGCAGACCGTACGACGCTAACGCCTGCTCAGATAGCTGACCTCCTGACTTTCGTATTGAGATCCACATACTTCCAGTATAACGGATCAATTTACGAACAACAAGAAGGCGCAGCCATGGGGAGTCCGGTTTCCGCTGTTATTGCCAACCTCTACATGGAGAGCTTCGAGGAACAAGCAATAACTACATAATCTTACAAGCCTAGGATCTGGAAACGCTACGTAGACGACACCTTCACCATTCTAGATCGCGCAATCGTCGATAGCTTCTTACAGCATCTAAACGACCAGCAGCCTTCCATCCGTTTCACCATGGAGACAGAGAATGACAACAAACTCGCCTTCCTCGACACCGCAGTTTCAAGAGAACCCGACGGCCGCCTCACCACCAGCGTATACAGGAAGCCTACACACACTGATCAATACTTAGCGTATGATTCACACCACCCGCAATCAGTAAAGCGCGGTATTGTCAAGTGTCTTTACGAGCGCGCCAAACGTCTCGTAAAGAAACCCTCTGTTATCTCCAAGGAGAAAAAACATCTGTCATCTGTTCTTGTTTCTAATGGTTATCCTTTTTCTTTCTTGCAGAAACTTACCAAGACCAGAAAACCCAACACCAGTGCTGAGCCCACGACCGAGTTCAAATCTACTGCGGTTTTACCTTATGTCAAAGGTCTGTCCGAACAACTTCGCCGCTGCCTACAACAACAAGGCGTACGCGCTGTTTTCAAGTCGGAGACTACACTTAAATCACACCTAGAACGGCCTAAAGACGCTGTTGACCCGACTAAACAAGATGGCGTGATTTACAGAATTCCCTGTGAATGCGGTAAAGTTTATATCGGCGAGACTGGAAGACCTATGCAAGACAAAATAAAAGAGCATGACCGAGACATCCGATTCGCCCGTACCCAGACCTCCGCCGTTTTAGAGCACGCCAACAACACTGGACACCACGCGCTTTGGAATGAAGTAAAGTTTATTGATCGTGATCCTCATTGGTACACACGCAGGGTCAAAGAGGCGATCCACATAAGACTTAACCCTAACAACATCAACAGGGACAGTGGAATAGAAATTCCAGAAGCATGGATGCCCACGATCAAGAAACAACAACAGGAGAGCCGTACGACTACGGACCGCCGAGGGAACAATTCGCCGAAACAACGAGGATTAAAAATGCGCCAGTCACAGCTGTTGAAAACCAACCAATCACAGCAGAGCATCGTGCTTCATAAGGTGACGCGTAACCAGTCGACCCCATCGCCTGAAGAAGACTAGCAGTATGCAGTCGAAACGTCGCGATCCACATCGGAAGTGACTACATCGTGAGACAAACGAAAAATACTTCTTTAATATATAAATATATACAGCAGTTTGCAAAAATTTTGAACCCGCCCAAATATATCATTATATCCAGATATATAGCATTGTTAGAGAGTTGGGATATAATAATATATATTGGGGGGGGGGGGGGGGGAGTTAAAAATTTTTGCAAACTGCTGTATATACGAAGAGGGGAAAACGCAGGAGAAATATCACGACAACATTCGTGTAGGAACACATGTTTATGATCACCTCTCCAGTGGCTACCTTAAGCCATGTTTTTTGTTGAATCTTCTTTGACTATCGAACAAGACTAACTACAGTTGTAATATACCAATAACATGTGATTCACCGGTCACTTGGCTTGTTGGTTGCATGTATAAATAAAACTTGCGAACAAGCTCTCTCGGGTGTGTGGGAGTTCCCACAATCCTAACCCCTTAGAGAGCATGCTCGCATGCTACACCTGTTTTAGCAAACGCATAAATGCATATTCATACCAGGTGAACTTTTAATATTTGCCATTTTTTTGTGACATTAGTTATTAGTTCATTTGAAAATGGTTTGTCATCGCTATCACTTACGCAAGTGTTGAAAAACAGGAGTTTGTTCAAAATTGCTGCAACTAGTTCTAGTTCTAGAAAACTATGCAAATACTCTTAAAAAAAACATAAGACGTGTTCAGACAAAGTCGCAATTTGGAGAAATTTCAATTTATGATGTTCCACTTTTCCCACTTCGTGCACAAGCGAATGGCTTTCGTCAGTCTGAGTTTTTATTTTACGATCAATTTGCCGTCATGGTGTATCTCGCTTTGACTATTTTGGTAAAATTAGAGGATGTCTCTCTTCCTGGTATAAATCTGTTTTTTTTTTAATAAATATACCCTAAATGCAGCACAGATTCGAAAATGGGGCAATTTCGACTTGATGAAAGGTCGATCAGTGAGGGTCTCGAGTGTCAATGGCATTCGCTTCAAAATCTTACGTCTTTTTAGTTATAAAAACGAAATAGCTGCATTTTTATTATGTGTAAACCAAGTCTCGTGTAGAATTTTTAAAGGGAATGGAAATTGCAATCCAATTTGAGTGGTCGAATATTATGCGGACCGCCTCTTAATCCACTTTGCTAATCACGCCACATTCAATGTCTTAGCAACCTTATTTACCCCTTGTGTAATACGCCTTTACTAAATGTCGGACCCCAGAAAAACCGTAACGAAGTTGCAAAATCCTATGAATAAATCCGGGAAATAGCTGTATTTAGGCTGGAGTCTAACGATTTTCAAATTATTAGAAAAATAAAGAGTCATCTTAAAACTAAAGCTGTGTTTCATTTCATTTTGTCAGGGACTTAAATAACAACCAGCTAAAAGAATTACCTCCAGGAGTCTTTAAACATAATGCGCAGCTGAGCTGGCTGTAAGTAAAACATTCCAATAGTCATTATTAACAAATAAACTACATTTCGTCGTGCGTCTGTTTGGTTATAGATCCTTGATGACGTCAAAACATGGCAAAAGAATAAAACGACCCGTGGATGATCAAGTCGAGTGCATCAATTATGTTTGTTATCACACTATAAAAAATCAAGTTTGTAACCTATAACTGAACAGGACCACGGGAAAATAGAAAATGTAAAGCAGCACACGCGCAACTTTCAACTTTATACTTCAGGCTTCAAACTTTGGACACAATGATTTAATCCTTAAAAAAGACTTGCTAAGTGACAAATTATTCATTTGCCTTGTTCATTTTCTCATTCCTTTAAGTGTTAGTATTTTGTTCGCCCACACCTTGTATAATTACTGATTTCCAACTTCTTTTTACTTTGCTATAAATTGTCGAATACTCACACACCCGCCCACTCCCACCCTCAACACCTCCCCACCACGGCCATTACCCGCTTTTTTCATGTTGCCTGCATGTTGCCTGCAATTTCGTGTTTTTTGGCGAAAAAGTGCGTAAACTATTAGTTAAAAAAGGGAAAAGAAAGAAAAAAAATAGAAGAAAAGAAAAGAGAAAAATACTGTTCACATGATTGGACAAAAAAGGCGCGAAATGTTCGGGTTGTCGCGGTCGCAGTGTTTCTTGGCTTAGCTGAATGAAAACTGGTTCAAAGTTTAACCGCTCGACAAGAAGTGAATGAAGGAGCACAATTTTCGTGAAATTCCTTTGGTAATCACCTCTGGAATATGATATTGACTTGATGTTTCCTCAGAAAAGTTTCTGATCACGTCATTACGGCTGTGGGAGCTAAAAAACGAGCATTCCAAGTTTGTAAACAACATTGATCGACTCAGCTCAGTAGTATAGGGCGCACCGGTTACTCCTCTTTTTTGCGCAGGAATCTCATTAGCGTGCGCAGGAATAAATTAACGCCGATGACGTCATAACCTATTGTCTTGAACTCATGAATAAAATGCGGAGGTATACATTAACGTGTGGGGGAATACATTAACGTAGATGACGTCATAAGCTATTGTCTTTTATCTCATGAATAAAATGCTGTGGTTTCTCATTAACTTGCTGTGGATTACATTAACGACTGTTATTGCTGTGGTATTTAATTACCTACAATAACCAGTTCCAAAAACCGGGTTAGCAAGGATACCCCCTTTCACCACAATGGCGCAATGAACTCGCCCAGACTTGCCCAGACTTGCCCTATTGTTTCCACCTAATTTTCTACGTTGATTGGTTTATCCAAACATCTATTGTTGTTTTGTTATAAAAATACCAGAGACCGTGAAGCAGCCTCATTCTTACAACTCGCTTTTGCCTTGAGATTTTTTTCGAGTTTATTGCTTCGTGCCACAAATCGTTCAACTTATTTCATTTGAAAATGGCGTTTACCAGCGTTTCAGATATTGCATCTGCCTTGAATGCTTGTACATCGGTTCAAGAATGGGAGATGGTATCGCCTTCAAAGTTCAAGCTTTTAATTATGCAAACTTACAATGAACTAAATTTGCATGAAAAATTAGCACCTCGGAAATATAAACAAAGCAACAAGCTATCTTTACATGCGCGCGCTAAAACAATAAACCCACACTTTGTTTAAGGTCAAACTATATTTATTGATAAAAAACAAGTACATAATTATACAAACAATTTGCAAACTTAGTTGGAAAGGAACAGAGTCGATTTATTCTTTTTCATCGGGTTTATACAAAGTACTCTATGATTCCTTTGGTTTTCTGTGTCTCACCGCACTGCAATCATCGTTTCGGGTGTTATTTATCCTCTTGATTCTCAGAATACTTGTAAGGTACAGCTCTATATCTGTAACGCCGCGATCGCCTTTTAGGTTTATCCTCACCAACATCTAAGTAATTTATCAATTGGATTCGGGGTCGTTTGCGCTTCGGCGCTGGCGATGGTGTTTTTACTGTGAGGGGAGGGGTCAAGACGGCTGGATTTAAAGGTAGTGGCGTTACTGCGGAAGTTTCTTGCATGGT
The DNA here is from genome assembly GCA_022457155.1 of Cladopsammia gracilis. Classification (NCBI taxonomy): domain Eukaryota; kingdom Metazoa; phylum Cnidaria; class Anthozoa; order Scleractinia; family Dendrophylliidae; genus Cladopsammia; species Cladopsammia gracilis. The sequence goes on along the minus strand of JAJGOT010000241.1, from coordinate 654,375 downwards.
GGGCGCTACATTTGGAGAGGGTGTCGCGATAAATGGATTTAAGGGTGTAGAGGTTGTCACCGCTGTTACTGCTGTGGGTTCTTGTATAATGGTGGGTAAATTATCTTCCGGATGACTTGCAAAACGTCTTTTCATTTCATCAGACTGTTGAGGTCTTCCATTCAATTGATGTTTAAACGTCAGAAATCTGTTTTGCAGCTCAAGATACTGTCTGGCTTTGTCATATTCCCCAAGGTCTGTACGAGAGAGAAGGCTGTCCATTCTGTCCTGTAGTCCCTGCATGGCTGAGAGAACTGGAGATGTCGAAAGATTCTGATGTTTGAGATACTTTAGTAGCTCCTGAGAAATATTGTCTTGTATCCCTGTTTGATTAAGTTGTTCTTCACCAGGTAGTACATTCGTTCGCAGTCCACAATTATCTTGTGTGGTTGTTTGGTGTTTTCGCGGTTCAGATGTTCGCTTCTTGTCGGCTTGTAATTCCTGAGGATGAGGACAATTCCCTTGTGTTACACCAAGTGTTTTATGAGAGCCTGAAAATGTCGCCGTCCTCAGCCACTGCTTTCTTTCACGGGATTGTAACTGATGCACTTGACGCAATTGATCACTTAAATAGAGTAAGTCTGGCTTTCCACAAACAGGACAATCCCTCTTAAATTTATAAGGCATCTTTACGCTTTGAAAATCTACTGTGAAATGCATGAAGTGAATTGGGTACCTTTGTTATATAGTCTTTGTTTACCGATGTTGGGCCGATGTGGGGTCGACGTGGGGTCGATGTGAGGTCGATGTGAGGCCGATGTGAGGCCGATGTGAGGTCGATGTGGGGCCGATGTGAGGCCGATGTGGGGCCGATGTGAGATCGATGAGAGGCCGATGTGAGGGCGATGTGAGATCGATGAGAGGCCGATGTGAGGACGATGTAACGCCATTTCCTCCTTCTCCTCCTCTTACCCTTCTTACTTTAACGTGACCCGCGAACGAAGTGCTGAATTTAATCAAGACGGTGATTTCTGAATCAACGCACGCGATCGATCTCCACGCGTGATCCCCCGCGCGCATTCTCAGGTATCAAGCTTGATACGTTACATCGTCCTCACATCGGCCTCTCATCGATCTCACATCGCCCTCACATCGGCCTCTCATCGATCTCACATCGGCCCCACATCGGCCTCACATCGGCCCCACATCGACCTCACATCGGCCTCACATCGGCCTCTCATCGACCTCACATCGACCCCACGTCGACCCCACATCGGCCCAACATCGGTAAACAAAGACTATATAACAAAGGTACCCAATTCACTTCATGCATTTCACAGTAGATTTTCAAAGCGTAAAGAGGCCTTATAAATTTAAGAGGGATTGTCCTGTTTGTGGAAAGCCAGACTTACTCTATTTAAGTGATCATTTGCGTCAAGTGCATCAGTTACAATCCCGTGAAAGAAAGCAGTGGCTGAGGACGGCGACATTTTCAGGTTCTCATAAAACACTTGGTGTAACACAAGGGAATTGTCCTCATCCTCAGGAATCACAAGCCGACAAGAAGCGAACATCTGAACCGCGAAAACACCAAACAACCACACAAGATAATTGTGGACTGCGAACGAATGTACTACCTGGTGAAGAACAACTTAATCAAACAGGGATACAAGACAATATTTCTCAGGAGCTACTAAAGTATCTCAAACATCAGAACCTTTCGACATCTCCACTTCTCTCAGCCATGCAGGGACTACAGGACAGAATGGACAGCCTTCTCTCTCGTACAGACCTTGGGGAATATGACAAAGCCAGACAGTATCTTGAGCTGCAAAACAGATATCTGACGTTTAAACATCAATTGAATGGAAGACCTCAACAGTCTGATGAAATGAAAAGACGTTTTGCAAGTCATCCGGAAGATAATTTACCCACCATTATACAAGAACCCACAGCAGTAACAGCGGTGACAACCTCTACACCCTTAAATCCATTTATCGCGACACCCTCTCCAAATGTAGCGCCCACCATGCAAGAAACTTCCGCAGTAACGCCACTACCTTTAAATCCAGCCGTCTTGACCCCCTCCCCTCACAGTAAAAACACCATCGCCAGCGCCGAAGCGCAAACGACCCCGAATCCAATTGATAAATTACTTAGATGTTGGTGAGGATAAACCTAAAAGGCGATCGCGGCGTTACAGATATAGAGCTGTACCTTACAAGTATTCTGAGAATCAAGAGGATAAATAACACCCGAAACGATGATTGCAGTGCGGTGAGACACAGAAAACCAAAGGAATCATAGAGTACTTTGTATAAACCCGATGAAAAAGAATAAATCGACTCTGTTCCTTTCCAACTAAGTTTGCAAATTGTTTGTATAATTATGTACTTGTTTTTTATCAATAAATATAGTTTGACCTTAAACAAAGTGTGGGTTTATTGTTTTAGCGCGCGCATGTAAAGATAGCTTGTTGCTTTGTTTATATTTCCGAGGTGCTAATTTTTCATGCAAATTTAGTTCATTGTAAGTTTGCATAATTAAAAGCTTGAACTTTGAAGGCGATACCATCTCCCATTCTTGAACCGATGTACAAGCATTCAAGGCAGATGCAATATCTGAAACGCTGGTAAACGCCATTTTCAAATGAAATAAGTTGAACGATTTGTGGCACGAAGCAATAAACTCGAAAAAAATCTCAAGGCAAAAGCGAGTTGTAAGAATGAGGCTGCTTCACGGTCTCTGGTATTTTTATAACAAAACAACAATAGATGTTTGGATAAACCAATCAACGTAGAAAATTAGGGCAAGTCTGGGCAAGTCTGGGCGAGTTCATTGCGCCATTGTGGTGAAAGGGGGTATCCTTGCTAACCCGGTTTTTGGAACTGGTTATTGTAGGTAATTAAATACCACAGCAATAACAGTCGTTAATGTAATCCACAGCAAGTTAATGAGAAACCACAGCATTTTATTCATGAGATAAAAGACAATAGCTTATGACGTCATCTACGTTAATGTATTCCCCCACACGTTAATGTATACCTCCGCATTTTATTCATGAGTTCAAGACAATAGGTTATGACGTCATCGGCGTTAATTTATTCCTGCGCACGCTAATGAGATTCCTGCGCAAAAAAGAGGAGTAACCGGTGCGCCCTATACTACTCAGCTCGTACTTCGATGTTTGAAAATTTGGTGCTTATGGAAGGGACTAAAAAGCCAAATCAACTACAGGTACGATGTTTTAACCGTTTCTTGTATCCTTTAGCTGTGAATTTTTGTAAGCTTACTGTTCACGCTGTAGTTCTTTTCTGTAGTTCTTTGTTTAGGTTCGTAGCCGTGTGTTTGTTCAATTTGTTTTGATTGTGAATTGAACTTTTTAAGATACAAAACATTTGTAACTAAGACATTCTATGCCATTTTACTGTGTTTTAATTCTTGTAGTCACTACTCTGTTCCGTTCTTTGAGCAGACGAAAGCTCTTCGTAGAAACTGTCAACTGATTGTGTACGCTAAATTTATTTTAGCTTGTCAAAGGTTTCGGCATTCACTGCTTGTTGTTTAAGGAATGGTGCGAGGTAAAATATTGTAGTTAGCCTTTTTACTTAATGAAAGGTTGTATATCTCAATAATTTTTTTCTCGAAACTGTGATTTGTTATCAATGTGTTGAATTATAAAACAGTGTTCAAGCTTGCACAATATTGACAAAGGCGCCACTTTCATTCATGAACTGTGTGATGTTGCGAGTTTCGCGCGGTAAAACATATGTAAGCTTTTTTTTTAAATAAAAGGCTTGTCGGCGATATTTTTTCTTCAAACTGTGCTTTGTTATCAATGTGTTGAATTATAAAACTATTATAGCGCTCAAGCTTGCGTCATATCGCCTAATTTTAGCCGACTCGGCCTACGGCCTCGTCGGCTAAGTATTAGGCGATATCACGCGCGCTTTCGCGCTATAATAGTTAAATAATTCTGCTGACGTCATCCAAAATGGCCGCCATCTTGGCCATCATCTTGGATTTTACTAAAAATTCAAATGTATCGGAAAATGCGAAAAATAAACTATTTTTCACTACAGTTGCAAAATATTATGTTATTAAACATTTAGCTGTAAGATGGTTAAAATGCAGTTTCCTTACCGCATTTTCGGTAAAAGACAGATCTAGTGACCATTTAAGTGTATAAATCCCTTCTTCGTTCTTAGTATTTTAGTCTTGGTAAGAAGGTCCGATGCACACCGGCCGCGAACTGCCGGTGTAAGAGGTCACACGCAAATCTCTGTTAACGTGCCCCTGAGATCAAATTTTTGATTTTCATTTTTTTGACATTTTCGTGTACAATTAGGCTTTCTTACTCATCTTGCCAAATTTAAATTCATTACGAACATCAGAAGTCATTTTATTTTAACATTTATTTCCAAGAATTTACGGCCGCCATTAATCAACCTTGTTACAAGACTTGGTTGCGAATGGGAGAAAGTGACGTCAAAGACTCAAACATATCTCACGGGTTGAAATTATAATAACAATAAGTATTGAAAAACACGCGAAAAGCAACAAAAACTTTCGACTTGTTCTACGTGCAATTTTCTATGCTGAACCCGTGAGGTATGTTTGAGTCTTGACGTCACTTTCTCCCATTCGCAACCAAGCCTTGGAACAAGGTTGATTAGTGGCGGCCGTAAATTCTCGGAAATAAATGTAAAAATTAAATATCTTCTGTCGTTCGCAATGGATTGAAATTTGGCAAGATGAGTAAGAAAGTCTAATAGTACACGAAAATGTAAAAAAATGAAAATAAAAAATTTGATCACTGGGGCACTTTAAACTTTCGACACATTTCTGCATCATGGTATCTTATTAAAAGGCTATATCATTTGTCGAGTGTTCCTCGGTTTGAAGTAAACGGACAAATAAATCTTATCACTGCTTCGACAAGCCTTAAATGTACGAATATGTCGGGCCATTTGAGGCCGTGATCGTGGCAGCAGTTATTTGTGTGGTCACACAATGCTGTTCGTCGGGCATTTTAGCGGGGTAGGGGTAGGGCAAAGGATATCAACTTTTTACCTGATTAAGACCACTGTGGTATTTAGCTATTTCTGTCCTTTTTTCGTATTGTTTTTCTTTTTTTAAGTCGTGAATACGACTTATTGTGATTACCGAAGAAAAGGTACTCGCTCATCGTAAACTTTATATTAAATTTATATTAAATTGTTGATATGTTACACTTCGGTAATAGTATACATGGAGTCTGAAATGGGAGTAAACCAAGTCCGCCATTACGGCTGTTGTGTGTTTACGAATGCTCGATGAGCTGAAACGTCGGTTTGGGAAAACGTTGGGGTTCTTTTACTTGTTATTATTGTTTGGCAAGGATATCTGACATTAATAATGAAGGGAAAGGTATGTTTGTCTTGTAATTTTCATTTTCGCTAATAAACACATTCCTTCGTGTTTACTAGCTACACACGAAGGTTTTAGAGGTCCTTCTTTGATAAAAGATATTGGTACGTGGATCTGCAACTGACATAAGGGAAGTAGTCATAACATGTACGATCTAAAAGGAGCCACATTGTGTAGGGTAGGAAAAGGTCCGATGGTTGTTTCATATTCACGACTTGGCTCGCAAGGCCGAAGCCTTTGATTTTATTTCCTTTCCATCAGTACGATAACAGACTATCTAGATCTTCATGAAACATTATGCGAGAAAGGAAAAATCAGTCTAATATCCGCCACGATGCCCCCAAAAGATATTAACTTGTACAATGCAACTAGTAATGCAAACATTTGTCAAACGTTCCACACCGCAACTGGGGCATAAAACTTAACGCCAGACGTAACAGCTAACGTCAGACGTTCAGCCCAGTCAAAGTCACTATTTTAAAGTCAGACGTTAGCAGTAACGTGCGACGTTAAGTTTTATGCAACTGGCCCCTGATGTTTTCTTTTTCTATTAATTGATACTTGTCATTAATCTTACTGTGTGTTTGGGTTGCCTGTGGTTCGTGAGACTATTTTCCGCGCTCGTGAATTACTGGCTTGATAATACTGGAGAGGAAGTAGGGGGAGTGGGGGGGGGGGGGGGGGGGGGGGGGGCTTTCTGCCAGCCTTACTTCAGATTCATGTCATGCCTTACTTCAGAACCATTTGGGACTAATAGTTGATTAATCCAGTGTCCGTGTCAAACTAAGTTAACCTAGTAAGTATTTTTAGACTGCAGCAAATTTAGCTGAAAACAAGAAAATGTCTGGAAATTGAAGAATTTACTAAGTTCAATAAGTAATCGCCAATTCTCGAGAAGAAAAAAAAAAGGATTCTCTAAAAGAAAAACCCAGCATCACCTTGAAGTTGGAAGTCACGCCTATGCTCTAGAGTGCGAAACGCTTTTCGAAAAGGCAATAACTTTCATATGCTACAAAAAAAACTGTTAATGATCACACGGAAGACACGGAAACACCCCAGGCTTTTGATTCTCATGACCATCCAACCCCCGATCACGATATGATACGCATAATATATGTGTATTAGTTGCTTGCTCTAAGCTTGCAAAGTTCTCTGTACAGATGCTTGAGGACATATGCAACTTTTTTTCAGCTTGACATTCCGTCCATAAACATTAAGGCTAAAGACGTTAGTTGTGAAGAAAGTAGTTACAACTAAGTCGAAGTAAGTTCTATGGCGGATCTAGGGAAGCGGCCCCTTCCCCTCCCCTTATTTAGCGAAGAAATTAAGGGGAGGGGAGGAACTTTTTTATTTTATTCTGAACAAGAGAACGAGACTGGGGAGAGGTAACCTGCAGTGCAAGTTTCCTCCGGTCCTCTCGTGACTTGCGCTCCGCGGTCGTTGCTCACTCCTCGCGCCCGCGCACCGCAAAAGCATCTGTTTCGCTTCACACCTTTTGCGCGAGCTTTGGAGAAAAAATACCCGGTTGTTTTGAAATCTAAAGAAACGAGAACAGAGCAGCTTATATATGTAAGATGACTCACGTATCATTTCAAAAGAGAGGACCTTGACTCTCCTGGTTAGAAGGTGCATTCTAAAAAAAAAAACAATGGAATGCAGGGAACGCGTAATTGTGCGCGAGTCCACCAAAAAACGAAGCAGCAAAGACGGATGCATGGGGCTGATAAAGTTTCGAGTGAGTGTGGATACGGAGAAGCAAGACTGCGAAAAGGCGTTAAAAATCGTTGATCGCGAGAGTTGGCGCTCCACGCCTGCCTTTGCGAGCATCAGCGCTTCGAACCTCCCATGCGCGCTTTCGAAGAAAAAAGAACGGCTGCTTTGCAATCTTAGAAAACTAGAACTGAGCATTCTGTTTCAAAAGCCCCACCTATACTTTAACGGAATATCACTCTTAACCCTATTCGGCCCGGGGGGGGGGGGGGGGGGCACGTGCCCGCCGTGCTCACTTTCAACATTCATAACTCATTTAATATGTATTCAAACGCCATCAAACTCAATGACTTTTCCTAAAATTTATCTGGCAACAATTTCATATGACAATTTTTGGATCACGTGACTTGACGTTTCCATGGCAACAAGATTTTGACAGCCATGTTTTTGGAAATTTGCATATTTATACCTTTGAATGAAGAAAAACAGTGTTTATTGGTATAACTTTTGTATTTTTACGTCATTTAGCGTTTATTTATTGGTTTTGATTAATTTTGCGTCAATTTGGACGGTTTTTAAGAGGTTTTATAAAAATTCAGAAATCCAAGATGGCGGATCCAAGATGGCGGCCGCATAAGTAATTACCTAATAACTACGTCATATGACGTCATCGCTCCATTGTGCGGACCGCAAAGGAGACAGTTTTGGACATACTATGTACCCTCTAGGTTTCATTGTCATAGCCTTAATGTTCTTGAAGTTACGAAGGGGGGGCACAATGTGCTCCCCCTCCCCCCAGGCTCAGGAACTCAAAAAAAGCCCAGGCCGAATAGGGTTAAAACACTATTAGTAAAGAACAATAGCAATCATTTCTGTTTTAGAACCCTCCTATCCTTTAAAACAGAGCACACTTCATGATATTATATTATGCTATGCCCAATCAGGAAATTACAGTTAGCCTCTCCTTTCACCTGCACTTTCCCCACCGCTGATAAGAAGGTTTCCCGGATCATAACCTTGCACAGGGCAACCTTATAATCTGAAACCGGAATGGGAAACCGGAAACCGGAAATCGGAATTCGAAATCCTTTTTCAGGCCTCTTTGTAATAAAAAGCCGAATATCACTGTTTATTTCTTAATTAATTCGCCAAATTTAATCGCTGGAGTTTGGCACGAACACGCTGCTAGTCAGGCAAGATCAACATAGGTGATCGATAGTTGGAACTCTCGGGGGATAAAAGAAGAGGAGGCCGGTTGGGATGTACAGGCTACCCCTTCTTAACGTTTCTGGAAATTTCCTAAGCGCTTATCATTTTGGGAGGCCAAAGCAATCCATAGCTGTTTGCTGACAGTTTACCTCGACAACCAAATTTTGAAATCAGTTTCGACGAAAGTGTTGAGTTTTTTTCATCTTCTCAAATTCTTTGTTTTAAAAGTTGCTTTGATGTTTTCACTTTTCCAGTCTATTATAGCATTCTGTTATTGACTTGGAATAATTTTAGTTTAATTGAGGTAATTTTCGAAAAGAAAGAAAGAATTAAAATGGTGGATCTAATATGGCGGCTCTACAAACAAATGACGCCCTGTGGCATCATCAAAGCGCAACCACCTCACGTTGAAGAGGACACGATGAGTTAAGGTAACACATGAAGAATAGGAGAAACTGAATCTTCATTTCCAACATACATTCATTAATTTAGAATAAATCCTGCTATAGATTAATATTGCTAAATGCTTCAAATACATATGAACTAAAAGGCTTTCAACTAAGCGACATAAAGTTAAACAACTTTTCTATATCCTTTCACTGTGAATAATTCATGTTGGGAAAGAATAAACCGAAAATAATTCACTGATGAAATGCAAGCGAGGTTCCAGGATGGCATTTGGATGCAGCTGTCACTCATTTTAATTGGGCATTGACGTCTCTGTCAATAAGCCACCAAATCAGCGCGGTGTACATTGTACATGATGCATTGTACACTGTACACTAAAGCTGTAAAATATGATATAATGACACATGTTGCTGCTTTTTGTTGGCATTACATATGGCTTGACATCATGATACTTATGACGTCATACCTCGTTTCCATTATAACCCGTCATCAACGAACTAATGGAGAAAATGTGTGTAAGGGACGAACGAAAAGTCACTGCAAAGCTATAGTCTTGAGAAAAATCTTAAGAGGGGGGGGGGGGGGGTGGTGGCATACATCAACCTATCTCACTCCTGAGGCAGTGTTGATAAGGCCGCAGCATCGTGGTTCAAAGCACTCCTGTTATTTGCTAGCGCTCTTTCTCTATTCTACTCTTGTCAACCTAAATTCTTCCCTCTGCTTCCATCTAGCCTTCTTCCAAGTCTTGATATTGGCTTCTTGTATCCCTCCATGCAAACAGTACCATCCACCATCCAGTCAATGGAAGATCACAGGAATCACCTAACCAATTTAAGTCGTGAGCCCTTGTTTCTTTCTTCTTCTTCTGTTGACTTTGATGTCTCGTTATTAACTTGTATTTCTTGCTCTAATAGACCCTTTACAGTTGAAACCCACTGACTAGAAGAGAAGCATGTTCCCCAAAATACTTTTGGCATTCAATACCTTTAATCTGAGTTTTCTATACTGTCAAGCCATCAAAATAGCTATATCTTAAACACGAAGTTCCGGTATAAAAGACTTAGCTCCTCCCCCATTTCACACCTTTTGGGTGTGAAATGCAAATTTAGGCGTCTTTCAGTCACAAAACGCGGTTAACTTGCACGTCCTTTGAACATAATTTGCTTCAAAAATCTGATAAAACCATGATTTTACCTAAGCTAAAAAAGAAATAGAAGTTCAAAAAGACTTCTGATATAGCTTTCATAAAGTTTTTCCAAATTGTGTTAGCAATGGTCTTAGTAATGACGCATGTTATTTGTCAGTTGTTTATGCTTCAGTGGTTGATTGACGACTGGAGGTGAGAATGGCCAGGCCAGGCTCCTTTTATACCGGAACTTCGTCTTTAAAGGCCCATCGTCACTTACCATGATGCACCGCGCATTGTTTATTTTGATTTGGATCCAGAAAAATGCGATCTCTCGCGAAGTGAAATTTTGCCCTCTCATCTCCAGGAAGAAATGAACACTGAGTTTGAAATTTCGATCGACATTGATTTTAAAATTTATTAGTCCAAAGAAGCGGTGCTGTTCGATATTAAAAGTCCGTATAACATGTCTCGCATTTTGTCTGGGGCCGCTCAACCCGCATTTGTGTAGCTCCAGTCGCTGAGGTAGTTTCCTAAGCTTCGAAATTTTGCATCGAAAACATTTTCACGTGGTGGGACGCGGAAAACCTCCTGCTAAAACGAAACCTCCAGCTTGTATTTTGTGGGCTGTTCTGTCGGTTATCTGATTTGCATCGGGCATAATTAATGAGCTCCGCTGGCGGAGGCCGTTTTCCCGGCTTCAGAAGTTTGCATCAAAAAAGATTCGACGGTTAGGGAAGGGGAAATCGTCCTTCAACTTCAATGGATATTTCACATAGATGCTGGCAAAAACGACTCCGCCGGCGAGCCGAGAAGTTTTGAGCTTTTTCTGTTGTTTACATTTCCAGGAAGCATTATTCGTTATGGTCGACCGGTCATGCAGCAACGGTAATAATATTCAAATGTCAACTGACAGTATCTGTATGTGGAAAACGAATGTTGTAAAAAATTACAATGAAAAGATTCGAAGATAAATCTTCACCATTAGGCAATCTAATATACATACTTGTTTTCCATGGACGACCGAATTTCTGAGCCAAACCTTCTGAACGATCTCGTTTCTTGTCAGCCGCCTCGAGCCTTCGGTGGCGTTGCTTAGAAAACATATCAGTAACGATGGAAAATAAAAGAAAACATAAAAAATCAAGATGCAATGCCTTGAATATGAACTAAATATTTGAACGAAATCATCTTGAAGTTAATAGACGATACAAATTCCCCGATGTAAACGGATTATTTTAGGAATCAAACTTTCTCGCCACATTTTCGTTGCCCCAAAAATTCTAGAACGCCCGCAGTGCATCACGGTAAGTGACGATGGGCCTTTAAGCTCCGGTCAAAGAGAAGCATTTAACGCACCATATAATGCAAACACAACAGTGCTACATGTTGTTGTAACAATGTAGCTAATGAACTGAACATGTTGCGACAAACTTGTGAAAAAATCGCTTTTAAAATGCATTTACTTTGAAGCCCTTAATTTTCTACTCTCAACCTCTTTCTACCTCGATTTCCCATTCTATTTTATGGCTTCAATCTTGCTCTTGATAAGCTGAGCCAAATTGGACAAACTTTCTCCAGCTGAGTTTGACTATTATCGATCAGTTTAATTTCTCATCCATGAGCTCAAAGACTAATTACTTTTTTGCTTCATTCGTCACGTGTACGAACATAGGTCTTGATGCCCAATATAAACTCGATAAAATCCACACTGTTTTGGATGTAAACAAGAACAACAACTCTTCGAGTAGTGAAGTCGTGCTTTAAGAAGCTTTAAGGGTCTTGTAAGTGCCCTTAGGTACGAGAATTAATTCAATATTGTTATCATTTGTTTTACATGTACAGTCGCTTTTCTGGTCACACTGGGTGATTGTCACGAACGTTACTACACTGTACGTCCTTTGAAACCTTTAATCAGTCTTTCGCAATCACTCGTGCATGAAAGGTCAACTTAATACTTCCATATATCTGTTGCTCGAAAAGAAAGAAAACGAAATCGTTATCGAATGGAACTCTCGCCAAACCCGGCAATAATGTAAGTTCCTTTTAGTTGATATGTTAATTTCGTTTCGTCATTTTCCTTTTTCTTATGTTGTAAATAAATCCAATCATCCATAAGCTTGAAGTTGCTATATTAACGATATGACGTCACTAATACTTCGCCTCAGGCTATAAACCACTTGAAAAATCTGAACTTTTTTCACAAATTGCACCCCGTCTTATAGAGTCAGTCGCCTTGGCTCAGAGCCAAGGCACGACTCAAATACGCACATTTTGAAATATAACCAATATATTGAACGACATGGATTCGACTCCCGTTGGGACGCTCAGACGTTTTTCGTTTTGTAAGTCGTCTTGAGAGCAAGTAGCCCTTTTAATGGTATACTACATAAAGGCTTAGTTTGAGATTCCTTGGGATTAGCTTGGGATTCCTTAGGATTAGCTATGGGATTAGCTTGGGATTCCTTGGGATTCCTTGGGTATCAGATGGTAGCTAGCACTACATTATCATTACTGTGACCAAACAAATCAATATCCAACCTCGTCCCCAGGGCCTTCTCCGCTTTTAAAATGGCGGAGCGAGCGCGGAAACCCCTGGATACCGCTGACAAAACAAAACAAAAATCATGGAGCATTTTAGAGCGATTTTCGTATGACCTTGAAATGGAACGCGCGTACAGAGCCAAAACAACAAATGAACGCGAAAAGCAAACATTAGATTGGTTTATCGAACAGAGTCAAACGCGAGCGGATTTTGATTGGCTTATCGAACATGCAACGTGTTGAATACAAAAACTCGAAACAACAAAACTGTGCCGAACTGGAGAGTAAATACTCGTGAAGGACTTTACAACTCTGGCGTGTCCTATCCCTTGCAAAAAAGGTACCAGATTTTGGCAGACTATGCAGTAAGTGGAAGTTTTTCAATCAGTGCACGCGAAAACCGCGTATGCTAAAATACCGCTCGAACAATTTGCGAAAAATTTATCGCGACCGGAGATTGTCAAGCTGGAGGAAGAGGCAGGCCACCAAAGAAAATGGAACCGTCGGGCTCTCCATCCTTCGGTGTAAACTCACTCCTGATGAAATGACGAAACACGAAAGACTACTTCCTTGGCTATTTAATGAAAGACCTCTGAAATAACCACATACAAAAAACACCATTGAATTTCCACCGACTTTCGAAAACACGCACAACACAGCACATTTGATCCGGCTTTTGTCCGAGAACTTTCTGAAAATCGTGCAATCAATATCCTGTTTGACGTCATTCTGTTTTCGACATTCCGATTGGTTTATCGAACAAGCGCATTTGCCATATTAGGGTTGTTTACGCGGGAAACGAAACGAGGCTTTTGTTTCGATCTGTTCAATCATAGGCGGATGAAACAAATCGCAAATACTCTCTGAACCGTTTTTCAAGGTCATACGAAAATCGCTCATCACGTAAAACATGATGAAAGGTCTTCGTTTCGTTTGAAAAACGGTTTCAGATTACCAGAAAACAAACATGGCTACCAATCGCTGTAAAGAGCCTCCGAGAACGCAATTTCATTGCGTGTCACGTGTCAAAATACTACACGATTTTTGGAGTATTTTGGCAGCTTGATCCGGGCCCGGGGCTTCTACACCCGGTCCGCCATTTTGAAGGCGGATAAGGCCCTGGGGACGAGGTCGATCAATATCTACAATCCTGGACAAAACTGTTGAGGCAGCTCTTAGTGATTTTTATCGAGGGGCATGGTTACCAATCGATATTGTAGTCATCAAATTCCTATCGTTATTTCCGTGAGCTTTCGTATGGTTTCGTTTATTTTCGAAAGATCTTCATTATTCCCAAGAGAAAAAAGTCGTTCTAACATCGAGTTTTGTCGAAGGCAGTTTCCAAACGCAGCGGAAGCTACCATGCGCTGATGCAACAGGAAATATTTACTTTCGCTGTTTTAGCCAACATAGAATTTGTACCAGATACAATATGAGCGACCGTATTGTATTGGATATACAATGTCGAGCCGAAGGCGAGACATTGTATATCCAATACAATACCGGCGTGAATATTGTATTGTACATACGAAATGAAAAGCACGCTTTGTTTTACCCTGATTAGAGAATTCTCATGGGATGAAATGATCAGGGAATGCAAATCAAAATTATTCGTCAGTGATTGCGAATATGGAAGGATGTCGTTTTCGAAGCCCGAAAAATGCAGACGAAAAGGCAGCTTGGTTGGAAGAGACTACTCCCAAAAATACAAGAAATAGTACCAAATGATGTATTAAGATTCTCGAGGAGTGGCAAAGTACTCGCTTAAATAAGGTAGCTGTAAACGAGGCGCTGGGATTTGGCTACGCGAAGATGGACGAAGTTCAAGATTCAACTATCGATATCGCGCAAATGTCGCCTGTGTCAATTTCTCCCACGAAGTTCGTGGGAGAAAGCCAAATTTTTAACCGTTAACCGTAAAAGCAACCACCCCGTTGAGACCCTCTTGTAAGTGTACGATGTGGCAAAAGAGATTTTCAACGTGAGGCGTATGCGCGAAGAAATTTTACATACGGTTAAAAGACAAGCAATGTTTACGTGGCTTGTAAGGACCCTTTCTTTTATTTCAACATATTTATTGGCGAAGTTTACCCTGAGAGTTACAACGGTCAAAGCTCACTAAGGACTCTTGACTCATTCGTTTAGATTTGATCTTACGTGCCTTATTACTTTGCGCTTATAAGCGCCATTTCAACTTTTATTTTTCACTTTGCTACCTTTTTTACTTTTATGTTACTAAACCTCACAATAAGTTCAGTGACAGGGGGATTATTTAAATTTTGGCACGAACACACTGGCAGTCTAGCATGATATGATCAAAATAGGTGGCAAATTAGGGGATATTTTGATAGTAAGTTGCACTCTGGGGTGTTAAAGTAAGCGGAAGGTTGGGATGTGGAGGCTACCCCCTCTCAGTGTCGTCAAATCACTCCACTGTGCTTCGTGCATGTATGAGCATTGTTTCCTAGTATCATGTGACATTCTTTGCGTCACGTGCTAAAAACGTGTGAAAACGGGTTTTCCAGTCTCGAGCATAATCGAAGCGAAGCGCAAAAAAAGGAACAAAGACAACAAAGGATAAATACTTCGACCAATCTGAAGTTTAAATCCAGACGCATGTGTCAGGAATTTGATACATGACACACGATACAGTGTCCAATATTGGAAACTACTAATCGCTAACGTAGCTTATTGTTTGGCATTCCTGATAAGAAACATGTTGTATCATGTATAACGATATCAAGCTACCGAGCGAAGTATCAACACTTGCGGAAGGGAGAAGAACGTGGGAGAAATGAAACGACAACATTCGTGTAGGAACACATTTTATGATCACTTCTCCTGTGGCTACCTTAAACCATATTTTTGTCGAATTTTCTTTGACTATCGGACAAAACTGCAGCTGCAATAAAACAATAACATGTGATTCACTTGTCACTTGGCTTGTTAGTTGCATGTATAAATGTAACTTGCGAACAAGCCGTCTCGGGAGTGTGGGAGTTCCCACAATCCTAACCCCTTAGAGAGCTTGCTCGCAGGCAACACCTGTTTTACAAAACGCGTGAATGCATATTCATATAAGGTGAACTTTTAATCTTTTCCATGCATTTTTCATTTTTTTTTTTTCATCACTTACCGCAAGTGTTGAAAAACAGGAGATTGTTCAGAATTGTTGCAACTAGTTCTTGTTCTAGTTCTAGTTGTAGAAAACACAAGACGTGTTCAGGGAAAGTCGGAATTTGGAGAAATTTCAATTTATGATGTTCCACTTTTCCCACTTCGTGCACATGCGAATGACTTTCGTCAATAATACAATAATATATATAGTTAGCCTTAGCCTAACAGCGTCGCCCTTTGAAGAACCTCTGAACAAGCTTAACTAAGATGAAACGTAACTTAGGTGAAAGGTCGGAAGCACAAGAATTAAGATTTTACATTGACGACCGGGCTATTTTTCAATTTTAGCAATTCTCAAAAACAGTATTACCCAACCGTCTGCACAGTACATTTAGACCGTACAAAAGTTCACAAAAACAACTTTTTCTCCGTCTAGAATAACTATTACGACTATTTTCTGAATAAAATACAATTGTTGCTTGTCAAAAAATGCCTGAGAAAGTGATTTGGAAATCAAAATTGCAAAAATACACAAACATATTTGCATAAGGCGACGCGAGTATAAAATCTAAGTTTTGTTTTGTTTACATTAAATCGCTTTTCAATCTATGCAATGAATGAACAAACACATAAAAATGGACAACACAACCTTCTTTCGAAAAATTTTATTCAAATCTCCATTAGTTTATGTTTAAAAGCATAACGCGTACCATTTTAATATAGCGCATCAAGCTGCCTTCGACGAAATTCAAGAAATCGATACAACTGAAGTTAAGCTCGTTTTAATTAAAATAATTCTCCAAAACTACACAAGAACAGAAAGAAAAAGTCAATCACAGATTGATATCAACATAAATTCCCATCGAAAAATGTAATCTGTTCAGTTTACCTTTGAGTCCCTCGCTTGCTTGTTAATTCTCTCGCATTGAAATGAAGTTCCTCGAAGCAAGATTTTATCCCAGAAAGCTTTTCTTTTTCTACTAAAGCGGCTTCTGAGTATCCCTCAATTAGTATCCCTGTCTTGAGAAGCAAACCGCGAAAAAATGCAGAGAAATAACGACTTTACTTGTCCGCTAAACACTGACCAGCGAAAGATCCAAACTTACCGAGCTGACGGCTGTGTAGCCGCGCGAAAAACAAAGCCTCAAAGATCCCGGATGTTGATGACGTCGTACGCGCATGTTTAGCCCAAAGCGTACGGCGGGCGTTCGGCGGGCAGACAACGCGCCCGCGAAACATTCCGCTAGCCATGACCATGAAAAATGATGGGCATGGTTCTATGAGTATGGTGCTGCGCAGCCAGGCCTTCGGCCTGGCAAGTGCTCCGCTAATACTGTAAAATCGCTGTGTTCTCGATACTTACAAAAACAAATAACCAACAAGGCCGTATTTGCTCTTCCATACTTTTGCATAATCAAACCGTAATTTTCTTCGGAGAACAAATAAAATATATGCTCAAAGCACATCGAGTCGCGACTTTACAAAAACTATTTCTAGCGTATTCAAAACACCTAAACGTAACAAACCTTATTATAGGAAATTAACAATGCACGTTGACAACGCGAAGAAAATTTACGTTACACTAAATTAACGCAAATTTTTGAAAAGTTAGATTTACATGCATTAAATTAACGCGAATTTTTCGATAAGCATCTTACTTTTCATAATTCTGCAAACTCGCACTTTGCATTTCTGAACGCCAAACTGCGTTTTGGCTTCCGTCAATAAAACCTTCCAAGACAAGTGCACGGATGTTTCTCCGGGAGACAGAGGAGTATCAAGATCAATCAAAAGACATTTTGAACTCGATTTCAAACATAGACGTCCTGTCAGATAGTGACTCTGAAGAGCCAATAGAGGAGTCATGAACTAATAAGGTTTTTTTTTAATGAAATAAAGGTGCTTTAAAATAACAATGTTGTAAAATAGCGTGCATTAAATTTACGTCGACATTAATTAAGATACATTGAATTAACGCGAATTTTGTAAAATCGCGTTAATAAAGTGCATTGTTAGTTTCCTATAAAAAGGTAAATAGGCCATTGTCTGAAACGAAACATTACATATTAAATTCGCTGGCAGACAAGCGCGAGAATCCACGCTTTCGGCGCTTCATGCCTTTGCGATCAGAGGAAAGCGATTTAAGCGAATAAGCCTAAAACAAAGAGCGAAAAAAACACTTAACTGATAAATGTTAACTTGCCATTTTAATTCCATTTACAGTTTAAAAAATAGGCGTATTCAGTTTACAAAAAATAACCAACAAGTAACCGTATTAAGTTTATAGCTTTTACAGTCAGCAAAATCATGACTTTTTGCTCTTTCACTCTTCCATTCTCTTGTATAATCAAACCGTAATTTTCTTCGGGGAACAAATTATAACTAGTGGTTCCTAATGGAAGGTAAAGTGCTGCGAGCAGATGGTCTAGTTATAAAGCATCATATTTCTTAATTGCCCGAAAAAATATTGGGAGGCATTCGGTAGTAATGTCCAAAATTGATTGCCGAGTAAAGATGAAGGAATGCGTTCATTAACAGATGCAGTAAGTCTTCGGTGCCTTTTGGTTTAGGTATTAGGAGTCGAAACATGTAGGCCAAATAAACTAACGCGTACAAGAAGAAGAACGATGACAACAAAGCTAAGCGTGAATAAATGTTTTTTAATGTATGTTTGCGACTACAATGGGTTGTTTGGCACATTGGCCACCGAGCGCATTCGCTCAGTTCGGTTTCTTTGCGACCACAGTGGGTCGCTTGACACACTGGCCACCGAGCACATTCGCTCAGTTCAGTTTGTTTGTCACAGATCACAGCAAGAGCAAATCGGCTCAACTCGTGATTCGGTTTGTAGGTCATTTTATGTCACTCCTTTCGCATGATGTGATGGCAACCGAAATCTTCGGAGAAGACAGTATACGCTCAGAGCCGGAAAGCTTTTTTGTACTGACTAAAAATACAATAAATACTATAAAATCGCTCGTGTTCTCGATACTTATACAAAAACAAATAACCAACAAATAACCGTATTCAGTTTACAGTCAGCAAAATAATGACTTCTTGCTCTTCCATACTCTAGCATAATCAAACCGTAATTTTCTTCGGAGAACAAATAATAAATTTACGCTCAAAACCGACAACACTTGTACTAACTAAGAATACACACCAGAGACTTTACAATGGTGAAAAGGGCTTTACGATGGTAAGTTCCGTAACTACATCTTTACCGTAGTAAACGTGAAGGGTCCACTTAAAAACGAATTTGAAAGTTTCCATGCGTTTCCTTCGTGTGATCGGTAATTTGAGGCTCCCTTTTTGAAACCCTTACCCTATTACAAACCCTTGGTGCCGTTATACAGCTTATATAATGAAGTACCCCCGGAAAAAGTTTACGACTGAGGGGGCATCGAGTGCATATCTATACCCGTATACTACATCTCGTTCACGCTTGCGCATCAACGAGATAAAAAAAGAGTATTTGCTGAAGCTAACTGCACATTTACATTAATAAACGCAAACGGATAGTTACAACCAGATTGTTGAATGAATGAATGAATGAATGAATGAATGAATGAATAACTTTATTTACCGAGGGTGACACATCACAGTTGAGAACTGGTAAACTTGTGGCCCTCTCCTAAAATATATTTTATATTACTATATAATATAAAATATATTGTTACTCTTTGATAGGGAATTGAATAACAACCAGCTGAAGGAGTTACCCCAAGGTGTTTTTGATAACAATGCGGGGTTGGTGGACCTGTAAGTAATACTTTCATACTTTTCAGCTTTAGTGTGCTTGGGTTCGTGAACTGAACTGAACCGATGTATAGCCGCAGACCCTGTTCGATTTATGTTAGAACTCATCCGTAAACGTTTTTGCAACTAAGTGAGCTTTTTCGTAATATATATATATATACATAGCCCAAGCCTAACAGCGTCGCACTTTGAACAAGCTTAACTAAGGTGAAACTTAACTAAGGTGAAACTTAACTAAGGTGAAAGGTTGGAAGCACAAGAATTAAGATTGACGAACGGGCTATTTTCAATTTTAGCAATTCTCAAAAACAGTCTTACGCGACCGTCTGCACAGTACATTTTTATAGACCGTACAAAAGTTCACAAAAACAACTTTTCTCTGTCTAGAATAAATAGTACCACTAGTTTCCGAATAAAATACAGTTTATGTTTGTCAAAAATTGCCCGAGAAACTGATTTGAAAATCAAAAATTGCAAAAGTACACAAACATATTTGCATAAGGCGATGCGAGTGAAGATAGAACTGTACTATAAAATCAAAGTCTTGTTTTGTTTACATAAAATCGCTTTTCAAACTATCTAATGAATGAACAAACACATAAAATTGGACAACACAATCTTCTTTCGAAAAAATTTATTCAAATCTCCATTAGTTTACGTTTAAAAGCAAAACGCGTACTATTTAATTATAGCTCATCGAGTTCATGCTTTCTTCGATGAAATTCAAGAGATCGATACAACTAAATTTAGGCACGTTTTAAAATCAATTCTCCAAAACTAACAATAACACTAATAAAAAGTCACTCAGAAATTCTCATCGAAAACTGTAATCCGTTTTACCTTTAAGTTCCTCGCTTGCTAGGAAATTCAAATCTCCGCTTCTGGTTCTGAAATCCGTAGAAAACAAACATCTCCCGCATTGATAAAAACGTAATACATGAAGTTCCTCGAAGCAAGATTTTATCTCTGAAAGCTCGTCTTTTTCCACTAAAGCGGCTTCCGAGTATACCTTAATTAGTATCCCTGTCTGGAGTAGCAAACCGCGAAAAAATGCAGGAAAATAACGAGTTTAATTCTCCGCTAGACACAAGAAAACAACTAAAGTGTTTACCGAGCTCACGGCTGTGTGGCCGCGCGAAAAACAAAATTGCAAAGATCCCGGATGTTGTCCAACACGGGCGGGCACACACGCGCCCGCGAAACATTCCGCTAGCCACAGGTTCTATGAGTATGGAGCTGCGCAGCCAGGCCTTCGGCCTGGCAAGTGCTCCGCTATAATTCCTAAATACTCAGCGATTAAGTCATTATCTGGTAATATAATTAAACGCGTGACATCTTCTAGCCGAAACAAGATTAGTATGAAACCAACTTTGTTTTTTTTTTCTTCTGGCTTACATTTCTTTAAAATACTCGTTACACTCAATTAAATCTCAATCTAAAATTTAACGTATCCAAATAAGATATGACAAATTCCGTACTCTACATAGCGGTAATTAAGCCGGATGCGAAAAACCAGTGAAAAAAAATCCTACTTTGGAGAACCACCTTAACCTCTGGAGTTTAATAAAAATGTTGAAAATAACAACTCAAGACGGTGATTTAATGCTGTTTATAGCGGTACATAATATGCAAAAAAATTACCACGAGCAATGTTGTAGAATGGCTGACTGGCGTCAAGAATAGCATGAATCAAGGAGTAATGATACGTATACCCATGGGAAATCCATTTATATTCTCTATCGCTGCGCTCAGCCGAATAGAAAACATTTCTCATGTAAACACTAGAGACAATTGGTGGGAGCCGACCAACCATCTCAAAACACAAAGCTGGGGGACAAGAGATACTTTAATACAATAATAACTGAATGCCTATGTTAAGACTGACCATCAACTGATGGTTTTATGTCCTCACGACAATACAAATCTTTAGCACTATCTGTCTTCCGTCCACCATATTATTGATAGCAGCAGAAGCTCCGCCGATTCTTAAAGAATGTAGACCAAGCCTAGACGTATGAAGCCCTACCGCTTTAAGCTTAATACAACTTCTCTGACTCTCCAATAAGAAAGTTTTGTGCCGGGCCGAAGAAAATGGCCCTTACTCTTACTAAACCCTAAAGAACTAAATACAAATTCACTTGAACTGGTGTCCTCCTTGGCTAGTTTTGCGTATCTAACGAGCATACTGTGAGGACGAGTAAGCTTACCGGTCCTAGCGACCAGTCTAGTAGATCCTTCATAATACTGATCAGTCTTACCCTTTGGTATGTACAGAGAAAAATACTAATATCTACATCACACCACTTAATATTGCAAATCTTGTCATAACGAAGCTACTAAACAAAAACACATCCCTTATATCAGATAAACTAGCGTCTAACGATGCGAATTTAGAAACTAATTTATGAAGATGGTCGGGCAAAATTGGCAATCTATTCCTATGCGAAATGGAGCTAGAAACTAGCCTTTTGCAACCTTCGAGGACGAGCTTCGAACACTTTGAATCACAAGGATTCAATACAGCACAGGAATTATGGAAAATACTAATTGACTAGAAGGCTGACGTAATGGAAGAACACGAGTAACCTGATTGCAATAAATTGGATAATACAAAGCAACCGCGAGTCTTATCCGCTGGGAAGTACTTGCATTCTGGAAAAAGCGAAGCCCAAGCTTTCCATTTCCTGAAGTAAGAGAGGTATCCTTTTGTGGTTGACGAAGCTCTGCTACCGGCAAGGACTGAACGAATCTGTCTTCTTGGGACCGCAACTCTGGACTGGAAAGATCTCTGAAATGATTTGTAAAGAAATAATCGGACAAATTGTTTCCCATAAATATAAATTTTGTGAAAAGAAAATCACTAAACCAGAAAATCAATTGACGAGAAACTACGCAGTAGACCGTCTAGGCTTCTATGGCTCTCAGAAAATTTACTAGATATCTTCGTGTTTCAATAAGCACTGCTCAGAAAACCACGAGAATCCGGCTACTAGCCAGCATATCAACCATCGCCAGCTGGCGGTACTACAATTGTGTGCTAAACTTGGCGGAATTAAATCGCAATGCGTGCAACATCTCCATTGGAGGAATGAAACTCGCATCATGCGAAAGCAACAATACACCGATACTCCGGACAAAAAACCGCGATAAATCGCGCAATAAAAGCTGAAAACGTTCCTAAAGCCTATAAAGACAATCATCGCCCTTGGCGGAATGCAAAATTCCATTGGGGAAAACGAGCAATAACGCAAAAACGCTTCTGCGAAATTGGAATCACTAGTAA
The DNA here is from genome assembly GCA_022457155.1 of Cladopsammia gracilis. NCBI lineage: Eukaryota > Metazoa > Cnidaria > Anthozoa > Scleractinia > Dendrophylliidae > Cladopsammia > Cladopsammia gracilis. The sequence goes on along the minus strand of JAJGOT010000241.1, from coordinate 631,831 downwards.
ACTGTTCACAGCACCACAACTAATTAAAATCAATGAGATCCCTATGAAGCATCAAGTCGCACAACTAAAACCGAAGATAGAAACCTAAACAATCCTGGACACCAAAATTTAGAATAAAATCTATGACACTTGGCTGTATCTAGAGATGCAAAGCGATCGACTGAGAAAGGTCCGAAAATTGAACGGTCATATTCGAAAAATTCACTAGAGATGCTCCAGTCGTCGTAATCAATGATCCTGCTAATGGAATTGGCAAAATCATTCATCGATCTTAGTATCCAGGAAACTTCCATTGAAATGTTGTGAAGGACGCAAAACTGAAAATTTGTAATGCCAAATCAGGGGCAAATTAGAGGATATTTTGATAGTAAGTTGCACTCTCGGGTGTTAAAGTAAGAGGAGGGTTGGGATGTGGAGGCTACCCCCTCTCAGCGTCGTCAAAGTGTGTCATTCTCCGAACCTCACTCCACTGTGCTTCGTGCATGTATGAGCATTGTTTCCTAGTAGAGAGAAGGACTGGACCGGTGAAAGGTGAACTTTTAATCTTTGCCATGCGTTTTTCATTTGTTGTTTTTTTTTCATCACTTAGCGCAAGTGTTGAAAAAACAGGAAATTGTTCAGAATTGTTGCAACTAGTTCTAGTTCTAGTTCTAGTTGTAGAAAACACAAGACATGTTCAGGGAAAATCGGAATTTGGAGAAATTTCAATTTATGATGTTCCACTTTTCCCACTTCGTGCACATGCGAATTACTTTCGTCAGTCTGAGTTTTTATTTTGCGATCAATATGCAGCCATGGTGTATCTCGCTTTGACTACATTGGAAAAATTAGAGCATGCATCTCTTCCTGGTATAAATCTGATTTTTTTTTAAATAAATATACGCTAAATGCAGCAAGGATCCGAAAATGGGTCAATTTTGAAGTGATGAAAGGTCGATCAGTTAGGGTCTCCAGTGGCAATGACATTAAGGATTCAAAATCTCACGTCTTTTTAGTTATAGAAACAAAGGAACTGAATTTTTATTATGTGTAAACCATGTGTTGTGTAGAATTTTTGAAGGGAATGGAAATTGCAATCGAATTTGAGTGGTCGAATATTATGCTAATCACGCCACATTCAATGTGTTGGCCATCTTATTTACCCTTGTGCAATACGCCTTTACTAAATGTAGGACCCCTGAAGAACCGTAACAAATTTGAAAAGTCCTATGAATAAATCCGGCAAATAGCTGTATTTAGGCTGGGGTCTAATGCTTTTTCAAATTATTAGAAAAATAATGATTCGTCTTAGAGCTAAAGCTGTTTGTAATTTCGTTTTGTCAGATACTTAAATAACAACCAGCTGAAAGAATTACCTCCAGGTGTCTTTAAACATAATGCGCAGCTGAAATTGCTGTAAGTTAAACATTTCAATAGTAATTATTAACAAATAAACTACATTTCGCCGTGCGTCTGTTTGGTTATAGGTCCCTGATGACGTCAAAACGTAGCAAAAAAAGAACGACCTGGTGATGATGAAGTCGAATGCATCAATTATGTTTGTTATCACACTATGACAAATCAAGTTTGTGACCTTAATAATAACTGAACAGGACCACGGGAAAATAGAAAGTGTAAAGCAGCACACCCGCAACTTTATACTTCAGGCTTCAAACTTTGGACACAATGATTTAATCCTTAAAAAAGACTTGCTAAGTGACAAATTATTCATTTGCCTTGTTCGTATTCTCATTCCTTTAAGTGTTAGTATTTTGGTCGCCCACACCTTGTATAATTACTGATTTCTAACTTCTTTTTACTTTGCTATAAATTGTCGAATACTCACACACCTGCCCACTCCCACACACAAACACCTCTTCGCCACGGCCATTACCCCCCTTTATTCATGTTGGAATTATTTTTGGCAGATATAAACAATTACTGTCACAATTACTATTAAAACCTAAAAGTAGTACTAAACCGTCGCGGAAACCATTCCATGTCTTAACCCTCGGACGCTCACGGCAACATTATTCCCCAACCGTGGCGCACTTTTTCCGAAAGATTTCACCTTTAATAGATAGCATGTGATGCGCTCTACAAGATAAGGTAAATATAATGGGTTATAATTCTGCTGACGTCATCCAAAATGGCCGCCATCTTGGCCATCATCTTGGATTTTACTAAAAATTCAAATGTATCGGAAAATGCGAAAAATAAACTATTTTTCACTACAGTTGCAAAATATTATGTTATTAAACATTTAGCTGTCCCATGGTTAAAATGCAGTTTCCTTACCGCATTTTCGGTAAAAGACAGATCTAGTGACCATTTAAGTGTATAAATTCCTTCATCGCTCTTAGTATTTTAGTCTTGGTAAGAAGGTCCGATGCACACCGGCCGCGAACTGCCGGTGTAAGAGGTCACACGCAAATCTATGTTAACGTGCCCCTGAGATCAAATTTTTGATTTTCATTTTTTTGACATTTTGGTAGAATTAGGCTTTCTTACTCATCTTGCCAAATTTCAATTCATTACGAACATCAGAAGTCATTTTATTTTAACATTTATTTCCGAGCATTTATGGCCGCCATTAATCAACCTTGATACAAGGCTTGGTTGCGAATGGGAGAAAGTGACGTCAAAGACTCAAACATATCTCACGGGTTTAAATTATAATAACAATAAGTATTGAAAAACACGCGAAAAGCAACAAAAACTTTGGACTTGTTCTTCGTGCAATTTTCTATGCTGAACCCGTGAGGTATGTTTGAGTCTTTGACGTCACTTTCTCCCATTCGCAACCAAGTCTTGGAACAAGGTTGATTAGTGGCGACCGTAAATTCTCGGAAATAAATGTAAAAATTAAATGACTTCTGTTGTTCGCAATGGATTGAAATTTGGCAAGATCAGTAAGAAAGTCTAATAGTACACGAAAATGTAAAAGAATGAAAATCAAAAATTTGATCACAGGGGCACTTTAAACTTTCGACACATTTCTGCATCATGGCATTTTATTTAAAGGCTACATCATTTGTCGAGTGTTCCTCGGTTTGAAGTAAACGGACAGATAAATCTTATCACTGCTTCGACAAGCGTTAAATGTACGAATATGTAGGGCCATTTCAGGCCGTGATCGTGACAGCAGCTATTTGTGTGGTCACACAATGCTGTTCATCGGGCATTTTAGCGGGGTAGGGGTAGGGCGAAATGTGTGATCATGAAACGCAAAGGATATCAACTTTTTACCTGATTAAGACCACTGTGGTATTTAGCTATTTCTGTCCTTTTTTCGTATTGTTTCTCTGTTTTAAGTCGTGAATACGACTTATTGCGATTACCGGAGAAAAGTCACTCGCTCATCGTAAACTTTATATTAAATTTATATTAAATTGTGGATATGTTACATTTCGGCAATAGCATACATGGAGTCTGAAATGGGAGTAAACCAAGTCCGCCATTACGGCTGTTGTGTTTACGAATGCTCGATGAGCTGAAACGTCGGTTTGGGAAAACGTTGGGGTTCTTTTACTTGTTATTATTGTTTGGCAAGGATATCTGACATTAATAATGAAGGAAAAGGTATGTTTGTCTCGTAATTTTCATTTTCGCCAGTAAACACATTCCTTCGTGTTTACCAGCTACACACGAAGGTTTTAGAGGTCCTTCTTTGATAAAAGATATAAGTACGTGGATCTGCAACTGACATAAGTGAAGTAGTCATAACATGTACGATCTAAAAGGACCTACATTGTGTAGGGTAGGAAAAGGTCCGATGGTTGTTTCATATTCACGACTTGGCTCGCAAGGCCGGAGCCTTTGATTTTATTTCCTTTCCATCAATACGATAACAGACTATCTAGATCTTCATGAAACATTAGGTGAGAAAGACAAAATCAGTCTAATATCCGCCACGATGCCCCCAAAAGATATTAACTTGTACAATGCAACTAGTAATGCAAACATTTGTCAAACGTTACACACCGCAACTTTGGCCAGTTGCATAAAACTTAACGCCAGACGTAACAGCTAAAGTCAGACGTTCAGCCCAGTCAAAGTTACTATTTTAACTTCAGACGTTAGCAGTTACGTCCGACGTTAAGTTTTATGCAACTCGCCCCTGATGTTTTCTTTTTCTCTTAATTGATACTTGTCATTAATCTTACTGTGTGTTTGAGTTGCCTATGGTTCGTGAGACTATGAACCATTTGGGACTAATAGTTGATTAATCCAGTGTCGGTGTCAAACTAAGTAAACATAGTAAGTATGTTTAGACAGCAGCAAATTTAGCTGAAAACAAGAAAATGTTTGGAAATTGAAGAATTTACTAAGTCCAATAAGTAATCGCCAATTCTCGAGAAGAAAAAAAAAATTATCTAGAAGAAAAACCCAGCATCACATTGAAGTTGGAAGTCACGCCTATGCTCTAGAGTGCGAAACTTGGTGCTTTTCGATAAGGCAATGACTTTCATATGCTACAAAACTAGAACAGGCCGGTGTTGAACAGAAACTGTTAGTGATCAAACGGAAGACACGGAAACACCCCAAGCTTTAGATTCTCATGGAAGAGATGACCATCCAACCCCCGATCACGATATGATGCGCATAATATGTGTGAATTAGTTGCTTGCTCTAAGCTTGCAAAGTTCTCTGTACAGATGCTTGAGGACATATGCAACTTTTTTTCAGCTTGAAATATCGTCCATAAACATTAAGGCTAAAGACGTTAGTTGTGAAGAAAGTAGTTACAACTAAGTCGAAGTAAGTTCTATGGCGGATCTAGGGAAGCGGCCCCCTCCACTCCCCTTATTTAGCGAAGAAATTAGGGGGAGGGGAGGAACTTTTTTATTTTATTCTGAACAAAAGAACGAGACTGGGGAAAGGTAACCTGCAGTGCAAGTTTCCTCGGTCCTCACGTGACTTGCGCTCCGCGGTCGTTGCTCACTCCTCGCGCCCGCGCACCGCAAAAGCATCTGTTTCGCTTCACACCTTTTGCGCGAGCTTTGGAGAAAAAAATACCCGGTTGTTTTGAAATCTAAAGAAACGAGAACAGAGCAGCTTATATATGTAAGATGACTCACGTATCATTTCAAAAGAGAGGACCTTGACTCTCCTGGTTAGAAAGTGCATTCAGAAAAAAAAAAAAACAATGGAATGTTGGGAACGCGTAATTGTGCGCGAGTCCAACAAAAAGCGAAGCAGCAAAGACGGATGCATGGGGCTGATAAAGTTTCGAGTGAGTGTGAAAACGGAGAAGCAAGACTGCGAAAAGGCGTTAAAAATCGTTGATCGCGAGAGTTGGCGCTCCACGCCTGCCTTTGCGAGCATCAGCGCTTCGAACCTCCCCTGCGCGCTTCGAAGAAAAAAGAACGGCTGCTTTGCAATCTTAGAAAACTAGAACTGAGCATTCTATGTTTCAAATGCCCCACCCATACTTTAACGGAATATCATTCTTAAAACACTATTAGTAAAGAACAATAGCAATCCTTTCTGTTTTAGAACCCTCCTATCCTTTAAAACAGAGCACACTTCATGATATTATATTATGCTATGCCCAATCAAGAAATTACAGTTAGCTTCTCCTTTCCCCTACACTTTCCCCACTGCTGATAAGAAGGTTTCCTGGATCATAAGCTTGCACAGGGCAACCTTATAATCTGGAAACCGGAATAGGAAACCGGAAATCGGAATTAGAAATACTTATTCAAGCCTCTTTGTAATAAAAAGCCAAATATCATTGTTTATTTCTTAATTAATTCGCCAAATTTAATCGCCAAAGTTTGGCACGAACACGCTGCTTGTCAGGCACGATCAACATAGGTGATCGATAGTTGAACTCTCGGGGGTTAAAGGAAGAGTAGGCCGGTTGGGATGTACAGGCTACCCCTTCTCAACGTTTTTGGAAATTTCCTAAGCGCTTATCATTTTGGGAGGCCAAAGCAATCGATAGCTGTTTGCTGACAGTTTGCCTCGACAACCAAATTTTGAAATCAGTTTCGACGAAAGTGTTGAGTTTTTTTCATCTTCTCAAATTCTTTGTTTTAAAAGTTGCTTTGATGTTTTCACTTTCCAGTCTATTATAGCATTCTGTTATTGACTTGGAATAATTTTAGTTTAATTGAGGTAATTTTCGAAAAGAAAGAAAGAATCAAAATGGTGGATCTAATATGGCGGTTCAACAAACAAATGACGCCCTGTGACATCATCAAAGCAAAACCACCTCACGTTGAAGAGGACACGATGAGTTAAGATAACACATGAAGAATAGGAGAAACTGAATCTTCATTTCCCACATTCATTCATTAATTTAGAATAAATCCTGCTATAGATTAATATTGCTAAATGCTTCAAATACATATGAACTAAAAGGCTTTCAACTAAGCGACATAAAGTTAAACAACTTTTGTACATCCTTTCTCTGTGAATAATTCATGTTGGGAATGAATAAACCGAAAATAATTCACTGATGAAATGCAAGCAAGGTTCCAGGATGGCATTTGGATGCAGCTGTCACTCATTTTAATTGGGCATTGATGTCTCTGTCAATAAGCCACCAAAATTAGCGCGGTGTACACTGTACATGATGCATTGTACACTGTACACTAAAGCTGTTAAGTATGATATAATGAAACATGTTGCTGCTTTTTGGTGGCATTACATATGGCTTGACATCATGATACTTATGACGTCATACCTCGTTACCATTATAACCCATCATCAACGAACTAATGGACAAAATGTGTGTAAGGGATGAACGAAAAACCACTGAAAAGAAATAGTCTTGAGAAAAATCTAAAGGGGGTGGGGGGTGGGTGGGGGGGGGGGGGGGGTGGCGTACATCAATCTATCTCACTCCTGAGGCAGTGTTGATAAGGCCGCAGCATCGTGGTTCAAAGCACTCCTGTTATTTGCTAGCGCTCTTGCTCTATTCTACTCTTGTCAACCTAAATTCTTCCCACTGCTTCCATCTAGCCTTCTTCCAAGTCTTGATATTGGCTTCTTGTATCCCTCCATGCAAACAGTACCATCCACCATCCAGTCAACGGAAGATCCCAGGAATCACCTAACCAGTTTAAGTCGTGAGCCTTGTTTCTTTCTTCTTCTTCTGTTGACTTTGATGTCTCGTTATTAACTTGTATTTCTTGCTCTAATAGACCCTTTACCATTGAAACCCACTGACTAGAAGAGAAGCATGAGTAGTTAGGAAAATACATTCTCTAGAGCACCTCCCAAGGTACTATTTCCACATATTTTTATAATAATTCCCGATATCCATTTTTTAAAAATTCCCAAAGTACATTTTTCTATCATTTTCTTGCGAATCCCTGTCATAGCTTTTTGATTTTAAAGGGAAATCAAGACCTAATTAATTACTGTAATTTTTTGTATTATTGGAATATTTCTTATGGAAAAAAAAGTTTTTTTAAAGGGAAATAATTAAAATTTATACGGTAACTCTTGTTTATATCGTTGTTTTTCTATTTATTTAAGAGAATCAAAAAAAAGTCTAATAAAAATATTCTTAAATAAACGGTTTTACTTAATACTTAAAATTTATTTCTGTATAAAATCTATTTAATATCCTTATTGTGTTTAGTCTAAAAATTAAACGGGGAATAAAGGTTTTTTTAAATTGAAATAAAAGAAATCGAAGAAATTGAAAAAAATTCAATAACTTAAAAAAAATTACAGAAAATATAATAAATTCTTGAAATGCTTTAAATTTCAAAAAAGGTATGGCTCGCTCGCCCTTCGGGCTCGCTCGCGGGATTCGCAAGAAAATGATAGAAAAATGTACTTTGGGAATTTTTAAAAAAATGGATATCGGGAATTATTATAAAAATATGTGGAAATAGTACCTTGGGAGGTGCTCTAGAGAATGTATTTTCCTAACTACTAAATGGGGCTTTTGGATATTAGGTTTTTAGGTGATTTAAGTTGAAGGTAGAAAATAAAAAAAACAATTTTTAAAATAATAAAGGTTTAAAGAAATGAAATATTAATATGTATAAGATTATGAACGCAAAGCCAAACACAAACCAAATCATAAAGAAAAACCAGAATCCTAAAAAAATGGATTCAAGAGATATTCTACAAGAAAGATTTCATGCTATTGACTTCTTGTTTGTAGAAGTTTTGGAAAAATTAAAAAAATCTCTAAATTTAGAAAATAAAAAGAAAGGAAAACAGCAAAAAAAGAATTGAAAGAAATTATTATAAATATAAATTATAAATTGGATCATATTCCAGTTTTGAATTTATATTATAATATGCCTGAAGATATGGAAGATTATGTAACTTTTGTATTATTTCATCATTCAGGTGAATTATTCAAATATTTTATAAATATTGGAGAAGGAACTATGACACTTTTTGAAAATTCAAATGGATATCCAACTTGTAATGAGAAAAAAATTGTTAAGAAATTATTAAATAAATTTCATAAAAAGATTGTGATAAAAAGTGAAGATCAAGATGAAAATAGAGACCACGATGAAGATTATGGAAATTATTATCTTGATACAGAAGAAGTATTTGATTATATTTATGGATAAATTTTAGCCCCAAAATGGGGCTTTTTTTTATGCTGAAATTTATAACTTTTGCGGAAAAAAAAAATAAATAAAGTTAAAAAAATATTTATATATAATAAAAAAGGATGTCTTCATCTGATTTAAATAACTTATCATATGATGAACTTATGAAAATAGCAAAAAAGGAAACTAAAGAAAATAGAAAAATTAAAGAAGAACGAAAGAAACAAAAATTGATTGAATATATTAAAAATAAAAAAGAAGAAAATGATAAATTAAAAAAGAAACCAATAAAACTTAAACCTAAATCAAAACCTAAACCAAAGAAAATTAAAACATTTGATGATTATTTTCTTGAATGTATAAAAAATAAAAAGATTCCAAAAGATACTCCAAAATATTTAAAGAAAGCACTTGAAAGAGCAATGAAAGAATACCACGTTGGAATTAAATTTGAAAAATCTGCTCTTGATAATTTTGCTGAAAAATATGTAATTGAAGGAAAACCAAAAATCTTTCCTAAAGATTATTTTAAAGAAAAAGCTTCACAATTAAAAGATTTTCTTAGAAATCATAGAAATATTAAAGTTAGATTTATATTAGTTTGTTTAATGGAAAGAATGGAGCATGAAGATAAAATTAAAGATAAAGCTTATTTTCATTCTGAAACACATATTAATCTTGAAGGTATAGATGCTAAAGAGATTTTAACTAAAATAATTCTAGAAATTCTTAGTAAAATTTTAATTTATCAAAGAAATGGTTCAGGTTGGTATTTTAAAGAGATTTTATCATTAGAAATTCATACTATAAAATATAAACCTTTGAAAGGATCTTCATATATTAAACTTCCTGATTTTATTTCAAGTAAGAAAGCTATAATAAATTTAGAAAATAAAAAAGATGATAAATGTTTCATGTGGTGTATTTTAAGATACTTACATCCACATAAGAAAGATCCTCAAAGAATTTCAAATTTAAAACAATATGAAAATGATCTTAATTTTAAAGGTATTAATTTTCCAATAAAATTAACAGATATAAAAAAGTTTGAAAATCAAAATAATAATATTCCAGGAATTAATGTTTTTTCAATTAATGAATATAATAAATTTTATCCTTTAAGAATTAATGACAAAGATTGTAATAATACAATAGATTTATTTCTTTATGAAGACACCGGAAAAACACATTATACACTTATCAAAAATTTTTCAAGATTAATCAATACACAAATAAGTAAAGATACAAGAAAAAAATATTTTTGTAAAAAATGTTTATCTCATTTTACAAAAGAGGATCTCCTAAAGAAACACATTATATTTTGTTCTAATAATGAGACAGCTGCAGTAAAAATGCCTCCTAAAAACTCATTTTTATTTTTTAAAAATTATAATAAAAAATTACCTTTACCTTTTGTTATTTATGCTGATTTTGAATGTTTTACAAAACCAATGAATAATTGTGAACCGGATCCAAATTATTCTTATTCAATGGAATATCAAAAACATGAACCTTGTGGATGTTGTATTTATATTAAATCTTTTGATTTTGATGATAGAGTTGATAGAATATTTAAAATTAATCCAATTATTTATACAAAGAAAAAAGAAGATGAAAATATTGCATTAGTTTTTGTAAAAGAATTAAAAAAAATTGTAAAACAAATTAATTTTAGTTTTTATAATTTCCCACAAATGATGATATTTACAGACTCAGATAAAATAGAGTTTAATAAATCAACAAATTGTCATATTTGTGAAAAACCTTTTATTGAAGGAGACTTTAAGAATAAAAAAGTTAGAGATCATTGTCATTTTACTGGTAAGTTTAGAGGAGCTGCTCATAATAATTGTAATATTTTTTGTAAAAAACCTAGAGTACTTCCTGTAATATTTCATAATCTTCAAGGTTATGATTCACATCTTTTTATTAAAGAATTAGCAAAAATGAAAGGAGATTTAACTTTTATTCCTAAAACAGAAGAGAAATATATATCATTTTCTAAGAAAATTAAAGTAGCTGAATTTATGAGAGAAGATGAAAAAATTACAATTAATTTTGAATTACGTTTTATTGATTCATTTAAATTTTTATTAACTTCCCTTTCAGGTCTTGTAAATAATTTGCAACCTGATGATTTTTATTCTATAAAAAGTTATTATGATAAAAATATAGAATTATTAACAAGAAAAGGAGTATATCCTTATGATTATGTAAATTCTTTAGAAAAATTCAAAGAAACACAATTACCACCAAAAGAAGAATTTTATTCAAAATTAAATGATGAAGACATAACTGATGAAGACTACACCCATGCACAAAAGGTTTGGTCACAATTTAATTGTAAAAGCTATTAAAGATTACCATGATTTATATCTTAAAACAGATGTATTACTTTTAGCTGATGTGTTTGAAAACTTTCGTAAAACTTGTTTGAAGTATTATAATTTAGATCCAGCTCATTATTATACATCACCTGGATTAGCTTGGGATGCATGTCTTAAAGAAACAGAACAAAGACTTGAATTATTACATGATTATGATATGTTAATGATGTTTGATCAAGGAATTAGAGGTGGTATAACTCATATATCAAAAAGATATTCAGAAGCAAACAATAAATATATGAAAAATTATAATCCAAATGAAGAATCAAAATTTATTACATATCTTGATGCTAATAATCTTTATGGTTGGTCAATGATACAAAAACTTCCAACTCATGGTTTTAAATGGATGAAAAATCTTACAAAAGAAAATGTAATAAAAATATTAGAAAAGAAAATTACAAATATTGGTTATATTTTTGAAGTAGATCTTAAATATCCAAAAAAATTATGGAAAGAACATAATGATTATCCACTTGCTACAGAAAGATTAAAGTTTGGAACAGTAGAGAAACTTGTTGGATCTTTTTACAATAAAAAGAATTATGTAATACATTATAGAAATCTTAGACAATGTTTAGAATTAGGACTTGAACTTGAAAAAGTACACAGAGGAATATCATTTTATCAATCTGAATGGATGAAACCTTATATTGAAAAAAATACAGAATTAAGAAAACAATCTAAAAACTCTTTTGAAAAAGATTTTTTTAAATTAATGAATAATTCTGTATTTGGTAAAACAATTGAAAATATAAGAAAAAGACAAAATATACAATTAGTAAATAATAAGAAAAAGGCTATTAATTTGTCATCAAAACCTAATTTTGATCGATTAACAATATTTGATCAAAAATTAATTGCAGTTCATTTGAAAAAGACAGAAATATATTTCAATAAACCGATTTATGTGGGTCAAGCTGTTCTTGATTTGTCAAAATTTCATATGTATGATTTTCATTATAATTATATTAGAGAGAAGTATTCCAATAAAGCTGAATTATTATTCACAGATACAGATTCATTAATGTATGAAATTCATACAGATGATTTTTATTATGATATAAGAAAAGACATCAAAAAAAAGTTTGATACAAGTGATTATCCAGAAAATCATAAATCTGGAATAAAAACTGGAATTAATAAGAAAGTAATAGGTATGTTTAAAGATGAAGCTTGTGGGAAACAAATTACACATTTTGTTGGTCTAAGACCTAAGCTTTATTCTTTTAAAGTTGAAGACATTGAAGTAAAGAAATGTAAAGGAATTAAGAAAAATGTTATTAAAAGGGAAATAACATTTGAAGATTTCAAGAAATGTTTATTCTCAGAAAAAGAAGAAATGAGAACAATGAATATAATAAGAAGTAAAGAACATAAAATTTACTCGATGAAAATGAATAAAGTAGCATTATCTGCAAATGACGATAAAAGACTGATTTGTAAAAATAAAATTAATACTTTAGCTTTGAGAAAATAAAAAAAATATAATATAAAATAAAATGATTAATTTCACAAAAAAAGATATTTTATTAATATATTTAAGAAGACTTTTTTTAATAGAAGATTTTGATGAAGAAATTAGATATAAAAGGTATAAGAGAGAAAGATTTTATAAAAGAGAAAATTTAAAAAAATTAAAAAAAAATAAAAGATTATAATGTATACAGAAGAAGAGATTAAATTATATTCTTCCATATTAAAATCTTATGAAAAAAGTAAAATTAAAAAAAAGAAAAAAAGAAATATTCCAATATATGAAAAATGCAAACATGAGAATAAAGAAATTATTGATTGTGCTGAAGTTTGTTGTGATTGTTGTCTTCAAATTCAAAGAATATTAAATTATGATGTTAATATATCTGATTGGGAAAGATGTTGTTATAGAAAAAAATCAGTATACCAAAGAAAGTATTTTTTTAAGAAAAAGATCAATGAAATACAAAAAACTTTTGATATAAAAAATGATGATATTTCTAAGATTAATGAAATACTTTATAAAATTGATAATGCAAATTTAATTAAGAAAGTAAATACACAATTTGGAAGAAAGAGAATCATTAATATCACTTTTATTATAAAAAAGATTTTAATTATTCTTGGTTATAGTAATGTTGATGAATTATTACCACTAAAACTTTCAGAAGAAACAAAAGCTTTTTATGAAGAATGGTGGGAATTAGTTAAAAAAGAAATTATAATATCATAATTTTAATTGAGTTTTGAAATTAAGTTGTAGCGGAAAAAAATAATAATTTAAAAAAAAAAATATTTATATAAAATAAAAATGAATTCTTCACAAAGCAAATCTATTAATACGCAATACAAAGCAATTCCTATCACTCTTTTTGGTGTAACATATTTTGATAAAATATTATATGGTAAAATGTTTATGATTGATCTTCATTTTCACAATATATATATTAATTATCGAAGATTTTATGAGTTAAGAAAGAGAGAAATTGAAGATAAAATTATATCAGATAATAGTTTAAAAATAAAAGATATATTAAGATATTTTAAAAAAAGTCAAAAAAATAATGAAATAGACAAACAAAAAAGAAAATATTTGAATAGAATAAGAAAAGAAATAAAATATATTAGAAAATATTTAATGAAAGAAGAATATAAAGAAAAAGTTTTATATTGTATTGAAGATGAAAATAATCTAAAATTCAGAATTTTAAATTATGAAAAGTTAATAGATTTTACACATTCTAATTATTTAAGTTTTAGCATAATTAAAAGTATTATGTTAAGACAAAAAAAATATAGAAAATCATTATATCGTAAAGATATAATGATTTGAGAAAAGATAATAAAGAAATAATTAAAGAAATAAGAAAAATTGTTAAAGATTTTGAAAGTTATTTTAAAGAAAAAGATGTTATTATTCATTGGCAAACCGATTCTGATTCTGATTCTGATTCTGATAGAGTTAGTGTTAGTGATAGTCAAGTTAATTATATTTATTAACAATAAAAAAAATATATCCCTTTTTAGGGATTTTTTTTATGTCGAAATTTATAATATCATAATTTAAAAAAATTTATATAAAATAAAAATGATTGCTACGCAAAACAAATCTGTTTATCCAGAATATAAAGCAATTCCAATCACTCTTTTTGGTGTAAAATATTTTGATAAAATATTATATGGTAAAATGTTTATGATTGATCTTCATTTTTATAATTTATATAGGAATTATCAAAAATTTTATGATATAAAAAAGAGAGAAATTGAAGATTTTTTTGAAGAAAATAAGAAAATAAAAATGAAAGAAATAGTTTCAAAATATCAAGAAAGTAATAAATTTTATAGAGAAAAAAATAAATATTTGAAAAAAATAAGAAAAGAAATAAATTATATGAAAAAATATTTAATGAAAAAAGAGTATAAAAGAAAACTTATATATAAATATATTTATAAAGGATATGAAGTTTCTTGGAAAAAAGAAAGTTATGATAGGAAATTTAAAATTCATAATTTTGCAAGATTGGATTCTTATATTTATAGATCTTTTTCATATGATTTTGAAAGTCTAGAAATGATAAAATTTTTTAATAATAAAATGAATATTTTAGATTTTAGAGATATAGAAGAATTAAGAAAAATTAGAGATTTTTTTTCATTAAAAAGAGAACAAAAAGAATTATATGAAGAATTACAAAATTTAATTAATGAATTTGATTGTTATTTTAAATATTATTTAAATTATTAACCTTTTTAAAAAAAATTTAAAAAAATAAAAATATTTATATATAATAAAATGCAACTTACATCTCCCGAAAACATTTCTAAAGAAAATCTAATTTTTAACGAAGCTAAACAATATAAAGTCAAGAATTCTAAGATGAAATATCATCGTATTAAAATCGAAACAACTTATCCTAATGGTAAGCAAGGTCCTCTTATAATTGAAACACCTTTACTTTTTAGTTTTGGTGTATCTGAAAGAAAGAATCAAGAATCTCAAGAATTAGTTGGATATACAATTCCTGTTTGTTTATGGGAAAAAGAAAAAGAACCAACTAAAGAAGAAAAAAAGTTTTTTAAAACATTAGAAAATATTCAACAACTTTGTTATAATCATCTTGAAGATACGATTGGTGTTGAAGAATCTCAAAATTTATCGCAAATATTATATTATAAAAAGAAAGAATATACTGATAAAAAAGGAAGAACTAAAACAGTAATTGATGATAGTGTTTCACCAGTTTTATATGCAAAACTTATATATTCAGAAAAATCTAATAAAATTCTATCTTTGTTTAAAACAAAAGGAAATAAAAATGTTGATCCATTTGAATACCTTAATCAATATTGTAAAGTAAAATTAGCTTTAATAATTGAGAGTATTTATATTTCCAAATTAGTAAAATCTATTCAAATTAAAGTTCATGAAGTTTATGTTAGACCATTGAAACCAAGAGAATCATTATTAATGATTAAAGAAGAAAGTGATGACGAAGTCGATGAAGAAAATGAAGAAGGTGATTCACAGGATTTGTTTTAAACTGAAATAAAGTATTTTGCCCTTTTAAGGGCTTTTTTTTATGTCGCTTGAAACAATTTTTAATACTACAATAGTATTAAAAATCTTTTAAATCACTCAAAGGAATCCACGAATTAAACTTGTCAGGATATCCACTCCATTTAACTAAAGCTAACTTTTTCTTGGTGTCTCGTTTCAATACTTTCTCAATTCTATATATTTCTTGTTTTGCTTTTTGTAATTCTTTTTCATAAAAAGATCCTTTTACTTCTTCACCCATTAAATCAACAATTTTATAGGTGATAGGTTTTGTATTTAATATTTCATTAACCACAAATATTTCCTCTGTCCAGTTTGGAGTATATCCTTTATCAAATACAGGTCTCTTATATTTTGATATACGAACGAAATCTCCAACCTTAAATTTTATTTTTCCAGGTTTCAAATAAATTAAATCTGAATATAAATTAGCATAAACTTTTTCTTCATTTTCTTTTTTACTAGCTTGAATTGGAGTCATTTTAATACTAGAATGTCTTGTTTTATTATAATCATTAACTAATTTATCAAGGATGTTCCAATAAACAGTATTGTTATTTACACTAAACATCTTAAACATTCTGGTTTTCATTGTTTTATTCCATCTCTCAACAATGCTTGATTTCTCTTCATTCTCTGTATGATATAATTTGATTTTATTCTTTTCAAGGACCTTCTTAAAATGTTTACTGATAAATTCAGAACCTTTATCTGTCCAAAGCATTTTTGGTTTACGTTTACTTTTTTTAAATATATCATCAAATGCTTTACTAACACTTTCAGTCTTTTTGTTTTTCAATGGTTCAATCCATCCATATTTACTAAAAATATCTATTACCATCAGTAAATAATTTATTCCTTTATTCCATTTACTAAACTTTTGCATTTCAACCAAATCAGCTGCCCAGATTTCATCAATACCATTTGATATTACAGTTCTCTTTAAAAAGTTTCTAGTGATTGGTTTATGTAATTCATCGGCTAATTGTTGAGTCCAATCACTATTATTACTCAACGCCGCTTTACGTTTTTTGTCTTCTTTGGTAAACCCAAACCAAGTTTCTGTTTAGTATTTATAATAAATCTCGCTGTTTGCCCCCATTTCGGTATTTCACCGTATGGAATCAGATCTAAAGATTTAACCATTTGTCTATCACATTCATTCTTATTTTTTCCCATATCATAACATATATCATGATAAGCAGCAATTTCATCTACTTTATTATATGGTTTAACCATCCATTCTAATACTTCACCTGTTTCAGGATCATATCTTAATTGTTCATTCAAAGGGTTATACGGACCCATGTACTTATATTCTCCAGGAGTCCAACCACCTTTTGGTTTTGGCAATTTTCCAATGAGTTTATGAATATCTACACTACCTCCTTGGTCTAGATCTTTTCTATTTGTTTTATATTTTAATTTTGGTCTTATTTTTGTTGATATTTCATCCAATGCTTTACTACCAACATCTTGAATCATTGGAGTTAATTTATTTAATCCATAATTAATTGCTTTTTTCTGTAAGTTTTTATTTCTCATAGCTTCAGATATACCATATCGTCCCATTTCTACTGTTTTTTTACCTAACCAAGGTAAAGCATGAGTTAAACCTGTTAATGCTAATTCACCCAAGCCTTCTCCTTCTTGTGTTTGTGAAGAAGAAGGCTGAATTAGTTTCCCTGTTTCTTAACAAATCGTGTTTTTTTTATTCCACAAGAAGCACAAGTACACCAATACATTTTTCTTCCATTTTTAGCAGTTTGATAACCTTCTGGTTTCACACATTCTGTTTGTTTTTTTTCTTTCACACAATAAGATTTCATTTTATTATATATTTAGATAAAAAAAATTTAACTTTTACACTTTTTATATAATTCATTAAATAAAAAAGAATGACGAATTATTTTCCATACAAATTAAAATTATCTGAATCTCAATTAAAAAAATTAGCAAAAGCTTATAAGGATAGATCAGAGATTACTTTAAGAATTACTAAAAATAATTTAGTTGGATCAGATGAATTAATGTTGACAAAAACACAAATTAATAAACTTAATAAAGCTAAAACTAATGGAGTTGGTTCTGATATTAAAATAACAAAAACACAAATTAGAAAAGTAGTAAAAGAAGGTGGAAGTTTGTTTGGATCTCTTATTTCAATAGGTTCAAAAGTTCTTCCAATGGCTGCAAAAGCAGCTAGTAAAGCAGCTCCAGCACTTGCTCAGGGTGCTTTAACAGCTTTAGGATCACTTGGAATTGATAAATTTTTTGGTAAAGGAATTGATATTCCATCTGAATATTTATCTAAATTGATGAGTCTTAAAAAAGAATTAACAAAAAAACAAATTGATGATTTAAATAAAGCTAAACAAAAAGGTGGAGCATTATATTTTAAACCAACACAAAAACAAATTGAAGGAGGATTTTTAGGTACTCTAGCTGCAATTGGTATTCCTATGGCTATAGAATTAGCATCAAAAATATTTGGAAAAGGATTACAAGTACCAAGAACAGGAAAAGGAAAAGGAAAAGGATTACAAGTACCAATAGCAGGAAAAGGAAAAGGAAAAGGATTACAAGTAAGTGCTAGACCAGGAATGATACCTTATCAACCACCTCCATTTTTTGGAACATGGGAACAACAAGGGAAAGGTAAAAAAAAAAAGGACAAGGATTATTACTAGGACCGAACAGTCCATTCAACCAAATTCCAGTATTAGGAACAATACTTTAAAACCTATTTTCAAAGATATTCCTCTCAGTAATTTTGATCTTTTAGAATATATAGATTATCTTAAGATACCAAATTTTAAAGGAATTTTTTCTAGAGACTCAATTGATCATTTTCATGAAAAAGGATGTTGTATAATTAATCTTGATGATAAAGTAGGACAAGGAACTCATTGGGTTGCAGAATTCATAAAACCACCATATATTTACTATTTCGATTCTTTTTCACTTCCACCACCATTAGAAATTATAGAACATGCAAAAAGATTAAATCTAGGTTTTATTTATAATAAAGGTTATCCAATTCAAGATATCTATTCTGTTAGATGTGGTTATTACTGTTTATATTTTCTTGATAATATTTATAAGAAATCTTTTTATAATCTTTTAAAAGTTTTTAAAATTGATGATCAACAATATAATGAAAAGTTTATAAAAAAATATTTTATCTAAGATATTAAATAAAATGATTCAGAATAGAGTATTAGTTTTTAAAAGTCTTGATGCTAAAAAACAAAATCCATCAAATAAACCAGGTAATTTTACTCTAAAATTTACTCCTGAATTGAAATTGGATCCAAACACTACTCATTATTTAGCATTAGACCATCTTTCTATGACTGCTAGTTGGCATAATATTAGACCTGAATATCAAAACAATGAATTAAAAATATCAAAAGATAAAGGTAAAAATTATATAACAATTGTATTTCCATCAGGTATTTATGATTATCAAGATATAAATACTCTTATTCAAAAAAGAATTGGTAAACTTGGAAATACAGAAAATTATGGTATTAATATACTTTTTGATCTTACAACATATAAAGTATTTATTGCTCTTAATGAAAATTATTACATTGATTTTTCTAATAGTGGTAATTTTGGTAAATTATTAGGATTTGAAAAGAAAGTTTTAAAGAAAAGTGCATATGGAAAGAATTTTCCTAATATTAGTAATGATATTGATAATTTATATATTAGAACTAGTTTATTATCTGATAGTATTATCTCAGGAAAACGATCAAATGTATTATATACATTTTCAACTAATACAAAAACAAGATCATTACCATTTGAAATTCAACCTATAAATTACTTATGGAATAGAATGAATAGAAATGAAATTTTTGAAGTGAAATTTTATATTACAGATGACCAAGATAGAGAAGTTGATTTGAATGATATTGATATAAGTTTGACTGTTGTTATTGGTGAAAGAAAATAATAAATTGTATAAATAAAAATGGAAAGACGAATAAGAAATTATGATACTGGTGAAGATTATTATACAGATACAGAGACAAAAGGTGGTGGTGTTTTTGATGTATTGAGTAATATTGGAGCTAAACTTACTGGAAAAACTGCATCTAAACTTGCTTCAAAAGCAGCAGAAAAATTTGTAGAAAAAGGTTCTGAAAAGATTGGTGAGAAAACTGGACAATTAATTGGTGAAACGATTTATGATAAATTTAAACCTAAACCTAAATCATCAAAAAAGAAAGAGAAGAAACTTGAAATTGAAACTATACCAGAAGATCTTATTCCTGAAATTCAAGATTATGTAATACCACAAAAAGAAAATCCACCGAAAGAAAATAAAGGTGAAAAAATTGTTAAACTTTTACAAAAAAATAATGATAAATATTCTTATGTCAAAGATGTTTATAAAGATCTTCTTTAAAAAAAATTTTATATAATCTTAAAATAAAATGAATGGAAATTTTAGAAGCCCGAATTTAGTAAGGAGATATGAATATACATATTATGATTTGGAAACACCATTGAATGCTAATGTTCCAAATAATGCTAGACAAGTAAAGGATAATTATAGATTCACAGTTGATAATTCATCAGAAGCTAATCCAATTGATTGGTATAATGCTTATTTAGAAGTTAAGTTTAAACTTGTTAAACTTGATGATGGAACTGGAATAACAGCAGGAACTGATGCTACTGCAAATTTTTGTACCACAACTAATGGTCATACTTTCATCAATGAAATCCAAGTTGAATGTAATGGAATAACTGTATATAATAATACAAGAGCTAATGAAACATCAAATGTTTTATCTCTTTTGAAATATACTAAAAGTTATGCAGATACAATTGGAAAAGATCAATTTTTCTATTTAGATACATCTACAGGAACTGCAGAACCACGGAAACAATTAGCTGATAAAGAATTAAGAGTTTTATATAATGAAGGGTTTGGTGAACGGAAAAAATTAACAGATGGTGCAAGTGAAACTGTTTTTTCAATTCCTCTGAATTTATATAGTTATTTTGCAGCTTTTAAAAATAATCTTCATCCTAATATCAAAATGAATATTTTATTAAAATTAGAAGATGATAATAATATTGTTTTTAGGGATAGTACTGATGCTCCAGATTCAAAAGTTATCATCACTAATTTACGATTATGGTGTCCAAAAATTATTTTTAATGGAGAAGGAATGAAGTTGTATCTTGATAATTATTTAAAACCAAAAAAGTGGACTTACTTGAGAGAACATAGTGAAATATTACAAACAACATCAACTCAGAGCTACTTTCGTATAACTACAGGAATTAGAAGACCAAGACATGTTTTCATATGGGTGGTACCTACAGCAAGTTATGGAAATCAGATACAAAATATTTTCACTTTTAAAACATTCAGTATTGGTACAGGTGGTCGTCATTTTACTAGAGCTCAATTAGAAATAAATAACAGTATATATTATCCTCAATTGGAAATGACATCAAAAGAGGAATCGAGACTTTATAGAACATTAATGTCATATTCTTCAGCTTATAATGATTTACTAAGTGGACCAATAATTAATAGAACAAATTTCAAAAATCTTTTTGGGATGTTATATTTTGATCTTAGAAATCAAGATGAAGATGTTAAAGATGGTGTTGTTTCACTAACTTTTAGATATGAGTTAAATGATGCTCCAGGAAGTAATTATACAATTAACGCATTGGTTTTACATGAAAAAGAAATTGAATTATACACTTCATCTGGAAAAATGCTTATAAAAGCATAAAAAGTTATATAATCTTTTTTTTTTTGATTTTAATACTAATTGAAGTATTAAAATCTAAGACTTTACCCATTTATTATACATTTTTTCATGTAATTTTTTATCAATCGCTTCTATTCTTAATAATTCATCATTGATTTGTGAAATATCATTTCTTATAACTGGTGAATTATTTCCAGCAGCTATTGAGCCAATTAATACCTTTAATCTATCTGTTAATTCTTTTGGATCTTGATAATAAGTAACACTTGATCCGACCATTTTAGATTTTCCTGATGATTTATGAGGTGGCATATTACTTAGCATATTTAAATCATTAAAGATTTTTACTGCATTCATTGAATATTTTGTTTTAGGATTGTATCTCTTTGTTAATAGGCTTATAAGAGATTTATCAGCATCTGCTTCATAGATTAATTTACCACCACGATAAGCATTCAGTTTTAAATTTTTCATTAAGTTTGGTAAATCAATCATTAATCCACCATATTGATTATTTTGAATTTTATAAGCATTTCTTCTTGGTTGTTTATATCTTCGAATACCTGAAGCTTGTTGTCCTGTTTTTAATCCACGACTTGTTAATATCATTTCTAATCTTTTTTCAAATTTATTAAAAATTTTAAATTTTTTAACTCTTTCAATAGTTTCTGGTTTAGGATTTGTTGCTTTAGCTTTAACTATTAATCTACCTATATTATCTATTTCAATATCAGCTACATTCTTGATTTTTAAATCTTTGATTTCTTTTTCACTATCTTCAATTTTTTGAAAAATTTCTTCACTATCTTTCTCCAAGTATTTTGATGGTAATTCATAACCATATTTTTCTAATATATCAATTGATTCTTTGTTATTAAGTTCTTTATCCAAATCATATGTTGAAGGTTTTTTTTTTCTTCAGTTTGAGTATCAGTATCCACTAAAGATTTTGATGTAGAAGGTTCATCTTCTGGTTGATATTGAGGTAATTCTTGGTTTAATGTATAAATATCTTGTATACCCTCTTTTATAGCTTTTTGATTTTGCATCATCTGTCCAGTCAAAGCAAGTTGATTTTCTTTCAACTGCTCAATTATTTTATCCTGTTTTTCATCTGTCTTCTTCTGTTGTTCAACAATAGTTTCTTTTAATGGTTCTCTTAATGTCTTAAAATATTCACTCATAACAACATCACGGATTTGACCTTTGTCTTTCACTTCATTTTTAGCTGCAGTAACAGCTTTAGATATTTTATATCCTTTATATTCTGAATCTGCATACTTTTTGACATTTTCTAAATTCATTTTTTATTATAAGATTATATAATTATTTGTAAAAATAACATTTAATTTTATTTCAATTATCTAGCATTATAATAAAAAAAGTATGAAAATCCCAAATTACGATTCGAATCAAAAAATAAAGTCTAAAAAACTATGTGATTTCTTAGATGAAGATTATAGAATGCTTATTGCTGGTCAAACCCGTTGTGGAAAAACAAATACTCTAATGCATATGATAAGATCCCCATTAGTTTACTATGATAAAATTTATTATTATGGTCCTAATCATAATCAAGAAAAATTACAAGATCTTAAAAAAATAATGTCTCGAATTAGTGAAAAAGTTGGATATGATGTTTTAGAATTTCCAGAAGATATAATGGAAACAACAGAATATCCAGAAGATAATAGAAAAATTGTTGTATTTGACGATCTTGTTAATGCTACAGATGGAATTCAGAAAAAAATAGCAAATCATTATACTGATGGAAGACATCATGGTATCAGCCCTATTTATCTAAGTCAGAGTTATTATGATGTACCCTCAAAATTAAGATTAAATTGTTCTCATATGATATTATATCCACCTGTGAGTAAAAATCATTTGAATCTTATTGCAAAAGAAAATTTGATTGATCCAAATCTTTTTAATAAACTTAGACCTTATGAATTCTTGTTTTTAGATAAAGAACAAAAATCAGTTACTAAGAATTTTGATGAAAAAATATAATTATAAAATAAAAAATGGGAATATTCAATAATATCAATCAATACACTAATATTGATATCAATGAATATATTAGACAAGTCAGTCAAGAAATACATGCAAATACAGGAATGAAATTGGATGGTGATAATAATTACGATATTGAACAAAAACGATTAGTAAATCTTGGAGAAGGTATTAATTCTTCTGATGCTATAACTAAACATCAACTTGATACTGGGTTAGCAACAAAACCAAATCCTACTGATGTTATTCTTGTTAGTGGCACAAATCATATGACTGGTCATCTTGATTTAGGAGGAAATAATATAATTCGTCCTGGAGGAATTGAAATGAATCGAAAATTAATTACAAATATGGATACAGATGAAAATAATGATTTATCAGCTGTAAATATGATTACTTTGAAGAAATATCATCCTAATGTACCTCCACATACTCATGAAGTTACTAAAGATATAGATTTGAAAGAACTTTTTAATGTTAGACAAAGTAAACCTCAAAATTATAACTATTTAGATAAAAATCAAAATAATTTAATTTCTTATAATGATGCAAATAATATATTCTTAAATCGTAAAGAAGAAAATCCAATGGAAGATCATCTTGATATGAATTATCATTCTATAACAAATATTCAAACAGCAGGTGATAATGATGCCTTTTCTTTGTTTTATGGGAAAAGTATTTTTTTAACATTAAATGGAGGTAGATATTATGATGCAAAAAATACAAGAATAATAAATTTAACAACTCCAAGAAGTGATAAAGATGCAGCTAATAAAGCATATGTTGATGGAAGAATTAGTGGTATTCCTCATACGCAAAATATAAGTGCAAATATTATTTTGAAAGAACTTTATAATGTTGAACAAAGTAAACAACAAAATTTTAGTTATTTAACACAAAATTATAACAATTTAGTTTCCTATAATGATGTAAAGAATATTTTCTTATCACGTAAAGAAGTCTCTCCAATGGAAAATGATATTGATATTAATAATCATCGAATATTTAATTTATCAAAATTACCTACATTTGATCATGAAGTTGCAAATAAAGAATATGTAGATACTAAATTAAGTAATCCTGCAGATAAAGATCTAAATATGAATAATAAAAAGATTACTAATTTAGCAATTCCTACATATTATAAACATGCAGCTAATAAACAATATGTAGATCAAGAAACTGTAAAATAAATAATCAAATACATCAATTAGATCTTCATAAATTAAGTAATCCTACAAATATTGATCTAAATATGAATAATAAAAAGATTACTAATTTAGCAACTCCAGTTTCAAGTGAAAAAAATTCTGCAGTAAATGTTTCATATTTAGAAAATTATGTAAATAAATCTCATATCTCAGCATCCTCTCATCCAAAAGATGAATTCAGATATTTAATGGAGAATGTTAATGAAAGTTCATCAGAAAGTAATATTACTGTAACTGGTATTAATGATTTTGCTAGAAGTCCACATATTTTTAACAAAAAAGCTTATGATTTACTTCTTCATATAAATTTTAATCAAAAATATGTTTCCAGAATAAGTTTTAATATGTATAAAATACCAGAAGGAGAATATACTATATGTATAGAATTTTTTCCTGTTACTATGGATAATGTTAGTGTTAATGCTACTTCAACAAGTTTAAATATTGGTCAACAAACAACAAAAATTTTTCAAAAAGAAGGATATACTAGATCTATTATTCATATGCATAAATATAAAATTTCCCCACCTGAATATTTTTTTGTTGATTTACATTGTGATGCATCAAAAACTACACCATTAGTACAAGCACAAGCTTATTTAATTATTTATGGAGTAAAAAATTATGTTAATGATGTTGAATCAAGTGTTTATGATTCTCCTTTTATTTTTGAAAATCAGAAAATGGTGATGGAAACAGATATTAATATGAATAATCATGATATTAGTATTAAAAATCCAACAAAAGATGATCAACCTGTTAGTTTATCTTTTTTGAAATCATTAAGATCTTATTTTTTTATAACTGCTTATTTTAATAAATCAAAATCAAATAACCATCTATTTTTCAATTCAATATCAACTTCTTTATATATACCATTCAATTGTAAATTGGAATCAATAGATTGTTTCTTTACTGAATTACATGTTTCAAGTCGATATTTTTATATAACATTGAAAGTATCTGATAGTAGAAATTCAAAAACTTTATCTTCAATTAATGGAAATGATCATCAATATTTTAGAAATATCAATTTTCCATTAACTCGAACAAGTCATTTTTGGATTGCGATTAATAAAAGGGGAACTGATCAAATTGTAAATGTTAACAATATTACATTTACTCTTGTATTCAGTAAAAGTTTATTATAAACATTATAAATAAAAATGACAATCACAAGAATAAAATCATTAAGACACAAAGAACAAAAAGATATATTCGAATTTAATCATATTTCTTCAACTTTAGATCTTGAGAAAATCCAACAATTAAAGGATTTATACTCTTTTTATCATAAAAAAACATGGATATATAAAAACAGTCAAAGTAAATATAAAAAAATAAATTATATTATGAATATTTCGTCTGTGTTACTAGCTTCAGTTGGTGTAATAACAGGTGGAATAACCTTAAACCCTATTATTTTAAGTGTTTTAACTGGAGCTGGAATAATAATAAAAACATATCATGAAATGAAAAATTACAAAGGTAAATTAGATATGGTTAAATTTGGATTTACAACTTATGAAAAAGTGTTGACTAATTTACGAACAGCAATGAGAGGTGGTGAATTCGATTATCAGAAATTTATATCTGATATGAAACTTTTAGATCAAGAAATGATAGAATTAACACCTACTTCATCGAAGATTGAAAAGAAATACAATAAAAAGTTTAAGACGTAAGAAATTAATTAAAACCAGACTTGTTTTTTATTTCACGCTGTTATTTTAATTACAACCTTCCATGAAGTGAAAGCAGGTGTTAAATTATGAAATCTTAGATACAATTTATACTCACGTGATAACTTTTAACCATTCACAAAGTAACCCATAAATTAACCATTTGGTTAAAAATTTGGTTTTGGTTTTGGTTTTGGTTGAAAAGTTGGTTTATCTTAAACATCTAAGAATGCCTTCCACCGAAGTAGTTAGGAAAATACATTCTCTAGAGCACCTCCCAAGGTACTTTTTCCACATATTTTTATAATAATTCCCGATATCCATTTTTTTAAAAATTCCCAAAGTACATTTTTCTATCATTTTCTTGCGAATCCCGCGAGCGAGCCCGAAGGGCGAGCGAGCCATACCTTTTTTGAAATTTAAAGCATTTCAAGAATTTATTATATTTTCTGTAATTTTTTTTAAGTGATTGAATTTTTTTCAATTTCTTCGATTTCTTTTATTTCAATTTAAAAAAACCTTTATTCCCCGTTTAATATTTTAGACTAAACACAATAAGGATATTAAATAGATTTTATACAGAAATAAATTTTAAGTATTAAGTAAAACCGTTTATTTAAGAATATTTTTATTAGACTTTTTTTTGATTCTCTTAAATAAATAGAAAAACAACGATATAAACAAGAGTTACCGTATAAATTTTAATTATTTCCCTTTAAAAAAACTTTTTTTTCCATAAGAAATATTCCAATAATACAAAAAATTACAGTAATTAATTAGGTCTTGATTTCCCTTTAAAATCAAAAAGCTATGACAGGGATTCGCAAGAAAATGATAGAAAAATGTACTTTGGGAATTTTTAAAAAAATGGATATCGGGAATTATTATAAAAATATGTGGAAATAGTACCTTGGGAGGTGCTCTAGAGAATGTATTTTCCTAACTACTAGCATGTTCCCCAAACTACTTTTGGCATTCAATACCTTTAATCTGAGTTTTCTATACTGTCAAGCCATCAAAATAGCTCAATCTTAAACA
The DNA here is from genome assembly GCA_022457155.1 of Cladopsammia gracilis. NCBI lineage: Eukaryota > Metazoa > Cnidaria > Anthozoa > Scleractinia > Dendrophylliidae > Cladopsammia > Cladopsammia gracilis. The sequence goes on along the minus strand of JAJGOT010000241.1, from coordinate 604,694 downwards.
CGAAGTTCCGGTATAAAAGGCTTAGCTCCTGCCCCATTTCACACCTGTTGGGTGTGAAATGCAAATTTAAGCGTCCTTCAGTCACAAAACGTGGTTAACTTGCACGTCCCTTGAACATAATTTGCTTCAAAAATCTGATAAAACCATGATTTTAATTTACCTAAGCTAAAAAAGAAATAGAAGTTCAAAAAGACTTCTGATATAGCTTTCATAAAGTTTTTCCAAATTGTGTTAGCAATGGTCTTAGTAATGACGCATGTTATTTGTCAGTTGTTTATGCTTCAGTGGTTGATTGGCGACTGGAGGTGAGAATGGCAAGGCCAGGCTTTTTTTATACCGGAACTTCGTCTTTAAAGGCCCATCGTCACTTATCGTGATGCACCGCGCATTGTTTATTTTGATTTGGATCCAGAAAAATGCGATCTCTCGCGAAGCGAAATTTTGCCCTCTCATCTCCAGGAAGAAATGAACACTGAGTTTGAAATTTCGTTCGACATTGATTTTAAAATTTATTAGTCCAAAGAAGCCTCCAAGGTGCGGGATTGCAGAAAATTGGAATATACTAATTTGCATCTCATTGAATAAGAATAGAGCTCATTGTCTTAATGCCTCGTTCTAAAAAGAATTGAAAAGAATGGAACAAATTTTCTGCAATCCCGCACCTCACTCAAAGAAGCGGTCCTGTTAGATATTAAAAGTCCGTATAACATGTCTCGCATTTTGTCTGGGGCCTTTGTGCAGCTCCAGTCGCTGAGGTAGTTTCCTAAGCTTCGAAAGTTTGCATCGAAAACATTTTCATGTGGTGGGACGCGGAAAACCTCCTGCTAAAACGAAACCTCCAGCTTGTATTTTGTGGGCTGTTCTGTCGGTTATCTGATTTGCATCGGGCATAATTAATTAGCTCAGCTGGCGGAGGACGTTTTCCCGGCCTCAGAAGTTTGCATCAAAAAAGATTCGACGGCTAGGGACGGGAAAATCCTCCTTCAACTGCCATGGAATATTTCACATAGATGCTGTCAAAAACGACTCCGCCGGCGAGCCGAGAAGTTTTGAGCTTTTTCTGTTGTTTACATTTCCAGGGAGCATTATTCGTTATGGTCGACCGGTCATGCATCAACGGTAATAATATTCAAATGTCAACTGACAGTATCTGTATGTGGAAAACGAATGTTGTAAAAAATTACAATGAAAAGATTTGAAGATAAATCTTCACCATTAGGCAATCTAATATACTTACTTGTTTTCCATGGACGACCGAATTTCTGAGCCAAACCTTCTGAAGGATCTCGTTTCTTGTCAGCCGCCTCGAGCCTTCGGCGGCGTTGCTTAGAAAACATATCAGTAACGATGGAAAATAAAAGAAAACATAAAAAATCGTGCAAGATGCAATGCCTTGAATATGAACTAAATATTTCAACGAAATCACCTTGTTCTGTTCAAGTAGGTCGTTGTACTTTGAAGGTTCGAGTTTGTAAAAGTTCGTGGTTTTATCAGCGGAGATGAGAAGCTTGGTTTCTTTTTTGATACGGTCAGTGTCGTCTTTGAGCTTATTGAGGAACGGGTTGTTAAGGTGGCTCGATGGTGTTTTTTTCTGTGCCGACCACTTTTTTTCAATCTTGTATTTGGATATCTTAGTCATTATTTACCTAAATACTCATGGCACACACTTACTAGGGAAAGATTGAAGTTTCCATTTCAGTTGTATTTTTTGCGATCGAAGCGTCCTTGGCAACGATACGTTGCTAGGCGTAGTTTTACTTGTGAGGCCGCCGTCGGCCTGTATGAGAAATTTTGGCAAATCGCTCTTGGGGACTGAAAGAGTACCACAATGCACACATTTTAGCCAAGTTTGGTTAACTTCTGTGAGAGGATTTTTGAATGGCGCGAGTTTACTTATTTTAGGGTTAAATTTGGTAAAATATCAAAGTTTGTTGTATTTCACCCCAAACTGAGAGATCGAGGACCTAATGCCGATTTCAACTTTACTCATTTATAAGAACAACTATTGTACCTTATTTGTTTGGCTCTTTTGGCGGATTGACGGTTTTCGATTTTTCCCTGTGCCGAGTTATAATAATCGAAATTTACGATGTTTTTGCAACAAACGAGCAGAGAATCTTCTGACCTCGCTTATTTTAAAAATCTGAGATAGAATTTCCCAAGAATAAGCGAACTATAAATTTGGACCTTCTTTTACTTAGTCTCCAAATTTCGTGTTGGTTGAAATGCTGTGAGACTTGTACGCTGAACGTCGAGTTGGTAACATGCGCGCTAGTATTTTCAGAGATTTCTTGTTCCCCGAGATGTTTACAATTCATGATCTATTCTGCATATTTCATTGTTCTGAAATGACACCTGCACGCGAATTCCAGTCTAGCACGGGCGGAACCAAAACGCTTGATTAACTTCCGAAGACCTGCCGATTATGGTAATTCATCAGTCCTGGCAATGTGTTCATGAGATAACAGGTGAGCTGTTGAACATCAACGTTAAACACGTAATTGACCTAAAAATAGCAAGAGCATGCCGCTAACAGAAAACAGAAATTTTTACTCACTGTCAAGGCAGCAATTATTTCCCTTATATATTAAAAGACGTGAAAAACGCTACAATAAGCGTGTCTAACAGAAGATTTTATTACCATAATCGGCAGGTCTTCGGAAGTTAATCAAGCGTTTTGGTTCCCCCCGTGCTAGACTGGAATTCGCGTGCAGGTGTCATTTCAGAACAATGAAATATGCAGAATAGATCATGAATTGTAAACATCTCGGAGAACAAGAAATCTCTGAAAATACTAGCGCGCATGTTACCAACTCGACGTTCAGCGCACAAGTCTCACAGCATTTCAACCAACACGAAATTTGGAGACTAAGTAAAAGAAGGTCCAAATTTATAGTTCGCTTATTCTTGGGAAATTCTATCTCAGATTTTTAAAATAAGCGAGGTCAGAAGATTCTCTGCTCGTTTGTTGCAAAAACATCGTAAATTTCGATTATTTATAACTCGGCACAGGGAAAAATCGAAAACCGTCAATCCGCCAAAAGAGCCAAACAAATAAGGTACAATAGTTGTTCTTATAAATGAGTAAAGTTGAAATCGGCATTAGGTCCTCGATCTCTCAGTTTGGGGTGAAATACAACAAACTTTGATATTTTACCAAATTTAACCCTAAAATAAGTAAACTCGCGCCATTCAAAAATCCTCTCACAGAAGTTAACCAAACTTGGCTAAAATGTGTGCATTGTGGTACTCTTTCAGTCCCCAAGAGCGATTTGCCAAAATTTCTCATACAGGCCGACGGCGGCCTCACAAGTAAAACTACGCCTAGCAACGTATCGTTGCCAAGGACGCTTCGATCGCAAAAAATACAACTGAAATGGAAACTTCAATTTTTCCCTAGTAAGTGTGTGCCATGAGTATTTAGGTAAATACTGAATAAGATATCCAAATACGTGATTGAAAAAGAGTGGTCGGCACAGAAAAAACACCATCGAGCCACCTTAACCTGTTTGAATTTCGTCGTTTGGACCATCTTCAGCATGTCGTCTTCAAATTCTTTAAGCTCGTCGATAGGTGGAAGGTTCTTAGTAGACTTGAAACCAAATGACTTTTTAGAGGAGGTAGATGCGTCAGGGTTAAGAAAGAAGAAAGCTTTCCAGCGCATTCTTCGTAGAAAGTGCTCGGTTTTCTCGATTAGGCGTTGGAGAAAGTCGTTCTGCGATGGGAGAGGAATATTCTTTGTAGAGTATCCAATGTTGAATTTTTCCATTTCGGATTATCGGAGAGTGCTCAACAATTAAAACTTGGAGCGAATTAATAAATTTGTGTTTCGACTTTTCCGTAGTAGAGTGCTCAATACATAAAGTAGAGCGTGATAAATATTTAAAACAGGAAAAAGACTACACTTGTATCCCTACAAGCCTGTTTCGTGATTGCTCACTCTTCAGGGAATTTTATTAAAGAATGAACATAACCATCGCTTATATACAAAATTTGAATGCTCGGATGTTTAGTTGTTACATAGCTTGACATACATAGTTGTTACATAACAGGCTTGTAGGGATACAAGTGTAGTCTTTTTCCTGTTTTAAATATTTATCACGCTCTACTTTATGTATTGAGCACTCTACTACGGAAAAGTCGAAATACATATATATATATTATATTATATTTTTAAAAACTGATGACCAAGACAAGTCACCGGTTTATATACAACGGCAGCACCAATTGCTCAAATAGGCTTCCGGAGGGTGCAGTTTTTGTTTAAATTAGATAGAGGCCTTTTAGTTGTTTTCGTTCTTCCCCCCGGTTCGGGTGGTCGATTTGTTTCTTCTGCTAGAGAGTTCTTTCGGGCGGTTGAAACCGGTTGTGGGCGGTTGAAACCGGTTTCGAGTGGTTAAAACCACTTTCGGGTGGTTGAACGGAAAACGGTATTTGAGATTAAACGATTCCAGGCTGCTTGAAACCGGTTTCGGGCGGTTTCAACTGCTTTCGAGTGGTTTACCGGAAATGGTATTTCAGATTAAACCATTTCAGCTAGTAAAACGCTGCACTTCAAGTAGTATATAGGGGAGGGCTCAAACACAACCCCCAAGGGAAGGCTTTATTCCCCCTCACGGAGCCTTCACACGGACCGACTGAAAGAATGGCCGTGGGAAGGCTCCGTAAGGGGGGATAAAGCCTTCCCCCGGGGGTGGTATTTGAGCCATCCCCTATATGCTACTCGATAAAAAACAGTTTTTATTCCGCCATTTGTAAAGTGTATTGAAGGAATCGTTTTTTTCATTCCTCCAGTTTGGGCCTGCCATTTTCTCGACGGGTTCGTAGGGAAACATGGGTAGTAAAAGGCGGGAAATGCTCGTGCCCTGGCCGGCCTGAATGGGCGTTTTCTTTTTTTACATGCCGCTTTTGGTGTAATACTGGCTTGCTATTACCGTGTGCCAGAATTCGCCATATGATTTACTAAGTGGGACTACGCTTGGCGTATACCAATATGTTTGTCCAAATCAAAAAGGCCAACCTTGGTTAGATTTTTGTGTGACAAACTGATAGAGTCGAAGTGGCTTTCTATTAAGTCTGTGCATTGCAGTGAATCAAAGAGCTCGGAAATACCTCTTGAATCGACACACATTTCTGAACGCGAAAGAAAACGATCATCATCGTGCTTCTTATTGAGAGCCTTTTCTGCCATTAGATATTCTTTCATTTTTTTAACCTACATCCGGCAGTCAGGAAATTACGCAATGAGATTTTGCATTCCATATTAAAGCTTAACAGTCCAACCATCCTTCTATTATGCAGTAATGAATGGTATCTTGGGATCTCTGTTTGCCTTCATTTTGCCAGTGGCCAAATGGAATGAATATAGTATTAATGACATTTGTACAAATACATGGTGTGACACTCCAAATTCTTGCAAATTGAACTGACAACGGTCACGCATTGTCGATTTCAAAGTACATTAACAACGTCCCACATTAAAAGCCAAACTGATTCATCGTTAAGTTTCAATAACTAAACCACAAAATGCTTTTGGACAGTATATCTGTGTTTTTTTTAAAATCTTCAAAAGAAAAAAAATCAAATAAAGTTAGAAATGTTTCTTGTCACCGGACTAAGTTTCGAAGACAACCTAATTTGCATAATATTCACCATATTCACCGAAGATCGCGACTTAATAATTACCTAGTTATAGCCATCAAACAGTTCAAAACGTTTATTTGTGTGTTCTCTACTGAATTTATGATAAAAAAAATCGTGAAATATAAATATCTAAAACGCCTATATTTAAAGCACTCTGAATTGTCCAACAACCTTATTTGGATAATGTGAGTTTTATATTTGCAAAAGCACAAAAAGTTTAATGTCGCTGTGGAAAAGGAAGACAAAAAGCGCAAAGTATTTTCATATTTCTATGCTAACTAAGATTTGTTTAGCAGAATTCAATAGAAATTTTAAGCGTTTCAGTCTGGACTTGGGAAATAAAACCCAGCGAAGACAGGGTGCTTTCGCATGTTTTCAAAAAGCGATTAAGTGGGTGCTAATGTATTAATTTTGTTGAATCTCCAATTTAAACCATATCAAAATTAACTTGCGTTTCACACCTTTGAAGGATCACTCAACTTAGGAATACTAATGATTTATTGCTGCGTTTGGAGGTTTCCGAGCAGCGAGCTCGTCAATTTATGCAATTTTCGATTCTGGCCAAGCGCAAATTTAGGCCTTTTGCCGCTTTGACTGTTGCGAGATCTAAAAAAAATAAAATTTAACGTATTTCCAAAAACTAAAGTCGTTTCATTTACTTATGACCCAAGATAGTTTACTGGGCAATGTTTGAGGGAAAACGTTTTTCCGACCCGAAATGCAGTGGACCCGTCAGACACTGCCTCTTAAATCAAGGGAAAATATTTACAGTGAAATAATTCAACACTATGATGTTAGAAAAACATAACAGAGGAGACAAATTATATGTGTTGTTCTGACAATTTCTTTTGTCGCTTTGGTGGCGATATTGGAACATAAAACGGTCGGCCCGGCCAGCCTCGCTTTGTTTGGTACAGCTTGGAACGCTAGTCTCCATTTTAATTTTTTCATGGCAGATTCCATATTTTTTCAGTATTGACTTCTTGCCTGTTCTGCCTATCAGGGTCTGCTATAAACCCGCTCTGTTTCCTCCATCTTCAACCGTCTACTTACCTTTTAATTCCTTCCACTGGTGCTTGACCAGTGTGATACGCAACTTATGTATAGTATTGTCCCCATGTGATGGAGATGGTTTCCATATGAACCATTCAGTCATTTTCCTTAGTGACTATGAGTTTCAGAATACTCGCTCATTGCCTGTCTCCATTGCGTTCTCCAGACACACCTGCCATTGGTTCCGATTCAAACATTGCAGAGGCAAGAATAACTAATCTACTGCGCATGCTTTTCGCGTGTCTCAGTTGATTGACATATTTGTTTGTCCCAGCAATAATATTAACCTGGGGTCAAACGTAAATGCTAGCCTCTCCTGCTGACATAAGTGGAAATAAACGCAATTTAAACCCTGTCTATTTGTGCCAGTTCCAATGTCCGCGAATGTATTAATTATTGAAACGAAGGCCCGGATCGCACTTGCGGACAACTTTGAATTGTTCGCGACAATTTGCACAGAAATTGACGTAGGGTAGGGAGTTGGACGCAGCGGGTGGGGGATTGGTGGATAAAACTTCAGGTGAAGGGATGGTCGCAAGACCTTAGATAACAACGGCCTGGACCACCTCGGACGCCTTATTGAGACTTATATAACGGAGAAACTGGTTAGCTTTCAGTTGAGGTTGGGGTTAGCAATTTATATAGTTAAATTAGGACTAAGCAACCCGAGAAGCTAGGTGGTACAGTGGTACGGCAGGCTATGTAATCCTAAGCCTAGCTGAGGTCACAGGTTCAATTCTGAGTGGGGACATCACGTTATATAATTCTCAATAAGTGTCTTAGTTGGTCCACACCGTTGTTATCTAAGGTCTTCCGGGATGGTCGGCGAACATTCAGCCCGCGAGATGTAATGGTGACCTGCCTTACCCATGGGGAAGGGGTTGGAGGAAGGGGAGGGTGAGAGTTGGACGTAGTGGGAGGGGTTCGGTGGAGCAAAACGCTTAGGATTCGGTGAGTTATCGTAATTTGGGGTTCCACAGCTGACAACATTCTGTTGTTAACATTTATGTTTCTGAACCTCGTAATAAGTTCAGTGACAGGGGGATTATTTAGATTTTGGCACGAACACGCTGTCATTCTAACATGATATGATCAAAATAGGTGGCAAATTAGGGAATATTTTGATGGTAAGTTGCACTCTTGGGTGCTAAAAGAAGAGGAGGGTTGGGATGTGGAGCCTACCCCCTCTCAGCGTCAAAGTGTGAACCTCACTTTACTGTGCTTCGTGCATGTATGAGCATTGTTTCCTAGCATCAAGTAGACTAGAGCGAAGTAAAAACGGGTTTTCCTAATCTCGGGCATAATCGAAGCGAAGCGCGAAAAAGGAACAAAGACAACAACTGATAAATACTTCGACCGATATGAAGTTTAAATGCAGCGACGAAACACTAACGCATGTGTGTCAGGAATTTGATACATGACACACATAACACATGACACATTATCACGATAAAGTGCCCAATATATATATATATATATATATATATATATATATATATATATATATATATATATATATACAATTATGTATACAATGTGCCCTCCCGGTTGTTACCATAATGGCTTTATGGCAACTCCTGAACTTGGGCACAGGATGTACGGTTACACATTGTTGGATTGTATTGTGGAGTCACGAGAGTGCTCAAACTGCGAGCAGTGAGCGAAGCAATATGCCAATAGTGAACACCTCTTATGAGGCTCTCCACCCAATCCAGAGAGTGCTCAAACTGTATGAACAGTGAGCGTAACATACAATTATGTATACAATGTGCCCTCCCGGTTGTTACCATAATGGCTTTATGGCAACTCCTGAACTTGGGCACAGGATGTACGGTTACACATTGTTGGATTGCATTGTGGAGTCACGAGAGTGCTCAAACTGCGAGCAGTGAGCGAAGCAATATGCCAATAGTGAACACCTCTTATGAGGCTCTCCACCCAATCCAGAGAGTGCTCAAACTGTATGAACAGTGAGCGTAACATACAATTATGTATACAATGTGCCCTCCCGGTTGTTACCATAATGGCTTTATGGCAACTCCTGAACTTGGGCACAGGATGTACGGTTACACATTGTTGGATTGCATTGTGGAGTCACGAGAGTGCTCAAACTGCGAGCAGTTAGCGAAGCAATATGCCAATAGTGAACACCTCTTATGAGGCTCTCCACCCAATCCAGAGAGTGCTCAAACTGTATGAACAGTGAGCGTAACATACAATTATGTATACAATGTGCCCTCCCGGTTGTTACCATAATGGCTTTATGGCAACTCCTGAACTTGGGCACAGGATGTACGGTTACACATTGTTGGATTGCATTGTGGAGTCACGAGAGTGCTCAAACTGCGAGCAGTGAGCGAAGCAATATGCCAATAGTGAACACCTCTTATGAGACTCTCCACCCAATCCAGAGAGTGCTCAAACTGTATGAACAGTGAGCGTAACATACAATTATGTATACAATGTGCCCTCCCGGTTGTTACCATAATGGCTTTATGGCAACTCCTGAACTTGGGCACAGGATGTACGGTTACACATTGTTGGATTGCATTGTGGAGTCACGAGAGTGCTCAAACTGCGAGCAGTGAGCGAAGCAATATATATATATATATATATATATATATATATATATATATATATATATATATATATATATATATATATCTACCTGAAGCGTTTGTGAGCGTTCTTGGCCTTGTTTTTAATATAAAGGTATAAAATATAATAGATTGTTGCTAGTCATTTTTCTCGCTCTCTCTTGCTCCCTTTTCCTCTTCTCTCTCTTCTCTGTCATTTTCGGGCTGATCGGGCTCATAAAAACCCTGTTTGGGCTAGTTGCAGTGAAATTGCGTAAATTTTCGTTGAACACGTTTTGAAAAATTCAGGTATATATATATATATATATATATATATATATATATATATATATATATATATGTATATATATATATAGACAGTTAAAGTGTGAACAGAAATTTTCACAACAAAGACACTTTAACTGTCTATGTATTTATTTCAGAAATCGCTGTGAATCGCCTTCCGAACGAGAATAGGTTGGTGATCCAAAGATTATGAGGCAATTAGTTGTCCATATCTCCCTTCCCACACTAATTTGTAAATATATATATATATATATTGAAGACTTGTGAATGGTCCCTCAAACAATGCTCCTCTGAGCCCTGGAATGGAGGATCACTTGCGCGATCTTGGAGTATTGATTTTTAATCGTATGCAAGTTCGTATTTGTAACGAACCGCATTTCCGTTAATAGCAAATTTTGAAATGTTGTAAGCAAGCTATAGTGCAATAATTCTCCTGAGGAAGGCCGTGAGGCCGAAACGTTGAGAATAAACCTGTCAAAAGTCTTGACTGGAGTCGGAGCTTATTGTTTTACAAGTGAAAATTATATATATATATATATATATATATATATATATATATATATATATATATATGTTATATATTATATATGTTTATGGAGGAAAGAAACAAATAAACTACGCTTTCATCCCGACAAGCCTGTTTCGTGGTTGCCCACTCATCAGGGGATTCATATATATATATATATATATATATATATATATATATGAAACTACTAATCGTTAACGTAGCTTATTCCTGGTAAGAAACATGTTGTATCATGAACAACGATATCAAGCGACCGAGCGAAGTATAAACACTTGCGGAAGAGGGGAGAACACGGGAGAAATGTCACGACAACATTCGTGTAGGAACACATGTTTATGATCACCTCTCCAGTGGCTACCTTAAGCCATGTTTTTGTTGAATCTCCTTTGACTATCGAACAAAACTAACTACAGTTGTAATACACCAATAACATGTGATTCACCGGTCAACCGCGCGGTCACTTGGCTTGTTGGTTGCATGTATAAATATAACTTGCAAACAAGCTCTCTCGAGGATAGGTGTGTGGGAGTTCCCACAATCCTAACCCCTTAGAGAGATTGCTCGCATGCTACACCTGTTTTACCAAACGCGTAAATGCATATTCATACCAGGTGAACTTTTCATCTTTGCCATTTTTTATTGTGACATTAGTTATTAGTTCATTTGAAAATGGTTTGTCATCGCTATCACTTACCGCAAGTGGTGAAATACAGAAGTTTGTTCAAAATTGCTGCAACTAGTTCTAGTTCTAGAAAACTATGCAAATACTCTTCAAAAAACATAAGATGTGTTCAGACAAAGTCGCAATTTGGAGAAATTTCAATTTATGATGTTCCACTTTTCCTACTTCGTGCACAAGCGAATGGCTTTCGTCAGTCTGAGTTTTTATTTTACGATCAATTTGCCGTCATGGTGTATCTCGCTTTGACTATTTTGGGAAAATTAGAGGATGTCTCTCTTCCTGGTATAAATCTGTTTTTTTTTTAATAAATATACCCTAAATGCTCAGCACGGATCCGAAAATGGGGCATGATTTCGACTTGATGAAAGGTCGATCAGTGAGGGTCTCGAGTGGCAATGAGATTCGCTTCAAAATCTTACATCTTTTTAGTTATAAAAACAAAATAGCTGCATTTTTATTATGTGTAAACCAAGTCTCGTGTAGAATTTTTAAAGGGAATGGAAATTGCAATCCAATTTGAATGGTTGAATATTATGCGGACTGCCTCTTAATCCACTTTGCTAATCACGCCACATTCAATGTATTAGCAACCTTATTTACCCCTTGTGTAATACGCCTTTACTAAATGTCGGACCCAAGCAGAAGAACCGTAACGAAGTTGAAAAGTCCTATGAATAAATTCGGGAAATAGCTGTATTTAGGCTGGAGTCTAATGATTTTCAAATTATTAGAAAAATAACGAGTCATCTAAGAGCTAAAGCTGTGTGTCATTTCACTTTGTCAGGTTCTTGAATAACAACCAGCTGAAAGAATTACCTCCAGGAGTCTTTAAACATAATGCGCAGCTGGATCGGCTGTAAGTAAATCATTCAAATAGTCATTATTAACAAATAAACTACATGTCGACGTACTTCTGTTTGGTTATAGATCCCTGATGACGTCAAAACGTGGCGTGCATCAATTATGTTTGTTATCACACTATGAAAAATCAAGTTTGTAAACTATAACTGAACAGGACCACGGGAAAATAGAAAGTGTAAAGCAACACACGCGCAACTTTATACTTCAGGCTTCAAACTTTGGACACAATGATTTAATCCTTAAAAAAGACTTGCTAAGTGACAAATTATTCATTTGCCTTGTTCGTATTCTCATTCCTTTAAGTGTTAGTATTTTGTTCGCCCACACCTTGTATAATTACTGATTTCTAACTTGTTTTTACTTTGCTATAAATTGTCGAATACTCACACACCTGCCCACTCCCACCCACAAACACCTCCCCACCACGGCCATTACCTCCTTTTTCATGTTGGAATTATTTTTTGGAGATATAAACAATTTCTGTAACAATTACTATTGAAACCTAAAAGTAGTACTAAACTGTCGCGGAAACCATTCCATGTCTTAACCATCGGACGCTCACGGCAACATTATTCCCCAAACGTGGCACACTTTTTCGAAAAGATTTCAACCTTAATAGATAGCATGTGATGCGCTCTACAAGATAAGGTAAATATAATGGGTTATAATTCTGCTGACGTCATCCAAAATGGCCGCCACCTTGGCCATCATCTTGGAATTTACTAAAAATTCAAATGTATCGGAAAATGCGAAAAATAAACTATTTTTCACTACAGTTGCAAAATATTATGTTATTAAACATTTAGCTGTCCGATGGTTAAAATGCAGTTTCCTTACCGAATTTTCGGTAAAAGACATATCTAGTGACCATTTAAGTGTATAAATCCCTTCTTCGTTCTTAGTATTTTAGTCTTGGTAATAAGGTCCGATGCACACCGGCCGCGAACTACCGGTGTAAGAGGTCGCACGCAAATCTCTGTTAACGTGCCCCTGAGATCAAATTTTTGATTGTCATTTTTTTTACATTTTCGTGTACAATTAGGCTTTCTTACTCATCTTGCCAAATTTCAATTCATTACGAACATCAGAAGTCATTTTATTTTAACATTTATTTCCGAGAATTTACGGCCGCCATTAATCAACCTTGTTACAAGGCTTGGTTGCGAATGGGAGAAAGTGACGTCAACACTCAAACATATCTCACGGGTTGAAATTATAATAACAATAAGTATTGAAAAAAAAAACACGCGAAAAGCAACAAAAACTTAGGACTTGTTCTTCATGCAATTTTCTATGCTGAACCCGTGAGGTATGTTTGAGTCTTTGACGTCACTTTCTCCCATTCGCAGCCAAGCCTTGGAACAAGGTTGATTAGTGGCGGCCGTAAATTCTCGGAAACAAGAGGCTCTCAGCAGACTATACTCATGCGCACGCGTAAGAAAGTTTTATGATATATTTTAAACAAGATAAGAAGATGTCCGACATGGAGAAGAGTTACTTCTTTCATTCAGTCATCGTTCCTGCAAACCATGTTGTTTACTATTGATTGTTTTGTAAATGAAGGCTGTACCACAATGAAGCCAGTGATTCGCCTAAGTCTTATATATACCTGACATGAATATTAGTAATGCAAGAAGGGTTGTAGGAGACGCTGTCGTGACATTTCAGTGACGCTGTTTTGCCGGAAGTGAGAGTAGCCGGAAGTCAATAAACAGGAAGTGTAAATGGCAAAGCTATGAACCGGAAGTGTACAATTTAAAATATGCGTGCATAAATTTGCATGCAAAATCGTGACACAAAAAATAATAAAAATAATAATAACAAGAAAAACGGAGCCGAAACCTTACCTCATTCCGATTCGCGCATGAGTAATAAATGTAAAAATTAAATGACTTCTGTTGTTCGCAATGGATTGAAATTTGGCAAGATGAGTAAGAAAGTCTAATAGTACACGAAAATGTAAAAAAATGAAAATCAAAAATTTGATCACAGGGGCACTTTAAACTTTCGACACATTTCTGCATCATGACATCTTATTTAAAGGCTATATCATTTGTCGAGTGTTTCCTCGGTTTGAAGTAAACGGACAGATAAATCTTATCACTGCTTTGACAAGCGTTAAATGTACGAATATGTCGGGCCATTTGAGGCCGTAATCGTGACAGCAGTTATTTGTGTGGTTTATTTATTTATTTATTTATTTGTGTGGTTTATTTATTTATTTTACTTATTTATTTACTTTATTTTATTTATTTATTATTATTATTTCTAATTAATTATTTATTTATTATTTACCTGATTTTACTAATAATTTGTGTTTGTTAAATTTGATTGTAAATTCTACAACCTGCCTTGATTAGCTTTGCTATATGCAGGTTGTATATTTCTTTAATTTGTTAAATTTAAATTATTGAAATAAAATGATGATGATGATAAAAAATGATGGTCACACAATACTGTTCATCGGGCATTTTAGCGGGGTAGGGGTAGGGAGAAATGAGTGATCATGAAACGCAAAGGATATCAACTTTTTACCTGATTAAGACCACTGTGGTATTTAGCTATTTCTGTCCTTTTTTCGTATTGTTTTTCTTTTTTTAAGCCAAAAATACGACTTATTGCGATTACCGGAGAAAAGTCACTCGCTCATCGTAAACTTTATATTAAATTTATATTAAATTGTGGATATGTTACACTTTGGTAATAGCATACATGGAGTCTGAAATGGGAGTAAACCAAGTCCGCCATTACGGCTGTTGTGTTTACGAAGGCTCGATGAGCTGAAACGTCGGTTTGGGAAAACGTTGGGGTTCTTTTACTTGTTATTATTGTTTGGCAAGGATATCTGACATTAATAATGAAGGAAAAGGTATGTTTGTCTCGTAACTTTCATTTTCGCTAGTAAACACATTCCTTCGTGTTTACTAGCTACACACGAAGGTTTTAGAGGTCCTTCTTTGATAAAAGATATTGGTACGTGGATCTGCAATTGACATAAGGGAAGTAGTCATAACATGTACGATCTAAAAGGACCTACATTGTGTAGGGTAGGAAAAGGTCCGATGGTTGTTTCATATTCACGACTTGGCTCGCAAGGCCGGAGCCTTTGATTTTATTTCCTTTCCATCAGTACGATAACAGACTATCTAGATCTTCATGAAACATTATGCGAGAAAGAAAAATCAGTCTAATATCCGCCACGATGCCCCCAAAAGATATTAACTTGTACAATGCAACTAGTAATGCAAACATTTGTCAAACGTTACACACCGCAACTGGGGCCAGTTGCATAAAACTTAACGCCAGACGTAACAGCTAACGTCAGACGTTCAGCCCAGTCAAAGTTACTATTTTAACGTCAGACGTTAGCAGTTACGTCCGACGTTAAGTTTTATGCATTTTGTTTGGCATACATCAACCTATCTCACTCCTGAGGCAGTGTTGATAAGGCCGCAGCATCGTGGTTCAAAGCACTCCTGTTATTTGCTAGCGCTCTTTCTCTATTCTACTCTTGTCAGCCTAAATTCTTCCCTCTGCTTCCATCTAGCCGTCTTCCAAGTCTTGATATTGGCTTCTTGTATCCCTCCATGCAAACAGTACCATCCACCATCCAGTCAACGGAAGATCCCAGGAATCACCTAACCAGTTTAAGTCGTGAACCTTGTTTCTTTCTTCTTCTTCTGTTGACTTTGATGTCTCGTTATTAACTTGTTTTTCTTGCTCTGATAGACCCTTTACAGTTGAAACCCACTGACTAGAAGAGAAGCATGTTCCCAAAAATACTTTTGGTATTCAATACCTTTAATCTGAGTTTTCTATACTGTCAAGCCATCAAAATAGCTCTATCTTAAACACGAAGTTCCGGTATAAAAGGCTTAGCTCCTCCCCCATTTCACACCTTTTGGGTGTGAAATGCAAATTTGGGCGTCTTTCAGTCACAAAACGTGGTTAACTTGCACGTCCCTTGAACATAATTTGCTTCAAAAATCTGATAAAACCATGATTTTACCTAAGCTGAAAAAGAAATAGAAGTTCAAAAAGACCTCTGATATAGCTTTCATAAAGTTTTTTTCCAAATTGTGTTAGCAATGGTCTTAGTAATAATGGTCTTAGTAATGACGCATGTCATCTGTCAGTTAGTTTATGCTTCAGTGGTTGATTGGCGACTGGAGGATTAGAATGGCCAGGCCAGGCTCCTTTTATACCGGAACTTCGTCTTTAAAGGCCCATCGTCACTTACCGTGATGCACCGCGCATTGTTTATTTTGATTTGGATCCAGAAAAATGCGATCTCTCGCGAAGTGAAATTTTGCCCTCTCATCTCCAGGAAGAAATGAACACTGAGTTTGAAATTTCGTTCGACATTGATTTTAAAATTTATTAGTCCAAAGAAGCGGTCCTGTTAAATATTAAAAGTCCATATAACATATGTCTCGCATTTTGTCTGGGTCCGCTCAACCCGCCTTTGTGTAGCTCCAGTCGCTGAGGTAGTTTCCTAAGCTTCGAAAGTTCGCATCGAAAACATTTTCACGTGGTGGGACGCGGAAAACCTCCTGCTAAAACGAAACCTCCAGCTTGTATTTGGTGGGCTGTTCTGTCGGTTATCTGATTTGCATCGGGCATAATTAATTAGCTCTGCTGGCGGAGGACGTTTTCCCGGCTTCAGAAGTTTGCATAAAAAAAAAAAAAGATTCGACGGCTAGGGAAAACCTCCTTCAACTTCCATGGAATATTTCACATAGATGCTGGCAAAAACGACTCCGCCGGCGAGCCGAGACGTTTTGAGCTTTTTCTGTTGTTTTCATTTCCAGGGAGCATTATTCGTTATGGTCGACCGGTCATGCATCAACAGTAATAATATTCAAATGTCAACTGACAGTATCTGTATGTGGGAAAGGAATGTTGTAAAAAATTACAATGAAAAGATTCGAAGATAAATCTTCACCATTAGGCAATCTAATATACTTACTTGTTTTCCACGGACGACCGAATTTCTGAGCTCAACCTTCTGAAGGATTTCGTTTCTTGTCAGCCGCCTCGAGCCTTCGGCGGCGTTGCTTAGAAAACATATCAGTAACGATGGAAAATAAAAGAACAAATAAAAAATCAAGATGCAATGCCTTGAATATGAACTAAATATTTGAACGAAATCATCTTGAAGTTAATAGACGATACAAATTCCCCGATGTAAACGGATTATTTTAGGAATCAAACTTTCTCGCCACAAAATTGATTTTCGTGGCCCCAGAAATTCTAGATCGCCCGCAATGCATCACGGTAAGTGACGATGGGCCTTTAAGCTCCGGTCAAAGAGAAGCATTTAACGCACCATACAATGCAAACACAACAGTGCTACATGTTGTTGTAACAATGTAGCTAATAAACTGAACATGGTGCGACAAACTTGTCAAAAAATCGCTTTTAAAATGCATTTACTTTGATGCCCTTAATTTTCTACTCTCAACTTGAGCCAAATTGGACAAACTTTCTCCAGCTGAGTTTGACTATTCTCGATCAGTTTAATTTCTCATTCATGAGCTCAAAGACCAATTACTTTTTTGCTTCATTCGTCACGTGTACGAACATGAGTCTTGATGCCCAATATCCACACTGTTTTGGATGTAACAAAGACAACAACTCTTCGAGTAGTGAAGTCGTGCTTTAAGAAGCTTTAAGGGTCTTGTAAGTGCCCTTAAGTAGTATTAGAGTTGGGGGCACCAGATCAAAAAAATGTTTTTTTGATCTGATACCAGCCCAACTCTAATACTACTTTCCATATGATGGTAACCAGTTTTTTTGTTTCCATTTAACGTAAATCAGTTTTTGGAAAACTATATGTTTCCATAAAATAATTAAACTATATGTTTCCATTTAACGTAAATCAGTTTTTGGAAAACTATATGTTTCCATAAAATAATTAAACTATATGTTTCCATAAAATAATTAAACTATATGTTAATAAAAACAAAATGGTGCGTTTATTCCATTGCGTGATTCCACATAATAGAATCCTTTGCGTGACACAATTCTCGGAAACACAGGAAGTCGATGATGTCATACAATAGGGGGTTTCCCCAGGAAAATGAGTCATAATATTGCGTTTCAAGGTCATGAGACAGTCGTATGATTTCCCTCAACCAATCAAAAGCTTCACATTTTCACTACACAATCGTGAAACGTTTCAGTGAAAAGTTATTAATTTGTGAAACTTTTCAGTGAAAGTCATTTGTGAAGTTTAGAGAAGATGCCTTACTCTCTGAAAAGAAACAAATATCTTCTCCAAATTAATGAATACTGATATGTTAAAAGGTAAAGAAATATTATTTTAGTTGTTAATAGCATAATGTCCATATGCGTGACTTGTCGCACCATTATCGTGAATTTACCGCTTATCATCGAAGCAAGATAATGACACTTTATTAAGCTCATAGCTTCCAAGTTGATGGTTATTGCTTCGGATTGTTTTCATTGTATGATACATTTGCTTGTTATTAAAACATGTTCGCTATTTTTGTTTTCTGATAATATGGTCACAACTGCGGTTTTGTTTTAAAAATATAATCTCATATAATAGTATAGAATGAATTGTAATTCAGTAATTCACAATGAATTGGAGAATATGGAAGAGCCTATATGTCCCTTTTGTGATCAGCAATTAGCAGAAGTGATAATAGTGCGAGAGAGGTCGAGTCATGCTGTAGTGAACAAGATGTGAATAATATAGATGGTATGAGCGTCTGTCTAAATTGCGGTACCGTTTATGGTTATGATTATGTTAAAGAGTACGTTGATTTCCATGATAACAAATATAAAATGACGAGAAAGAGTGTGTATATAAGAAAATATCATATTTTAAACGTTGTCAATGATATAGCACAACAGAATCATGTACAAATCAGTAATAATAATAGAGAGAAAATCCTGAGAATATTTGCTTTGATTAATGAAGTATTATCGCAGGTTAACAATAACCGTAAACGGATGATTAGTATTAAATTTGTTATCAAGCAATTATTTAGGATGCTTGAGCTTCCATACAAGAGTATTAAAGTAACGAAGTCAATGAAGACATTAAAATTCTATGAGACTTGGTGGAAACATGTTTATGAATTGATAAAGAATGATATCAACAAAATTATTAAAATGTGACCTGTTGCGTGATTCTCAGAAAAACAGGAAGTCATACGTCATGCAAAGGGGGTTTTCCCTATGAATGAGTTATTGAATAAAGTTTGTTAGTAAAGTTTATCGTAAAATTTACTCTAAAAGTTTACTCGGAAGTGAATTTTGTCATACTGTTTCTCAAATTTATCGGCAAGAGGACAAAGATCGATGATTATTTCATCTAACTGTCTCATTTCATTGATGAAAACAGTGTGGTTGAATTGATTTCCTCTGAGACATGAGCGTAAATCAACTAATACTTTTTGATATGTTGTGTATGCAAATTTAGACATTTCTATTTTCTTGGTATAATTATTAATTTCACTTACTGTTTTTAGAACTAAACCAGCTCCAGAAATAGAAGCTAGTATAGCAGGATTTAATGTGATACTACCAGCTACTGTACCAATAACTACTAAGCCTGTTGAAGTTACATTAATAATTAAATTCAATCTCTTGAAATATTTGAAAGCCTTCTTATAACACCAAAAGCGTTAATGATAAAATTAATACAATGCTTTGATTTTAAATAATTTTTCTGGGTTTATGTTTTTATCAATATGATTGAAATCGAATATTTCTGTTTTATCTGTTTTAGTCATTATATTATATATTTGGATAATTATATTTTAGGATTTGAAAGAAGGCAATATAACACACCACTTATTTGCCCCATTATTGGAGATCTTTTTATTTTCTTCGGCAATGAAAGGCAGCAATATGTGTATCCAGGCCCCTTTTCATAGTCATTGTAAAATCTTCCAAATGCATCATGAAAAATAGCATGTTTTATTAAAAATTGATAATTGGTATTTAGAGTACAAGAACCCGGTCCTATTAATCCAATGTTAGGGTGTTTTTCTAATATTTGGTTAAATGATATTGGCTCATTCAAATAGTTTCCATACAAAAATTGATATATTAAAGCCGATTTTAATATTTCATCTTTAGTATTAGGATGTAGGTATTTTTGGGTTGTGAAAAATTTATTACAAAAATTAATTGCTTGCTCCAAATTCGACATGTATATTTATTGATTATATTAAATGTAGCTTTTATATATAAAAATATGGTGTATGTTTTTCCTATGTGATTAAAACTCTTCAAAAAGTGCACTGATATGGCAATTATAAGGTGCAAATTTAATGTCATCATTGTATGTCTGCATCTTCCCTGAAATTGATAACTGATGTTGATATATTGAAAGTGTATAAAATTTTATTTGATGTTTTTTCCCAATTCTGCGGAGCGAACGGTGTTATGAATTAATATAAACATTTGTTCATATCCTTCAGTTGGTTTATGGTCCAATATCATCAACCATAATTGTACTAATTTCAAATTAATTAATGCAATAAATGATGATGAACCGTTGAATATGATATTATTATTTTTCGTATAATTTCCTGAAAATATGAATTTATTTTTCAGTTTTGGTAAACCAATTAGGTTTCTACCATTCAAATCAATATCAACCTCCAGAACCATTTTTCCATTTTCAATTACAAAAACAGTATCAAATACATCTGGATCGACACTCGAGACATGACCTTGAACGCCATAAACGATTAGATGTGCTTTCTTTGTATTCCCCTTCGATATACTTCCATGAAGATCTATCATAATATATTCAGGTGGAGATACCTGATACTTATGTTAATGAACAATGCTTTTTGTATATCCTTCAGTGTTGAATATCTTTGTAGTTTGCTGTCCGATATTAATAACTGATGAGACAACATTGACAGATGTCGAACTAATGTGAGCTTTATCTGGAACGAAAAACTCAATCACCAAAGTGAACTCACCTTGAGGAAGTTTGTATGCATTAAAACCTATCCTTGACCTGAACTCATCGTTATTGTCTGTCGTAAGAGTCATATCATAGGCTTTCTTATTGATTTTGTGTGGGCTTGATACAAAATTGATAATTTCATTAACAACAATATTACTCTCCGACGAGCTCTCGTTCACATCTTCCATCAGGTACCTGAAAACGTCTTTTTCTGCAGTAGAGGAAGTTATGTGTGACTTGTTAACATAACTCTTATAATCGTCTGTTATTCGTGTATACAAGTTCGTATTAGAATCATTGAGTTCGGCATTGAAGAATGAAACATTTACGGCAGCGCCATTCTCATTTGGTTTAGGTGTTGCTAAATTAGTAATTTTATAATTTTGCATATCGAGATCGCTGGAAATCGTTTTGTCTAATTTTTCGTTTAAATGTGTATCAACATAACCTTTATTCGTAGCCATATCGCTTACAGTTGGGGTTTGAACATTATATAGCACGTGGTTGTTCATATCAATTGAATTCTCCATAGGAAGCATCTCTTTACGAGATAAGAATATATTTTTGACATCATTGTAAGAAACTAGATTGTTATAATGTGCTCCCAAATCATGCCATGTTTGTTGTTTTGATTGGATGACATTGTATTTCTCTTGGAGGTCAATATTTTTAGATATATTCAAACTTGAACAAGGTTGTATTTTTTGAATCGCATTTTTCAAAGTTACCATATTCACCGCAGAAAGATCATTGTTTTCATCCGTATCCATATTTGTGATCAGTTTTCGATCCATATCAATTTCTCCAGGTAGAATTAATTTATTTCCTCTGAGGTCAAGATCCCCCGTCATATGAGTTGTTCCATCTAACTTTAAATAATGCGTGTCTCCATACTCTTTATTAACAGCATCTTTTTCTGAAATTGGTGTTTTTAAATTTCTTATATTATTGTTTTTCATATCAAGATTTGCTGTAACTAATGGTAAATGCTTACTAACAAATGTATTTCTAGCAAAATTGAAATTAATCACATTATCCAAGCCAGTAACTTGTCCTATATTTACTAATTGTTTACCTTGCATGTCGTAATCACCGTCCTCTGTTAATTTGAACCCTACGCCAGGTAATCCACGTTGTGGGTGGTTAGTAGATTGTGAGGAGGGTAAAAGTCCATTTGAGTAACTCATATATAATTGAGTTATATTATATTTTTCCATTGAAATTCTTAGTTGTGAATTTCCGTGGCTTATCAATATATACGAAGGAATATGGTTCTTTAGTTGCTTTCTCATATAATTCTTTTGGAATACTGTTTTCACGGCAAATTAGACTCCTCTCATTAGCACTTGGGAATTCGTAAATAGAGAAATGTGAACAGTTCAATCTTATGTCTTTTGGTGTCTTATAGTAGCTTTGACTCAGATAAATCACACTGCAATTTTTGTGTCTCCCTCGTATAAAATAGTCGACCAATGGTTTTTGGTTTTTATTACATACGAAATCGTCAAATACTACTAATTTCTGTGAGTCACAGTCAATGTCTTCAACGGGAATAATCTCATCATTGTTTGCTTCGATAACTTCATAGCCAACTTCATCACTTATTGGTTGGAACATATCCATAAGATTCTGGTACTTAGACTGCTCTAAGTTTTTAGCATAAAGATATACTTTATCAAAATACAACAGATGGATGATCATATACATTAGTGCATTAGTTTTACCAGAACCGCTGGGTCCGCAAACCAACATCCGAAATGATCGATCAGGCATGAATTCATATAACTGTTTAAAGTTTGAGACAACATCGTCTTCAACGTCATAATTTGGTATTTTCATTTATATTATATGGGTATATTATTTCAATATAACATGGTGTATAACACGGTGTACAACACGGTGTAGATCACGATGTAGAACACGGTGTTAAACGTTATTTTTTTATATATAATTTCCCATTTTTATGTAATGTAATATTATAACAATAAATGAGTTTACTTAAGTGGAAAGAACTCGCAAAGAGTAAATCTGAATTAGGAAATAAGATTAATTATGTTCATGATACAATTACAAAACATGATATTAGTCAGCAGACCAGTCAGGAGTCATTGGCGAAGGTATTTAAACCAGTGACTAGTAAATTAGATGATGTTATTGACAGTAATTTAGATTTAAGGATATCTCCAAGGAAAAAACGACCACTGAAGAAAGGGGAAGTTGGTATTGACTATATGCCTGAAGTTGATCCATATGAAGACATGGATGTAGAAGGTCTGATTGATTTTGGTGATTATGTACCACCACAGCAAGATAAACAACTGGTGCCAAAACCACCAACATATGAAGAATCTTTACAAGATCTTCTGGAAGGAAAGAAGGAGTTTTATGTTGATCCTCAGTATTTTCCTCAAGAACCTGATGATTTACCACCAGAATATGATGACGATGATGAGATTGATTATGCATTAGATGATGAAGATACGAGTAATGAGATTTTGAATGATATTGGTATTGTGAATTATGAAAATGTGGATAAGATATTGAATCAATCAACAATAACACCCCAAAAGACTAAGAAATATCTTAATAAGATTATAAAGGATGCTAAAATAAAAAGGAGTCAATTAAGTGGCTATAAAGCATATGTTACAAAACAATACAATAAGGGGGAGATATCATCAGGTGAAAGGCAAATGCGAAACAAAAGAATAGACAACACAAGAGTTACTTTAAATGAATACATAAAACATTATGAGACTAAACTGGAAATAATAAAAGGTTCTGGGATCAAAGGCCGAGGAAGAAAACAGAGAGGTGGAAATGTTATGTTTTATAATGATGTAAAGCAGCTTCTCAAGAAATTGGAATTGATTATTGGTGAAAGATTAGCAGGGAATACCAGCATTGAGATGCGAAATATGGGAGTAACTATATTGGACACATTATTGAAAATGTCGACAGTCAATAGACCGCAATATAATAAATTGTTTAGTCAATATTTCAAAATATAATTAATATAACTTTATTATATAAATGGAACGAGAGATAGTATTATCATCTTATAGTGTAAAAAATCAAGGGAATAACAAACCTGAGGATTTTACAACAAATTTACTAGACCTATAATTTTGGATAGTAATATGCAATATGATATTGGTCTTAACAGAATTATCAATATGAGTTTTACATGGTTTAATGTTAATGCTGGATACAACAATCAATTAATCAAATATAGCTCCGATAGTGGTTCAACATTTAACAACATCACCTTTCCAGCCGGAGTATGGAATTATACAGACTTCAACACATATATCAAGGACATAACAAAGACTGGTGATACGTATCCGATCACTCTTGAATTCGATGATACAACATTTAGGGTCACGGTTACATTAGCTCAGAATTACCAACCTGATTTAACAGAAAGTAATTTTAATGACCTAATCGGTTTCGATAAAATAGTATTAACAAGTGGAACGAATATAGGGCCGAAAGTGCCCAATCTCAGTCAAGACACTGACATACTTAATATTCATTGCGACCTAATTAATGATTCACTTGTAGACGGTCAAGATACGGACATCATTTATTCCTTTTCAACCAGCGTTCTTCAACCTAGTTATTCATTCACCTTAGAACCCCGGAGAGTCACCTACAATCCTGTGAATAAGAATACGATTTCTAGTAAAAAGATTTATATCACCGATGGAAAAAGAAGATTAGTTAACCTGAATGGAGCAGATACATCTTTCTCACTAATTCTGAAAAGTATAGAATAATATAACATAATAGTATAAATGAAACCATATGAATTCAAAAGATTTTACCATCCAAAACTTGGTAAATTTGTATATCAACACAAAGGGTCTGGGCTTATCGTTGATAATATTTTCAAACCATTAAAGAGTGTGGCATCAGCTGTTTTCAAGAAATTTGCTAAGCCAATAGCAAAGAAGGCGCTAGAATCGGGGATATCACATGCAGGTGAGCGACTGGGTAAGGCTGTATCACAGAAGTCAGGAGACCTAATAATGAAAAGATTGGCAAATTTGAGAAAAGGAGCTACAAGACAAACGGCAAATGTTCCATCCTCACCCATTAAACAGCAACAGCAAGATGAAAGTACTGATATGATACTCAATAGATTGATATCTGGATCTGGTGTGAAAAGAAGGCGTAGAGTAAGAGTAGTATAGAATCAATAAAATGATTGGGAACATCGGTATGGTATATAATTGCAAAATTATATAACATAATAATATATGTCTTTCAGAACAAGTGAATTTCTACAAAGAAATGAGTTGGTGCGATTCCAACTTGATGATGTAATCCGAACCCCAGCTAACGATCAACACCAAGCGAAAAATGGGTATAAATTCACGATCAATGATCGATCGAGTTTCTACGATTGGTACAATGCTTATTTCGAGGTCCAGTTCCAGGTACAAAAATTGGCTGATGGTACAGCCTATGGTGCTGATAGGGTGACAGTTATTAATGGAGCCCATAGTTTGATTAGTCACATGATGATAAAAAGCGCTGGGAAAATTGTGTATGATACTGATAATCTCCATAAAGTGACTTATGTCAAGAACCTGCTTGAATATAGTGACGATTTTGCTCGTAGTGTTGCTAAAAACTCTTTATGGTATTTGGACACAGATGACACTACAGCCGATACTAATACAGGATTTGAATCAAGACGTCTTTTAACGACAGGTAACCATGATGTCAATGTAGTCATACCTCTTAATCGTTACAGTTTCTTCGAAGAGCTGGAGGGTCGAATGTTAGTCCCAATGCAACTTCAGTTTAATATACAGTTGCAGAATGACAATGAATTAATATTTAAGGCAGGTGCAGCAGATGACGGACGAGTTGTTATTGATAGATTACTACTTTGAGTACCAAAATTGACACCTAAGGACAGTCTATATGATAAGTTTGTTAGTTCTTTTTTGAAAGATGATAAATGGACATATCTGCGAGAAATGTATGAGGTGTCCGCACCAACACATAGTAGTGGATTCTTCCAAATCTCATCCAGTATTGATAATGTTAAGGCTATATTTGTATATCTACAAAGAGCTAAAACAAACAATGCAGAGGCGAATCCGTACCTGTTTGACACTTAAAGTAAATTCAGGTGATAATGTTTGCATTCTTACAACATGCAGATTGGAATACGGCAATGGAGTATTCTACCCAGAGACTGAATACGATTCAGAATCAAAAGTAAGGATCTTCAATGATTTAATGTCCTATGGTATGAGAAAGAATGATTACAACAGCGGTACACAGCTTAACCTATCGAATTACAATGGTCTCTATCCCCTAATCTATTTCGATCTATCATATCAAACAGAGAAAGTAACAAGAGACCCAAAGCAGTTGATCTTCAGGTATAAACTGAACGCCAATAGTGCTGGAAATAGTCCTTTCAGCATACATGCTATAGTCCTATATGAAGAGACAGTTGTCATTGACAAAGTGGGAAATGAATTGGTTATAGTGTAAAAAGTAATAAATTACTAATCAAATAATATCATTATTTCATATATGTTTTATAACCAGAAAATTATATAACATATATTATATACAACAAATAACTCAACTTTATGAGATTAATGTGAAATTGTCTGACAATCAAAAGAAAAATCTTAGCAATGCTTTCCATAAAAGGGAAATGATCGTTCTCAGGCTTTCAAACGACTCTCTTCATGGGAATGATACTCTATATGTCCCAGCAATGGTAAAAAAATGGTTGGAGAAGAATCGGAAATTGGATAAAGGTATGGACATTAAGCTTGCGAAAACAAATATTAGAAAACAAGTCGGTGGAAGTTTGTTAACTACCATTCTAACCCTTGGACGTGAAGCTTTACCTACTATTGGTAAAACCCTTGGTCTTTCAGCTCTAGCTGGCTTGGCTTCAGAAGGTGCTTCTCAAGTGGTTAAAGCAATCTCTGGAAGAGGTGTACAGTCACTGGAAAACTTGAACCATTTACAGACTTCACAAAAGTTGGTTAAATCTCTGTAAAATGTCTAGATTTCCTTTGTAAATTAAGAACTCTGTAAATGCGCGCATTCACAGAGTTTTTATAACTCCGTAAAAAGTCTGTAAATTTTAACACATTTTCTCCGCTAAGATCGCATAAAATGTGTATATAATCTTGCTAAAATCTCTGTGAATTTGATGTAGAATTTACAGAGATTTTATGCGACAAACAACAAATGTCTGTAAAATCTCTTTACTTTCTCTGTAAAAATTACACGAGAAAACAATCTCTGTAAACCCGTAAACATAAAATCTCCATATTATCTCTGTAAAAAGTGAGCGAAAAAAAGTGCATGAAAATGTCTGTGAAATGTCTGTAAAATGGATACAAAAAAAACTACACAAAATGTTAATGTAAAGTACATAAAATGTTTGTAAAATGTAGATATTTTAATGCACAAAATCTTAGCAAAATGTTCACGTTTTCTCTGTAAATTAAGCACTAAAATATGAGCGAAAAAAAGTGCATGAAATGTCTGTAAAATATATACAAAAAAACTACACAAAATGTCAATGTAAAGTACATAAAATGTTTGTAAAATGTAGATATTTTAATGCACAAAATCTTAGCAAAATGTTCACGTTTTCTCTGTAAATTAAGCACGTAAAAGGGACGCGTGAACAATGCACAACATAAAATGTCAATAAAATATCTGTAAAAAGTTAACGAATCTTTGAACAAAATGTTAGTAAAATGTCCCCAATAAGAGCACAAAAAAATGTTACAGAGGAGTTCATATGTCTGTAAAAATGAAGAAAAATTTATTGCAACCATAATTAATACCTTTCAAAATGTGTATATTACATGTACTCTCAATAGAATCTAACTGTAGAAATTAGACTGTTGCTACAGATAAACAAATGGTTTCTACAACTTGACTGCCATAAAACTGAAGTTCTAGAAAAAGGAATAGCGAAATTCATGTTTTAAAAATTAAAAATGTAAGCACCAGCTCCCCGTGTATATGCATATTATGTTGTTTGAGAAGCACTTTCGTCAATCTATGCTCATGTTGTCATTAAGGTATTTCTTAAGGTATACTGTACATGTATTCTGTGTTAAATCTTGATTTAAGCCCATATGTTGTATTTTCCTAAGAACCAGAACAAGAAAACACTCAAAACTAAATTATAACAAACTGTAATAATTAATTTTTCTCTTAAGCTCTATAATTTAAGGTATAAAAATTAGTCCAACAACTGGGTTACATAGAAATAATTCTAAAATAAATAGTATTAAGGAATCAATTTTATTATAATAATAAAACATTAAAACTTTGCTCTTTCATGAGAATAGCACTAAACACGGTATAGACATGTAGTAAATTTAAATAAATTTTCATTTTATAAAATTATGTAAACAATAATTATTAAATAAATAATTCTGAAATTATTATTGAAATAATCTCATAATAATAAACCTGTTTCAATAATATGCTCATAGATTGTATTAATTATCGATATTATTATTATTATTATTATTATTATTATTATTATTATTATTTATTTGTGCACAATCCTTTAGAGTGATTTACTTAACCCGTGAAATAATTAATAGATAGTGGACTACTATGCACTAATTCCATTGTATTCCTTTGTTCACTGTGGCTGTTTGGCCATAATTGTTGGACACTGTTTCACGAGTGTAGTACAATCATTCTATTACCTATCAGCTGGTAAATTCTACTTATGTTTAACATTACACTTTTCCCGGCCTGTTAAATCGATAAAATCGATATCAATCGCTGCCAATTAATCGATTGATATTGGAAATCGATGATCAATTGATGACGTATGTTTTTGTGATAATTCGATTGACCATCGATTTCCAATAAAGTCGATTAATTGATATCGATTTTATCGATTGCCATCGATCCCTGGTTATATGGACGGCAACATAACAAGACTTACACTGAAAACGGTTTTTGAAGTCGCCAAAGCGGAGCGACTAAATCCCTCTGTAGGTGACCAAGTTGTCGGCGATGACATCAGTCACCTTAAAAGCATTGCCATGATCTCCCCTTTTCTTGCTTGCGGAGAAGTTGTCACCAATTGCAACAGTGAATGAACACTCCTGGGAGACGAGATATTGTGTTCGGAATTTTGTTACACGAGCTCCGAGAAAAGCACGCAAAAATCGATCATTTGCGGGACATTTTTTTGTGATTATCGATTGATCATCGATTGGCCGATATGAATTAACTAATTTTATCGATTGATCGATTGGATTTCCAATGATCGAGTGTCATCGATTTAACAGGCTGGGTACTTTTTAAAGGCCCATTTTAACCCTTGATTCAACGGGTTCAAATGGGTTCTCAATTCTTTCATATTGCTCCAAATACGTCCACCCAATTATATATTTTTTTAAATAAATTATGAACAAAATATTATTACATTATCCTCCCTCAAATTAATCACTCAACATAAGGTTATCTTTTGTAATAAGCTTTGTTTCATGTTTTCTTCTGACTTTGCCTTTATCAAAAAGTGCTTTTCCTAAAACTACATGTATAACCAATCCTTCCTTAGTATATGACTGTCCTTTTGGGACAGTAACACCCAATAATTATTTCATCAGTGCCTTCTTGACATTCGCGATGGTGACACTTTTCACTTTCCCTTTATTAAAAAGTTCCTTTCCTAAAAGTATGACTAAAGCTTCTTTGCAATATGTTTGACCTTTTTGGAAAAGTCACACCCAATTTGGTCAGCTGCTTTTTGAAATTCATTACTTTACATCACTTAGTTTCTTGGCATTCAGAAAAAAACAATGCAGCAATTGATGCATAGGATGGTGAAATCTGAAAGGAAACAATAAAATGCATGCCAGTCAGAATGTATTTTTTTATAATTTAAACAATGAGTTTGAGACCTCCATCAAAACCAACTAGTCTCACTAGCTTTTCAAAATTATTTTTGGAAAATGTAGCCATGTCCTACACTGTACACATTGTACAGGTCAAAGTATACAAGAGAAGGGCTTTGCTGTAGCAGTGCCTGCTGTTTCCTGGCAACTTACTTTTGCCCTGAGGCAACTAGGAAATTTAAGTTTTTGCATAAAACTCATAATGCTGGGCACCCTGGTTTTCACAGGCTCAGAACTTTCAGTTCCCTACAATCTTTCTCAGAGCACAGCCCTCAAGAGCCACCGCTCTTGTTTCACAACCTGCCTTTTCTCCTACTCAATGTTGTCATCCCTGCCTGGTAACGGGTAACCTTGCAATACATTATAAATCAGCTTTTTCAACAAATGCATCAAAATGATGTTGCTAAACCCTCAACCTGAATCCCTTGTATCTAATCACCACAAATATCAAGCCCATTATAAATGTATTAACTTACTAGATTCTGTTTCAACAGCATCAGGTTGTTTGTTATCCTCGGTTCTGTCCTCAGTCTATAAATTATGAACCAGAAAAATAACATTTTTGACTGACAGTATACAGCTGTAGGGTAAGTGTTTTCATAAGGAATTAATTAATCTATGTACTGTACTGTACTGTATTGGTTATCATTAAGTTAAAAAAGCATCATATGATAAAAATAATAAAACAAAAGCCAGAGGAATTCTGCAAACTCTAAATAATGCTGTTACTCCTCTGATTGGAATGCTGTATCACAAATAAGACTCTGCATGTTGTCTGGAAATGTGGCAGTACTCATTTACTCCTAATCTTCAAAACAACTACAGTGTATATAATTCCCTTTTATATAACAAAAATTACAAATTTCTCTTCCACCATTATTGGACGATATTATTTTTTGGAACCATCTTACCCTTTCTATCCGCTCTAAGCCTACTAAAAAAACTAATTAAGAAATCTCTTTTCAGTCATTACATGTACTTATCCCAATACTAAATAAATACTAGATTGACTTAGTTGCTTTATCTACTTGTACTTAATATACATATAATTGCTTAATTACTATGAGGGTAAAGTATTAGTTTAACTATTTTTTGGCCCTTTTTCTCTTTATTTCTAACACAGGGTTCAAAATAGCAGCCGGCTGCCGGCGGTAGCTGATACTTTGACCACAATTGCTGGCGACTTTTCACCAAAGAAAGAGAAAATTCATGTCATGCTTGGATCGGCCAACTGAAATCAAAGTCGTTGCAATGGTATCCTGTAATGATAATTCAGAGTTCTCAAAACACCCGGGGTGGCGCTACTGAAAAAAGCTTTGAACAGATTATAAGAAGTGGCCAACAGACAAATCGCAAAAAGTGACAAAAAAAAAATCATGTTGTTGACTGCTCAGGGTATGTGCTCATTCATTATTGACAGCCGGGAAAAATGAGCCTAGAGAAAAAAGCCTATACAAATTCAAGCTCAAAGCTGTGATTTTATTTTGAACCCTGTTACGTGTAATTATTCATTCCTGTAAACTTGTTTAATCTTTGGAGAAATAAATACTACATGTACTAATACTACTACTCCTAATGTGCAAAGAGGCACTGCAAGGGTAAAGTGAACACTTGAACTACTTGGGAAGTAAAAACTGATTGACCCAGGATTTCAAATGTCGGCAAGTCAGTGACAAAAAGTTTCCACAGTCTTAAATGATGATGATCCACAAGTGAGTGCAAATGCTCAAGCTCTCAAAAATTTATAAATGAGTTTTCCTGTTTCACTTTTCTTGAAGTGTGTTAGTTTCCCAGTGTTTCTGTTGGTAATATGTATTATGTAGTTCTTTATTCAGGGTGTAATTCATAACAACGTACTTACTTGCATGTTGTCATGCACAGTGTCACTGCAATTATCATCACTTCATGTATCTTCTACAGTGTACCCTGTTGTTCTGTTTTGTAATTAGAAAAAAAAATATTGTTAGATTAAGAATGCCATTTGTTCATTGTTTACGTGTAGATTAGTTTGATCAACTGAATTGTTGATAAAGTAAATTAAGGCTGAAGTTTTGAGGGCTAGCACGAAAAAAACATTACCTTTTTAATCCTTTTATGGTGGCAAAAGAGTTTTTATAGGCATCAACATGGCTGATAACACTAACATTTTGTTTCACTCCCCCAACAATTTATTATCATAGTTTCATTTGGAGCCCAACTGCTTTATATTCATGTGTCTATCATAATTATACATGCAAAACAAGACCAGCCAAATTATGCTCCTGTGCATGTATAAACACAACACAGAGTCACGCAACTCCTGCATACAGCACTGTAGTTTAAAGTCTACTCTGGGTTAAAAGGGAATTGTGTGCTAATGAGACCATGACTACAGAATCTATCCTCAAAGAGACAGGTGGAGTCCATAAGCAGAGGTTAGTAATATTGATGTCTATGATGCCCAAATGCACTCTTACAGTACATGCATGGGAATATTAGAAATCAAGAGGAATTCCCATGGTGATGCAAATATGCATTGTAACTTGCAATACAGTGTATCAGGCTGGGGGTTAGACAAACTAAAATTAATCAACAAGTTCCATTGCTGCAAGATGAAAGATACAGTAGTATACATGTACCTCTGGCTCAGACCATTCTACATCTTTTTCATTACTGCCTGTTGTAACGATACGTCATTGTTATTAACCAGCCAATCACAGTCCAGCTTGGCCATGTGCTCTTGTCGGGTTTGTCAACATGGCCGTACGTGTAGTTCTACTGTGAGAATAAAGTCTTTTGTGTTCACCAAACGTGGTCTCTTACATGGTGTCAGAAGTAAAGACGACCTGATCTTCAATTTACGAAACGTGCAACTCGACACGTTCAGCGAAGAAGACAAGACAAGTGCTCAGCGAAGGCAATTGCAAGTGTAGTCAAAATGCCAGATACAGATCCGCCGCCGCCATCTTCGAGCGCCGGTACAAACTCAACTACTTCAACTTCAACTACATTCTCGTGCAACGTAGCTTTGCCGCCGAAAATAC
The DNA here is from genome assembly GCA_022457155.1 of Cladopsammia gracilis. Taxonomy (NCBI): domain Eukaryota; kingdom Metazoa; phylum Cnidaria; class Anthozoa; order Scleractinia; family Dendrophylliidae; genus Cladopsammia; species Cladopsammia gracilis. The sequence continues at coordinate 572,138 of JAJGOT010000241.1, read as the reverse complement.
AGCTACAGTCTGGAAATCTCTCCAAAGAATGGAAGCAGTGGCGCCAGGTTTGGGACGCTTACGAAGAAGTTACTGACCTGAAAAACAAAGCAGACCGCCTTCGTGTAGCCACATTTATCACGTGCATCGGCAAAGAAGCTCTCGAGGTCCACAACGGACTCCCGTTTCAAAGTGAAGACGAAAAGTCAGACATAAACAAGGTATTAGAACTCTGGCAAAATCACTGTATCGGGAAAACAAACATCATTTACGAGCGTTATAAGTTCAATAATCGCTCGCAAGAACAAGCAGAATCGATTGACACTTACGTCACTTCACTCAGAGCGCTCGCCGAAACCTGCGAGTTTGGAGCCTTGAAAGAAGATCTTCTCCGCGATCGAATCGTCTGTGGTGTCCGTGATAAAGGCATACGAAGAAAATTACTTCAAGAATCTGGGCTAACACTGTCAAAATGTGTTGATATCTGTCGAGCGAATGAAGCTACCGCAGCACAACTGAAAGACATGACACCGGGTCAAACTATCGAAGAAGAAGCGAATGCAGTTAACCAGAAGGAAGATTGGAAGAAGCCAAAAGCACCGAAGGATGGCTGGAAAAGTTCTAAAAATCAGCTAAGCGCCGACTGTAAGTTCTGTGGTCGGAAACATGAGCGAAAAAGGCACAAATGCCCTGCGTATGGTCAAACGTGTTCTGCGTGTGGAAAAGCGAATCACTTTGCGGCTAAATGTGTGAATAATGCTCCGAGTGGATCCAAGAAAAGGCGTTCTCAGCGACCGGGAAAGAAAGTGCACCAGCTCGATGATAGTGCAGAGCTTGCTTATTCTTCAGAGGAAGAGATCTTGTCTGTGTCTCTAGATCACACCGCGAACACTGTGGACATGTCAAAATTCAAGAGTAAAATTTTCGCCCACATGGAGATAGCAGATGAGTTAGTGAAGATGCAAGTCGATTCAGGAGCTTCATGCAATGTGTTGCCTAAGAAATGTCTCCCAAAGGACTCTGAGATACAGAAAACTGACTTGAAACTCACCACTTACTCCAAGACAAATTTGAAGCTGCTAGGTGTGGCAAAAGTGTCTCTGCGCAACCCAAAGAACAAGAAGAAGTATCGTGTTGAATTCGCAGTCATTGATGAAGACTACACCCCTCTCCTCGGATCCTCAGCGGCACAGCAAATGGGACTAATCACTGTCCAACAGCAAAACATCTTACAAGTTTCTGAACCCGTCGCTCAGGAGAGTTATCAGGAACTTACATTGGAGAAAATTGCTGCAACTTACCAAGATGTATTTCAGGGTCTAGGCTGCATGGAAGGTACCCTACATTTAGAAGTTGACAAGAGTGTTGCACCTTCAATCATGCCTCCTCGTCGTGTGCCACTCTCCCTAAAAGAAAGGCTGAAGCAAGAGCTAACCCGCCTAGAGAGAGCCAATGTGATAAAGAGAGAGGAAGAGCCTACAGACTGGGTGTCTAGCCTTGTAGTCACAGAGAAACCAAATGGCAAATTAAGGGTGTGCATCGACCCGCAGCGCCTCAACACGGCCCTCAAGAGAAGCCATTATCCGCTTCCAGTGATAGAAGACATCCTCCCCGAGTTGGCCGATGTCAAGGTGTTCTCGAAAGCAGACCTGAAGGATGGATTCTTACAGATTCAGCTTGATGAAGAATCCAGCAAGTTGACTACGTTCCAGACTCCCTGGGGTCGTTACCGATATCTGAGGATGCCGTTCGGTATCTCTCCTGCTCCAGAGTGTTTTCAGCGGAAATTGGATCAGAACCTAGAAGGCCTCGAAGGAATCTACAAGGTAGCAGACGACATCTTGATAACCGGTCGTGGTGCTAGTAAAGAAGAGGCTGTGAGAAACCATGATGCCAACTTACTGAAGCTGTTAGAGAGATGCAGAGAGAGAAACCTGAAGCTCAACCGAGAGAAGTTACAGCTCAAGTGCACAGAAACCACCTTTATTGGACACGTGTTGACGCCTGAAGGAGTTAAACCTGACCCAAGCAAAGTCGAGGCCATCCTGAAGATGGAAAGGCCTAGTGATGTAGCAGCAGTCCGAAGATTTGTGGGCCTAACCAACTACCTGTCAAAGTTCCTAAGCCAACTTTCAGAGCTGTGTGAACCCCTGAGAAGACTTACCCACATAGACGTAGAGTGGAGTTGGTCAGCAGAGCAGCAGAAAGCCTTTGATAATGTGAAACAAGTAGTCACGTCAGCTCCAGTTCTGCGATACTTCAACTCCAGTGAGCCAGTCGAAGGCCAAGGTGACGCATCAGCTAATGGTATAGGATTCGTCCTAATGCAGAATGGCCAGCCAGTATCCTACTCCAGTCGAGCTCTTACCACAAGCGAACGGAACTATTCTCAGATTGAGAAGGAGCTATTAGCGCAAGTCTTTGGTGTCGAGCGTAACCACCAGTATGTTTATGGCAGGAAGATTGTACTGTGGTCTGATCACAAGCCCTTGGAGACCATCTGCAAGAAACCGTTAGCGACAGCCCCTAAGCGTCTGCAGAGGCTGCTACTGCGACTGCAACAGTACGATGTCGAGATCCGTTATAAGCCTGGTCCTGAAATGTATTTGGCGGACACTCTGTCACGTGCCTATCTGCCAACCACTGCTCGATCCCCAGCTGAAGAGGAGACCGAACGGATCCATGCTGTTGACTTCCTACCCATCTCAGAAACCCAGCTAGCAGAGATTCAGCTTGAAACTGCTACTGACTCAGTACTTCAGAGCCTTACTCAAGTAATCCTGAGGGGATGGCCAGATCAGAAAGAAACCCTACCCCCAGAACTCCACCCATACTACATGGTGCGAGATGAGCTTACTGCCCAAGATGGAATACTGTTCAAAGGCCTGAGATGCATAATCCCTGTCAGCCTAAGGCCCAAGATACGCGAACGACTGCATGGAGCCCATACAGGAGTGGAAGGCTGTCTTAGACGTGCGCGTGAAACCGTTTACTGGCCCAATATGAATGCTGACCTGCGTGATTACATAGCAAAATGTGATGTGTGTGCCACCTATCAGAACGACCAACAGAAGGAACCTCTCATTTCTCACAAGATTCCTAATCGCCAGTGGGAAACCGTCGGATGCGATATCCTCCACTTTGATGGCAGAGATTATCTCTGTACAGTAGATTACTATTCCAGCTACTTTGAAATTGATCTACTGAAGGACAAAACTGGCAAGGAAGTGATTCACATCCTGAAGAAACACTTCTCCACACATGGGATACCCAACAAGTTAATGAGTGACAATGGTCCTCCCTACGGTTCCTATGAATTCCAGCAGTTCATGACCAGCTATGACATAGAACATGTTACTAGCTCTCCTCATTACCCGCAAAGTAATGGCAAGGTAGAGAACGCAGTTAAAACAGCCAAAGGTCTGTTAAAGAAATCCAAGGCAGCTGGATCAGATTTCTACCTAGCCTTGTTGACCTGGAGAAACACACCCACTGAAGGCCTAGAAAGCTCTCCAGCGCAAAGGATGTTCAGCCGTCGCACAAGAACACTGATTCCTATGACCAGTGAGCTGCTCAAACCCAAAATTGTTGAGAACATTCATGGAAAGCTCCTAAAGAGAAAGCAGATTCAAGCCAAGCACTACAACATCAGTGCCAAGGAACTTCCCCCTTTGAGCACAGGAGAAATTGTTCGTGTGAAGCCTGCTGATAGATCTGGCCGATGGTTTAAAGCCTGCGTGGAACAGCAAGTGGATGTGCGATCGTATGAAGTGCGGACTGAGGATGGAAAGATTTTCAGGAGAAATCGTAGACACCTGAGAAACAGCAAGGAACCAGCATGCACCGGGGGTAGCCCTGAGCCCATCCGCATCCCAGCCAGGACCCAGTTGTTTGAAGGTCCCACCAGCTCCAAACCAACTGTCAGCCCTCCAAAGACCAGTGTCCCTCCAGAGTTACCACCACCCAAGGAAGCTCGAGAAGTAACCTCTCCCAAGAAACCTGAGAGTAGTCCCAAGCCACTGGACATGCCTGAACAGCCTCCAGCCCCGAAACCGCCACCTGATCGTCCAGTTACCCGCAGCGGTCGTACCCCAAGACCACCTAGTCACCTTAAGGACTTTGTTGTGACTAAGTGACATTGTTACTATTTGTTAAAAAGCTAAGAACTTGGACACTTTTGTTTTGAAATCTAGCTTTTATTTCTGTTTACTAGTTATGTTGTTTACAACCCGTGATTAGTTTTCCTTTTTGAAACAAGGAAGGGTGTAACGATACGTCATTGTTATTAACCAGCCAATCACAGTCCAGCTTGGCCATGTGCTCTTGTCGGGTTTGTCAACATGGCCGTACGTGTAGTTCTACTGTGAGAATAAAGTCTTTTGTGTTCACCAAACGTGGTCTCTTACACCTGTTATAAGTACAGCAGTACTGTAGTTTTGTCAGCTTTCTAAGAAATAAAGGAAATAGTCACCATTTACATGTAGATTAAAAAAAAACTACAAACTTTGACTACATACATGTACCTGTACATGCATGTATTAATTAGACAACCAAGGCTGTGCTCTAAGAAAAATAGTTGGGAGCCAAAACACTTGCCAAGAAGTCTCCAAACACTTGAAATCTGGGGTGCTCAGCATATATTAAGTTTTTAGGATATATAGGTAATATATAATCCTTTCAGTCATATTACTAGGAGATGTTAATTTCATATTACTGGGAGCTAATGTTAATTTTTGTTTTTATTTTTGACAACCCGCCTCGATTAGCTATGCTAACTGCGGGTTGTCAAAGTTTAAAATATTGTTATATTAATAATGAAATAAAATTGTTGTTGTTGTTGTTGTTGTGCAAAAACAAAGATTTCCTGGTTGCCCAGATCGAGGTAAAATTTTGCAATGTTGGGCTGTGTTCTAGCAACACACAGTGGCCCATAGCATGTCACTTTTGACCTTGGGTGATCAGAAAGTGTACAAACATGTAGCTTTTGACAATACTTCTAAGCTGGCACCAATAATGTAGATTTAGAGCACAGCCTTACAGCCTTGACAAGGCTGTACAGTCCATTGCAAAGTAAAAATAACGTAATGATGCTACAGCATGTATTTACCCACACAATGGCTACAGCTGTACATGTACATGAATGTTGTGCTTAAAACTATCCTTGATTCTACACTGTATTTTTGTTTTATCCACGTTAGCAAACATTACATGTACACATACAGCTGTATCTCACACAGAGTAAAGAAAAAAAAAGTGAAGTGCAACAGCTACCTACATGATCAATCAACATGCTGATACATGTACCTACAACAACAAATTAAAATTGCCTTCATTTATGGTGGGCCTTTCTTGTTACAAAGAGCTATCCGATATGATGTTTGTGAACTACATGCATTAAAATCGTACATGTACATGTACTAAAAAATACACTGAACTGAGGACGTTTACAACACATGGACCCGGGTCCATGGCCACCCCTACTTTTTGTCAATTTTATTTTTTTTTTCCAATTTTTTCTGTCAGTCTAAAGGATGGACTGCGGGCTGAGAACCAGGTATAAAACAAAGTCTTAAGTTCAAATAAATATGGCATTCAACATCAATATTTAACTTCCTACTATTTTATGCTTTTGTCAACATTGTATTTTACACAATGTATGCAGTCAGATTCCTGGCTGGTACTGTTGGGGCAGGAGCATGTGAATTTTTAGTGCTCTCCCCACAGATTTTGTTTGACGATGTAGAACAAGGACTGGGCCAAGTCCCAAGCTACGGTGTGCTATTACATGTACATGTATTATGGGATGCAGACAATCCCATGTGCTTTTCTTTTGGGTTCAGATAAAACAAAGTCTAGTGGAATATAAACAAACACATGACAAAGCCAGTACCATACTAACTGTTTAGAAATAATAACAAACAAAAGCAATCTTTATCTTGTTCCGGCATTCATCAGTATGCTTGCTTGTGCATGTGTTTGTTTATACTCCACCAGGCCTATCAGTACAAGCACATGCACAACGAATCCAAAAGAAAAGCACATGGGATTGTCTGCATCCCATAATTATAGTCGCTTGGGACTTGGTCCAATCCTTCTAGTTCTTGTTCTACATGTACATGTACTTGTGTCTTGATGTTGCTACTTGATGTTGAATGCCATATTTATTTAAACTGAAGACTGCGTTTTGTATCTAGTCCGCATATACTGACAGAAAAATTTAGAAAAAAAAAATAACAGACAAAAATTAAATGTGGTCCATCAGGTGGTCCATGTACACCTGGGTCCATGTTTTGTATATGTCCCTGAACTGACTATTGTCATTTTTGGTACTGATTAACTGAGCAATGTTCACCTTTTCCAAAGGTTTTACCTCCAACAATTTAGCATGTGTACATAACAAGTCAGTGGTCTTATGGCCTACAGTATGGTTTCCTAAGCATGGAAGGCCCCAGCAAATAAGAAGTAGATAATACTGTACATGTACTTCATGTTAAAAATCAACATCACTTGAACAGAATTGCAAGATTGAAAGGAATATTAAAATAGAAGTTTTAGTTTCTTATACATGTAAGCTTATTTATCCAAATTGGATCTGTCCTGGTTTACCGATACACAAGGACAAAAACAAAAGACTAAACAAAATACAACGTGAAATCCCTTGTGAAGACTGTGAGCTCGCACAGTCACCAAGAAAGAACCCTGAAATTCGTAGAAAATCTTCAGTACAGGTAGCCAAAAATAGTATTTGAAGTGGTTTACATTGTTAACGTAAGCTTACTTACCATTGGGATCACAAGGGCAGCAAGAATGAAGCTCTGGAATTGGTGTAGCATTAAAGAACTAGCCAACTGTCATGGAGGTCAAATTTGACTTGACAATACATGTAGATTGGAAGGAATCGTATGCATAGCGATCGTTGATATGTTGTAAAAACATTGCATGCAGCTTATTCAGAAAACGTGGAACGAGAAAAAGGCTCAAATCACAAGTTGTCTTTTAAAAGCAAGTGACGTTTTGAACACTGAAAGCGACCAGCAAAAGTTCGTTGAAAGAAGCGCCAACATGAACTGCCCGCCGGGAATGACTCTCTTGCGCATGATAAATTCGCACCCAAGACCTCTCGGCCCAGCGGAAGCCTTTGATTTATTTTATTTTATTCACCATAATGCATTTCATTTGAATCTCTCGTTCTTCGGAAATCATTCCTATTTCCGTTCCGGGTAAATCCAGGCTTTAAAAATACCTCTTTCAAGAGCTGTTTAGGCAAGGCTAAAATATTAAACTGCTGTGTCAGCTTTGTGCCCGTCACCGGTTTTCACTTTTTTCATTGACATGTGAAGTAAAGATTTGTTGTCCAAATGGTACACGGCCGCCGTTGAACTAAGCTGTGTCTTGTATTTTAAAATATTTTTTCTTTGAATGAAACCTTTTTTTTTTTACCGCGCTCGCTTGCGAACTTCAAGCGGCAATCTCTTATGTGTGTGCTTTTGCTCTTGTTGGAGTAGATGTCGGACTGTTACTAAGAGACGGACCATTATTTTTCTGGAGGGGGGATGAGAAATATTGAAAAAAATTGTTCGCAGGGCCTGAAAAGACAAAATAAATTGTTTGCAAACACGATATGTGTAAAAAAAATGTTTGCAGAGAAGTCAGATCAATTATTAAAAAATATTAGTTCCAAAACTGAATATTGCTCAGTGATGATTCTTTCCATTTGGCTGCACAAGACAACTCCTTCACCTTGCCTTCGCAAAAAGCAGCCAAAAAACTCTTCGTTGTGCCAGAGCTTAAGGTCAGAATCTCAACGGGTTTTCATTCAAGGAATGCCGCTTGCCTTGCCATTTAACGTTGACATTCTGTCCGAGAAATGGGCGAGTTTCAGAAGTCTGTCATCTTCCTGACGATATCACCATCAAAGCTAATTGGTCAATAACTGTTTACAAGCTGGTTATTTGGCCAAGTAATATAACCTATGGCGATGGGAATCATTTTAAATCAGCAATATGCCTGGTACGAGTATGATGGGCTGTGGGAACAACGTCAAAAGAGGATCAGGACTTCGTACTGTGGAATCGCGAAAAAGCCTGCTGCTCCCTTTGCCTGATTTCCTGTGGTACGCCCTTTATTTGCGCCAGTAGCTACGTAGGAATTAAAACGGTGAATCATGTATAAAGGAACAACAAACTATAAATTACAAGGAGCGTATGTGGCCAAAATAACTGGCTATAGCCCTATTGATTTTTTTTTTCGAAAAATAGCTTATCTCAATTATTTTTAGCACCAGAGAAGATAGCACTGTAAAAAAAATAGAAAAAAATTGGCAGGAAGGTGTTCTTGAAAAAAAAAATGATTGCAGAGGCACATAAATTAAAAAAAAATTGTTTGCAGAGGAAAATTTCTCATCCCCCCCCCCCCCCCCCCCCCCCCCCCCACAGCTCCAGAAAAAGAATGGTCCGTCCCTAAGTTCACTCAAAATAAAGAGTTGTTTCAACAACTCACTTTATTGGGTTAAGAATAAACATATTTTTTCAGCGAGAAGCGCTTTAATACTCACTGTGGTGAGTACGTTTTTAATCGTATGTTTGAGTAAAAGTGACTTCCACTTGATTTTCTCAAAATAAGGAGTTGTTTCAACTCAATGTGAGATTAAATATTTAAGTCAAATTTCAAGTAAACTAACTCAAAATATCGAGTAAAATGCCTACTTTACTAAAAGAAAAATTAGTCAGTTTTACTCATTTGCGTCAATTTACAGAGATTTTGTGATGCCCAGTTTACATCAATTTACAGAGACTATAATTCCCCATTGGCGTCAATTTACAGAGATTTTATAATGCCGCGTTTGTGTCAATTTACAGAGATTTTATAGTGCCCCGTTTGTGTCAATTTACAGAGTTTTTATGATGCCCCGTTTGTGTCAATTTACAGAGATTTTATAGTGCCCCGTTTGTGTCAATTTACACAGATTTTATGATGCCCCGTTTGTGTCAATTTACAGACATTTTATAGTGCCCCGTTTGTGTCAATTTACAGATATTTTATAGTGCCCCGTTTGTGTCAATTTACAGAGTTTTTATGATGCCCCGTTTGTGTCAATTTACAGAGATTACTTGTTCAGTCCGTTTGGGGACCACATTAATTTACAGAGATTTGCCATTTACAGACATTTTATATTAGAAGTCTAGGCATTATAAAATCTTTGTAAATATTGGATTTACAAACATTGTTGGCAGATTTTATAAAGTCTGTAAATTGTAAGTCTTTCCCCCTCATTACAGCTCCTAGAATTTATAAACATTTTACAAACATTTTATAAAGAACAAGACAACAAAACTATATAAAATGTCAGTCAAACGAATTTACAGAGATTTTGTTTTTAACAGGTGAAAGTACCAAGTCTGTAAATTCAAGATTTATAGACATTTTATAAAGTCTGTAAATGGTCCAAATTTTCCAGTGAGTCGGGTGGTTTTCTTATACCCCAAGATAAAACTAATAAGCTGATAGAATATAAGCATCTTTTAACGACAAAACAAAAACAGGATATATTGAATGCTCTTCAGTCAGGTTCAGGTGTTCATGTAAAACCCACAAAAACACAATCAGGTGGATTCCTTGGGACTTTACTAGCAAGCATCGGTATCCCACTCCTTCTAAATACTCTTACTAGTAAAACTGGAAGCGGTGCTCCTCGAATGGAAACTAAGAAAAAAGGGGGTAAGGGAGCTCCGAGAATTGGTGCATACAGACCACCTCCATTTATAGGTACATGGGATAATCCAATTGGTATGGGGATAAAAAAAAGCTCCAAAGAAAAAGACAACAAAAAGAGGCGAAGGCTTGCTATTAGGGAAAAACAGCCCATTCAATGGCATCCCACTACTAGGGGCAATACTGTAAAACCGAAATTCCACAAAGACATCCCGTTAAGTAATCATGATCTAATAAAATGGTGCAGATATTTAAACATCCCAATCAGTGATGTTCTGTCAAGGGATGAAAGAGTTCCACATAATCATAGCCAAGCATTATTTATTTACAATCTAGAACCTAGTTATATGGCAGGATCTCAGTGGGTTACAACTTATGTAAAAGACAACGTGATAAATTATTTTGACAGTTTTGGTATGCCTCCATTTCAAGAGATCGTAAATCATGCGAAAAGAAGGAATATGACACTGCTTCACCAAAACAACCAAATCCAAAACATAAAAACGTCTACATGTGGCTACTTCTGTTTATACTTTCTGAACGAAATGAATAAGGGGAATTCGTATTATAATTTATTGCAAGTATTTGACATATATTATACAATGAAGAATGAGAGATTCCTCGAACATTATTTTAGAAATATCTAACTTATATATATAAATGGTTAAATCATATTGCGTTAAGGAAAAACGACAGACGGAATCAGTACCTGGTTCTGAACGATATGTAAGAACTAAAAACAATCGATTGATGTTGAAATCACAATGTTCTTCTTGTGGAATAATAAAAAGCCGATTTGTATCTAATAAAAAAAGGGAAACTAAATAGCCAGTCAGAGATGGCTGGCGGATTTTTAGATATTACTGGTTCCCACAGTCTTGGTGAAATTGCAGCTAAAAGCGCTTTAAAAGGTTTGTATAATTTAGGTAGAATTGGTGCTTCAAAGGCTATTAAATCAGATTTTGCTAAACAAAAGATCAAAGGTATGGCTAACAAATATCTGGATCAAGCACTTGACAGTTTTACTGGTGATATCAGCCGAAAACTGGACCCTCTTCATGGTGGTGCTGTTGATATTCATAAGGCTATCGGTAAATTACCAAAACCTAAAGGCGGTTGGACATTACCCGGTCATAAATATACTGGGCCTTATAATGATTTAGAGAGTCAAGTGAAATATGACCCAACAACTGGCCAAATATTAGAAATATATGACCAACCTACAGGAACAACGGATGCCATTGCCATGCAGCACGATGTTGATTATAGTGTTTGTAAAGACGACAGAAAGTGCAAGAATAGAGCAGACAGAAAAATGGTCAAAGCTTTAGATGAAGTACCATATGATAAGAGACAATGGGGTCATTGGTTGGCTAGAAACACGATTGATATAAAACAGAAATTAGGCCTTGGTGTTAAACGAAAAAGGAAGTCAAAAAACGGGGAGCGGCGTTGGGTAAAAATGATTGGGCTCAACAATTAGCCGATGAATTACATAAACCAATCAAACGAAAATTCAGAACTAGAAAAGTTATTGTCAATGGAATAGATGATATTTGGAGCGCTGATCTTGTAGAAATGCAGAAGTTTTCAAAATGGAATAAAGGTGATACAATCACTGAATCATTTAATGATGTTATTAAAAAATCAAAACGGAAACCGAAATTTATTTGGGTAGACCAAGGATCTGAATTCTATAATAAAACTTTCAAAGACTGGTTAAATAAAGAAAAGTAATATTGAGATGTATTCTACTTTCAATGAAGGTAAAGCTGTTGTTATTGAGAGATTTAACAGAACATTCAAATCTAAAATGTGGAAACAATTTACAGCTCAAAATACAACACAATATTTAGACATGTTACCAAAACTATTAAATGAATACAACAGTACAAAGCATTCAAATATTAAAATGACTCCTACAGAAGCAAGCAAAAAGAAGAATGAAGGTTTAGTATATTTCAATTTATACGGTGATATGCAAACATCAAAACAGAAGCCAAAATTCAAAATAGGCGATAAGGTTAGGATAAGCAAATACAAAAGACCAGTTTTTGATAAGGGTTATATAAGCAATTTTACTGAAGAACTATTTATTGTTGATAAAATTCAAAACACAACACCAGTCACTTACAAACTAAAGGATCTCAATGATGAAGAGATACAAGGGAGTTTCTATCAACAGGAGTTATTGAAAGCTAAACAAGATGTTTTTCGTATAGATAAGGTTATCAAAAGAGACTATAAGAAAAAACAAGCTTTGGTATCATGGTCTGGTTATCCAAAAGAATTTAATTCATGGATACCGTTAAAAGATGTCAAAAATATATAATGTTTATATATATCATGAGTGGCATTGAGAAATATATCAAAAATGAAATAGGCAATCTTCATGATAAAATATATGATAATGAGCGTAGATTGGATCTGTTACAATATAAAAAGAAATTATTGAAACTTTATCATAAAAAAATACATGAAATTGATGAAGATATAACATTGAAACAGTTATTGAATATTATCTGCAATGAGATAGAAAACAATAGATACGATGATGAATGTAATGTGTTGAAACAAACCAAAGTGGATAATGTCAAATATCTCAAACGTGAAAATAATATTTTTACACCTGTAAATACAACAAGTAATGCAAATTTGATTAATGAGACTTGGCTTTAAAAAAGGTTTAAAGAGATGTTACTATTTACAAGTATCCCAGAAATTTCTAAGATATTTATATCTTTGCATTCGCTATTCATTGGTAGCCAAAAATATTAATGTTTCTGGCTATTATCAGCCATATTTAAACGCACTAAAATGACTTAAAAAAATAATCATACTATATAGTAATGGTAAAACAATCAAGGGGAAGACCTAAAAAGTATATGACCGATGAAGAAAAACGTATTATGGGACGTCTTTATTGTAAGAGGTATAATGACAATCCAGATAATAAATATCATTGTATTGAATGTAATAAAAATTTTCATCCTGCAAGTAAATATAAACACAATAAAACTATGATTCATCAATTGAATTCACAAAAATACAACAACGAATAACACAAGGATATCATAAAAAGATAATCATATATGACCAATCATATATAACTATCTCAAATTATTTCAAAAATGATTCCAAAAATAAACGCACTGTGAAAATGACTTAAAGAAATATTATATATAATTATATATATAGATAATGGAAAAATCAGAATTAAAAAAATTGAGCAAGTCTCAACTAATCAAAATGCCATTGAAGCAAGAGAAAAAGAAACCCAAAATCACAATAGTGGATGACGAAAAACAACGTAGGAGCCCAGTTCCTACACCAAGAAAATCTGTCAGACAGATGGTCACGGAGTATGAAGACAATATCATTTTACCACCTATTGAGTTCAGAGATAATTACAAACCAATTCCAGCACCAAGAACTAAAAAACAAGTGTTGGAAAAACCAGTTCCTGCTCCAAGATCTAAAATAGAGCAAACAGACAAAGCTCTTAAAGGCTACACAAAGTCTTATGAAATAAGTATTAAAAATAAAAAAAGACCCACTAGTGCAACTACAGAACACAAGAACGGCTACTTCATATCATATTATAAGTATACTAAAATCTATGAAAGGACTGAAATTTGTTGAAACGCTTAAGGTAACATTTACAAAAATGTCAGACGGAGAAATAGTGTATAAGACCGCATATTTCAACAGTCCAGCTCAAACAATCATAAATAATCTAGAGATTACTGAATCACTTCAAATGTCAAAACAAAACATACTAAATAAGATTGCAGTTTGGATTTCAGAGGGATCTGGTTGGAATATTCAATCTATTGATAATCACTATCTAAACATTGTAAAATATCAACCAATGAGAGGATCTTCATATATTAAACTACCCCAAGAACTCGGAAACAGTGCTAAAGGTTTGATAAACATGAAAAACAATGACAATGAATGCTTTAGATGGTGTCACATTAGACATTTGAATCCTCAAGACAAATACCCACAGAGAATTAAAAAAGTTGACAAGCAATTCATTGAAAATTTAGATTATTCGGGGATTGAATTCCCAGTCACCACCAAACAGTACAACAAGATTGAAAAACAAAATAATATCAACATAAATGTTTTCGGTTATGAAGATAAACAACCATATCCAATTTATGTCTCAAAAGAAAAATATGCAGACCGTATGAATCTGCTTCTTATAACAGAAAATGAAAACAAGCACTATGTCTTGATTAAAGATTTTAACAAGTTAATGTACAATCAGACAAAACACAAAGAAAGAAAACATTTCTGCATGTATTGTCTTCAATGCTTCAGCTCTGAAAGAGTATTAACTGATCATAAAGAAAACTGTATACAAGTGAATGGCACACAAGCGATAAAAATGCCTGAGAAGGATAATAATATACTAAGATTCAACAACTTTCATAAACAACTACCAGTACCATTCGTCATTTATGCAGATTTTGAGGCTATTACTGAAAAAATACATGGTTGTCAACCCAATAATGATAAATCATACACACAAGTAGTATATCACGGATGACTGGGAGAATTTTATTCATGTATGCAGCAGCCCTGAGTTAATGAGGTTGGCTCTGTACAAACCGGTTTTGAATGGTTCGGCCAGGAGATAATGAGATGCGAGGAGGGGTTTAATGAGATGCAGTCCGTATAGAAAAACGAGTCAAACCGGTTTTGTTCACCCTTATTTTCAAAATGGCACCCAGAACGATGTTTCCACAAAATGAATACGACACAGTATTTCATGGTATCATAATTATTTTATTGAGTGAACAAAAACAATGATTACAAAGATTTCTGTTTTGTTACAAAGAGTGTGATGTTTACGTTTAGTTTACAAGCCATCTGCAATGAATTTTCCAAGGTCTCGTCCGCTATAGTTTAAAACATTGTTTGTTTTTTTAGTGAACACGAAATGTGTCCTTGCAATGCGCTTGGCTTAAACACTAATAGAAATAACCGTAAACGGTTCTTTTAAAGAAAAAGGTAAACAAAATTCAATTTGTGAGTGCATTTACTTTGCTAATGGTTTGAACTAAAGAAGGTTATTGTAAACAAAATATAAACTCAAGCATGGCTTTAAAAGGAAGCGCGAGTTACACGCTTAAGTCAAGCAACACGAACGAAGCCAAATAATCGAGTTTAGCGCGCTGCATTCCTTAGCGCGATTTTTCTTTGACCAAGCCATTTGACGCTTCTCAAATTGAGTGAATTTCAGGTCAAAACAAATAGAGACTTTGAATTTAACTTGCAACCTAACAGTAATACCTTCCGCTTAAGTCAAACAATGAGCGAAGCTAATCGAGTTGAGCGCACTGCCTTACTTAGCGGGGTTTTTTCTTTGACCAAGCGCGATAAAAATTTACTTACGAGTCAAAACGAATGGCGATTTGGAATATAACTCACAACCCAACTGCATTACAGCTACATTGTAAGAAATACTTTACTTTTTAGTTGAACAAGAAGGAATATTAATACAGAAACCTTAACGTAGCGTAATAGAAATAACCGTAAACGGTTCTTTTAAAGAAAAAGGTAAACAAAATTCAATTTGTGAGTGCATTTACTTTACTAATGGTTTGAACTAAAGAAGGTTATTGTAAACAAAATATAAACTCAAGCATGGCTTTAAAAGGAAGCGCGAGTTACACGCTTAAGTCAAGCAACACGAACGAAGCCAAATAATCGAGTTTAGCGCGCTGCATTCCTTAGCGCGATTTTTCTTTGACCAAGCCATTTGACGCTTCTCAAATTGAGTG
This sequence comes from Cladopsammia gracilis, assembly GCA_022457155.1. Taxonomy (NCBI): domain Eukaryota; kingdom Metazoa; phylum Cnidaria; class Anthozoa; order Scleractinia; family Dendrophylliidae; genus Cladopsammia; species Cladopsammia gracilis. Next base: position 556,653 of record JAJGOT010000241.1, on the reverse strand, counting down.
AATTTCAGGTCAAAACAAATAGAGACTTTGAATTTAACTTGCAACCTAACAGTAATACCTTACGCTTAAGTCAAACAATGAGCGAAGCTAATCGAGTTGAGCGCACTGCCTTACTATGCGCGATAAAAATTTACTTACGAGTCAAAACGAATGGCGATTTGGAATATAACTCACAACCCAACTGCATTACAGCTACATTGTAAGAAATACTTTACTTTTTAGTTGAACAAGAAGGAATATTAATACAGAAACCTTAACGTAGCGCTCTGCAATTCGTAGCGCGGGTTCCTTTGACCCGGCAGTAAATAGTCTTAAACATCATCAAAACAAAACTCCAAAACTCAACTGGACAAGGCGGCAGCACTGCTTTACCGATTGTTTAGTTGCTCGATACTTCAATTAACATTAACGAACATTTCTTTTTGAGCATTTGCATTCAAGTGTGTTCTTGAATATAAATGACTTAAAGGTTTTGAAGAAACACTCTTAAGAAACACTAAATGTAATTACCTTTTGTTAACACTCACTCAACCGCGAGCGTAGCGTAATTCAAACTTAAACGTACTGTAAATTAATTGAAGAATCTGATCACATGAAAAGAAAAATACGGTGAAATTGTTTTCAACAAGTGACACTTTAAAGTAATGTTTGCTTTTCAAAGGCGAAAATACGCTTATCCAGAAAGCAAACTGCCTCATAAACTTTTCTCTAAACTTACTGAACGTCAAACCGAAAATATCAGCGAATCTACTATGCTAATGTTTAGTTGAAAACACGATTAAACTTACGCTGCGTTGTTTAGCAATTGTTTTAGTACTTCGAATAATGGTGAGCGTTAAAGACTTTAAAATTCAAGTCAAAACGCATAGAGATTTTAAATTTAACTCGCAATCTACTGATACACAGAAATACTTTACGCTTAAGTCAAACAAGGAGTGAAACTAATAGAATTAAAATTAGCGCGCTGCAAAACGTAGCGCGGGTTTCTGTACAGTTAAACAATGAGCGAAGTTATTCGAGTTTAGCGCGCGATAATAATTGACTTTCAAGTCCAAACGAATACAGAGTATAAAATGTAACTCGCAATCTACCGATACATAAAAGTACCTTACGCTTAAGTCAAACAACGAGCGAAGCTATTCGAATTTAGCCCGCGTCAATACTGTATTTACTTTCAAATCAAAACGAATAGAGATTTTAAATTTAACTCTCAACCTGATACACAGAAATACCGCACGCTTAAGTTAAACAACGGGCGAAGCTGTTCGAATTAAGCGCGCGACAATGATTTACTTTCAAGTCAGAACGAATGGAGAATTTAAAAATTTAAATCACAACCTTCTGATACACAGAAATACTTTAAAACAGCAAGCGAAGCTATTCAAATTTAGCGCTCTCGACAATAATTTAGTTTCAAGTCAAAACAACCTTCTGATACAGAGAAATACCTTACGCTTATCAAGTCAAGTAGCGAACGAAGCCCTTTGAATTTAGCGCACTGCAATAATTTACTTTCAAGTCAAACCGAATGGAGATTTTAAATTGAACTGTCTCGCAACTTACTGATACACAGAAGTTCTTTACATTTAAGTCAAGCAGCAAGCGAAGCCATTCGAATTTAGCGCGCTGCAAAGTGTAGCGCGGATTTCTATTCAGTTAAACAAGGAGCGAAGCTATTCGCGTTTAGCGCGCGACAATAATTTACTTTCAAGTAAGAACGAATGGAGGTTTTGAATTTAACTCGCAACCCAATCGCTTTACCAATACATTGTCAGAAAATTTTAAAGCTTTAGTTAAATAACGAGTGAAATTAATCGAGTTGATCACACGGAGAAGTCTGCTTTAAATCCTAACGAATGAGCGCAATGACATATTAAACAAATGTTATGAACTCACCGTTCTGATTTCAACTCTTGTAATTTGACAGTCCATGTTGGCTTGAAAAGAAGTTGAAACTTTTCGACAACGCTGATAGCAGTTATAGAAACAAGTGGGTAACGAGTCTTAGTTCATCGCTTATTCGTAACTGTAGTAAACCATTTGATTAGTCACTTTACTATGCTATCTGATTGGTGCGTTTCGATCCTACAATTTTCATAGTCGACTTGATTTTGCCCTCCATGCAGACGCGTGAGGAAAAGGTTTAATTTTTTGATTGGTTAATTACAAAACGCTATTATCTATTCAAACTTAAACAAGAAGAATAAAATTAACTTTCGAGAAACAAGTAATTCTTGTTCCTGAAACTAGTTTTTAACAAAAAGCACAATGTATATTGTTATAAAAAAGGTTTTGATTGGTGTTTTTCTATCCGGAGTGTTCCCTCGGTATTCGCATACTCGTTATAAAAAGAGCTACGTAGTGTAGATTTTTTCATTCAGCTTTGACAAGAGTCACGATGGAAAAACACGTGTGTCTTCATATGACTGATGATGAACTTGTACAAGCGATGGAGACCTGGGAGGAAAATGAAATGGAAACTGCATTGGACTGTTGGGATTATGGTTACTTGTTAACCGATGAGGTAAGTTAGTCCTGCCATTATGAATTAATTCAGGTCCTTTCCATTTTGAATACATTAGATGCCTCTGCCCTTTTGAATTAATTAGATGTCTCGCCCATTTTGAATTTATTAAGTGTCCCAGCCATCATTGTAAGTGACGTTACTGTTTGTTGGTTCTGTAAGTCATTCAGCCTCGTTGTCAATCTTTAGCTAAACTTCCTGTTACCACTGTAAGTTACGCTACTGTTTGTTGGTTTTGCAAGTCATTCAACCTCGTTTTCAATCTTAAGCTAAACTTCCTAAAGTTACGCTACTGTTTGTTGGTTTTGTAAGTCATTCAGCCTCGTTGTCAATCTTTAGCTAAACTTCCTATTACCACTGTAAGTTACGCTACTGTTTGTTGTCTTTGAAGTCATTCAGCCACTTGGAACAGACATTAGTCTATTGTTTATCTCTGTAAGTAACTCACTTTAATTTTTAATACCAGGTATATTACTGTTTAATTCACATTTCGCTCTTCTTTTTTTAGATGGAAGACGAGGAGTGCTTATTGGCAGCGGAACAGGTTGGGTCCGGAAACGATTTATGGACATCGGATCGACACTACACGCTTCGTGAAGTGGCCACAAGAAAAGTCCGCAAGTTTAACACGTCGGGCACAGATTATCTTCTCTCATTAAAGCCCCAATCTGAAGGAATCCCTCTTATGGAGCAGCTAGGCAACATTTTTGATTCTATGGTCGATGAAATGACAACAGGTATGGCTGATAACGATCTTGTACGTTTTGTCCTTCAAAGTCAGTCACTACGGTACCCCATCTCTCTACCTTTTATGCCACGACATGAATTAAATGCCGAAAGGATCATGAGCGAGGTGCAGCGAGTTTTGCAGTCAAACGAAAACGTCAATCTAAAGGATGGAATGAGTGTCCATCTGGTTCACGTTGGCATGCCGCAGGGTGGGGTTGCTACTCGGAAGAGGAAACACTTTGGTTTCAAATTGTCCAAATTTCTCAATGCTAAGCAGTGTGTCCTTCGCATCCAGAACAAAGATTTCTTGTGCCTGGCTCGTGCCTTGGTCACAGACATGGCTCGTCAAGAGAAAGATCTAGCATATGGTTCTATTCGCCATGGATGCAAACAACAACGACTTCTGGCACAACAGCTGCACCAGAAGGCTGGAGTTCCAGAGGGTCTCTGTGGACTCCCCGAGGTGGCCAAGTTCCAACAAGTAGTCACAGACTATCAGATTGTTGTCCTCTCTGCTGAACACTTTAACGCTATTGTCTATGAAGGGCCCAAAAAAGACAAACAAATTTATTTATACCTTCACCAAAAGCACTTCGACATCATAACATCCGTCTCCGCCTTCCTGGGAAAGAGCTACTGGTGCTTAGAATGCAAGAAAGGATACGACAGGAAAGAAGATCACCGATGCAGCAAACTCTGCAAATGTTGTTTCACCGAGGGGTGTCAAGGGTATTTTCAGAAAGCACCGTGGAGAGAGTGTGGTACCTGCCACAGAATCTTTGCTGGTGACGACTGCTACGCTAACCACTGTCGACCCAACAAAGAAGGACAGTCAGTGTGTCAGAAATATTACAAATGTACAAAGTGTCACAAAGTTATGTCGTATAAAAAAAAACCCTGAAGCTCACATGTGCGGTGAAAAGATGTGCTGGAATTGTGAAGAATTCGTCGACCCCAACACACACCGTTGCTACATGAAACCCATCGAGTTTCAAGACAGTGAAGTAGAAAGTCCAGAAGACCAAGAAAAACAAGGAAAAAATAAGAAAAACAGACGAAAACGAAGACGTGTTGCAGAGGAGTTGATCGATGATGACGTAGAGGAAGGTGATGAACAAAAAGGGCAAGAATATTTGTTCTTCGATATCGAAAGCAGGCAGGACGAAGGACGGCACATTGCAAATTTATTAATCGTGCAAGATGAAACGGGGTTTGAAATGGTGTTTAAGGGGGATGACTGTGTTGATCAGTTTAGTTCTTGGTTGCTGGATGGAACTCATGAAGGTGCTATCGTCATCGCTCACAACCTCAGGGGTTATGACGGGTTTCTCCTCTGTGAATATTTCTACAAAGAGTGTCTATTACCAAGTCTGATCCTGAACGGTGCCAAGATCATGTCTATGGAACTCGAACAAGCCAACATCAAGTTCCGCGATTCTCTCAACTTTTTACCTATGCCGCTCAAAAAGTTACCAAAAACATTTGGGTTGACAGAACTCAAAAAAGGTTACTTCCCCCATTTCTTTAATCGCAAAGAAAATCAAAACTACATTGGTCCGCTCCCTCCTATTGAAAACTATGACCCAGACAGTATGAAAATCGAAGAAGATGATGAAAATGAACATGAGGAGTTTCTGGCGTGGTATAAAGAATTAGAAAAGGCTGAATATGTGTTTGACTTCGCGAATGAAATGGAAGAATATTGTCGCAGCGATGTGGACATTTTGCGAAGATGTTGCCTCAAGTTTAAACAACTCATGGAAGAAACCTGCAATCTCGACCCTTTCAAGTATTGTGTCACTATTGCCAGTGCATGCAACCGTGTGTTCCGTCAAGAATTTTTAGCAGAAAAAACCATTGGCCTCATTCCTCCTCAAGGGTATCAACCTGCTCGAAAGTTTTCAATCATGGGTCTTCAGTGGTTAGCATGGGTACAATATCAGACGGGTGCCCGTATTCTACATGCGATGAACGGAGGCGAGCAACGGATCGATGGGCATTACGTGGATGGATACGATCCAGTCACGAAAACCATCTATGAATTTATGGGGTGCATGTTCCATGGATGCAGTAAATGCTATTTGCCCGAGACGGTCAATCCAGTCAACGACACCACCATGGAAGATCTTCTAGAAGGAACCACTCGTAAAATGGAACGTTTCAGAAAACTTGGATACCAAGTGGAAGTCAAATGGGAATGTGGCTTCAAGCAGGATCTGGTCAATAATCCCGAGATGAAAGCCTATATCCAAACCCTCCAGTTCGACAAGCCCTTAGAACCTCGTCATGCATTTTTTGGTGGACGGACCAATGCTGTATGTCTTTTCAAAGAAGTGACACAAGACGAAAAAATTCATTACGTGGACTTTACATCCCTGTACCCTTGGACGAATAAGTACTGTGAAGTGCCCATTGATCATCCCGAAATTCTTACAAGCGAAGCATTGACTAACCGTTCACCCAGTGAATTCTTTGGTCTTATCAAGTGTATCATTTTACCACCTTCCTTCCTCTTTCATCCTGTTCTCCCGTACCGCGCTAAAGGCAAATTGATGTTCCCCTTATGTCGAACTTGTGCAGAAAATTTACAGCAAACACCTAGCCTTGTGAACACAGTGACGAAGAACGCATGTTATCTGGTACCTGGTGTTCGATTGAAATTGACAAGGCATTGCAACTGGGGTATAGAATGATACGAATGGTTGAGGTGTGGCATTTTCCCCAAAAAATCATCCACTCTGTTCAGAGGGTACATCGATACCTTTCTAAAAATTAAACAAAAAGCAAGCGGATGGCCAGGTTGGTGTGACACAGAGGAGAAGAAACAAAATTACATCGGAGATTATCAAAGAAAAGAGGGGATCAGGCTGGATTATGACAACATTTAAAAGAATCCCGGGCTTCGTTCACTGGCAAAACTCATGTTGAATTCCTTTTGGGGAAAATTTGGGAAGCGTGACAATATGCCTCAAGTGGAGCTTGTAAAGGACCCAGAGCGTTACTTTAAACTTCTTACCTGCCAGTCTACTCAAGTGAAGAACATTCAGTTTGTCAACGATGAATGTTTGGAGGTTCATTACACGCAAGGCGAAGATTTTGTCTCCACATCGAACAAGACAAACGTGGTAATCGCTGTGTTCACGACAGCTCATGCCAGATTGAAACTGTACTCTATCCTTGAACCTCTACAAACAAGAGTGCTTTATTTTGACACCGATTCTGTCATATTTACAAGCCAGCCTGGTGAATGGATGCCCCCACTGGGTGATTATCTGGGAGAACTAACCAATGAACTTAAAGGTGATGACTATATTACCACCTTTGTTTCTGGGGGACCGAAAAATTATGCCTATCAAACCAAGAATGAAAAAACAGTCTGCAAAGTGCGAGGCTTTACTCTGAATTTTCGTGGTTCTCAAAAACTCAACTTCAACACCATGTGTGCCCAAGTGTGTAACCCAGATGGAGAGGAGCTTGTCATTGAGAATCCACACTTTATCAAACGTGACGCTCAAACAAAAACACTTCACACTGTCAAGTTGGAAAAAAAATACAATCTCGTCTACGACAAGAGAGTGGTGCATGGTTTCACAACACTTCCTTACGGTTACCGCTGAACTGATAAAAAATAAAAAAAGGAGGTTAGGGATGGCTATAAGGGGAGGTTGGAGGCCATCTGAAGCTCAAATCATATCGAGCTGTCAACATGAACAGGTTGTATTTCTACCTGGTTCGTGCTTGTGCCAAACACTCTTTCTCACAGTACGCATTCTGCACTATATCACGTGACCATTGGCCAGATATTCTCAAGCACCTTGAACCGATGAATTATGGCCGTTTGTTGGTTTTTTATGCTTACATGAATCAAAGTAACGTCACACTGGCTGAACAATACGGATTTCATCAAACATTGCGTGTGACGTATTCAGCGCATTACCCTTCCACCTGGTGGATGTTTTGGCAGATTATAAAAGGCATATGGACAAACGTTTCTCATCAGTTGTTTTGAAACCATGGGAGGTGTCACAAGTTGTTTGTGTGGAAGTTCATCGCCTACCTTGGCTTTAAGTGATATATGTCAGAGGATGCGTTGTTTAGTTGCATGTTGTGGCAGCGAAGTACACATCGATTTTAGAGATGCCCCAGAAGAGCAGGAAGCGGATAACCAAGAAGAAGAAGAAGACCAGCAATCAGAAGAACCGTCTATTAGAGAAACTGTATTATGAATTTAATCGTCCTTCAGCTTTAGGTGGCGTAGAAAAGTTGTATCGTGCTGCTCGTCAATATGGTATTAAACGTTCGCAAGTACTTCATTGGTTACAATTACAACCAGGCTACACCCTTCACAAGCCTGCAAGAAAACACTTTCGTCGCAATCGAGTTTTTGTCAATGGTCTTGATGAACGGTGGCAGGCTGATTTGGCAGATCTGTCAAGTTTAAGCCGATGGAATCGTGGATACAAATATTTATTGACTTGCATCGATGTCTTATCGAAACATGCATGGGTAGTACCGTTGAAGACCAAAACGGGGACGGCTTTGGTGCCTGCATTCAAGAAAATATTTCGACAAGGACGGAAACCTGAGAGATTGCAAACAGATGCTGGTACCGAATTCCTGAACAAAACCTTTCAAACGTTTCTCAAAAAAGAAGGGGTTCGTCACTTCGTGACATACAACGAGACGAAGGCTCAGATTGTCGAACGTTTCAACAGAACGTTGAAACAGTTGTTATGGAGGCTTTTTACCATCACCAGTTCTTACCATTTTTTGGACAAATTGGACAGTTTGGTCAATGAAAATTATAATCAGAGTGTTCACCGTAGTATCAAGATGAAGCCTGCGGATGTAAACGTGTTCAACGCGCAAGATGTCTGGAGAACCTTATATGGTAATCAGTCAGCCTCAAAAAAGTATAAATTCCAAGTGGGAGATCAGGTCAAGATCATTAAGCATAAACGCATCTTTGAGAAAGGTTACTTACCATCCTGGACAGAAGAAACATTTACAATTGCAAAGAGACTTCCTCGAAATCCACCCGTGTATCGTTTAAAAGAAGCAGACGGTGATTGGATCCAAGGCACTTTTTACGAACAAGAGTTACAGAAAGTGATCGAGAAGCCTGATCATTTGTTTCGCATTGAAAAAATTTTAAAGTATCGCGGAAAAGGTGTCCACAAAGAGGCTTTGGTCCATTGGAAAGGTTGGCCCAAGAAATACGACAGTTGGATTCCCTATAAACAGCTGGTGTCCCTGCAACAAGCATGATTCAAGATGATGATTTTTACGTTATGCTTCCGAGTAATGCAAACACGAACTTGTTCCCAACCAATTCAGAATCATACTACCGTGTTGCACTACCTCGACAAATTCATTTGAAAGACGAGGAAGACTGGGAGGTTGGACTCCATTACGTTATCTATCTATTCTCGTGGTTCGAAGTTCCCCACGAATGTAATCATCCCCACGTCATGTTCCGACGTTTTGGTACGCAAAAGGTAGACGCTGTGACTTTACCCGTGGGAAGATATCGAACAGCTTTAGATGTTGTAGAAGGATTATTACAGTGCATGAACAATCCAAGCAATCCCTGGTACTTTAACCTTACTGTAGATGACGAGTGGAACATTACTCTCACGTCACGTGACGTTTGGATGATGGTTACAGTACCAATTGCTCAAGCCCTAGGATGGATAACTAATGACAAGGCAATTCGAAGCTATGGTCTGTATGGATTAAAGATTCAAGACAGTTTGAAATCAACCCCTTATTACGGGTACGAATGGTGTACACTGCCGCTACATTCATCTATAACCTTTCCTGGCACCTTCGTAATCCCTTTAACCGTTTCTCTCTGTCGCTGCAAACACAGAGTCGTGCAAGTGCAAACCAATCTCACAGAGCCACGTCAAGTGGGTGAAAAACGTCTTTATCTGCTACACGAAATGGTACCACATGGCATGTTTCGAGAGACCTTAATGGAGGAACCAGAACATATTCATTATCTTCCACTACGAACCAAAATATTCCAAACCATTGACATCTATTTAACAAGTGGTTGTGGACAACTACTTTCATTTCAAGGTGGTATCGTAAACGTGACACTTCACTTCAGACGACGAACAAGATGAGTAATAGTTTCTACATTGTCGTAACAAGCGATGCAAGTACAGCTCAATACCCTGACAACAAGACTGCTAGTTTCAAAATGCAACTACCAAGTCAAGTGCATTTGAGTGAGGATTGGGAAGTTGCAATGACAAATGTCATTTATCCCCATACTTGGCAAAATGTTCGTCACAACCAAGTATCTTATCTTCTAAGCTGTCATCATGATTTCTCGTGGACGTTACCAATTTATCTGCCCAGTGGTACCTATCACACTGTGGACGATTTAGTTAGAGGAATGGTGACAGGACTGCACAGCGCATTTCCCGATATTTTTCTTAAAAGTGGAGAAACGGTAAAACGTATCGGAGGAAGTGAGTGTTTCTACATTCGTACAAAAGCACAGTGTTACTACGAGTTCAATTTACCTCCTGGCTTTCAAGTGACGTTACCCAAGAACCTGGCTCGAGCTTTAGGGTATTTGAACCATCGAGATCTCGTACCAGCCCTTTATCGGACCAAAAGTCCTACATCTGTTCAACTGAATAAGAACCAGAGTGTGACCCTTACAGCTACAACCACCACGGTACGACGAAACGATGAACTGGTATGGGGAATGTTAAGCAAGCATTCGTTTCAAACCATGTACATCTACTCAGACCTAATAGAGTCCTTAGTGGTAGGGGATGTACAAGCCAATCTGCTGCGTATGATAGTACCTCGCGGTCAACCTGGTGAGATGGTGGCAGAGGAAATAAAGATACCTACCTACCATCGGTTACGTACATCCATATTCTCTTCAGTGGAGATTAATATAAGAGGTGACACTGGGCAATTAATATCATTTGCGTCTGGTGCTGTACGAGTAACATTCCACTTTCGACGTCGTGCAATTCTATAAAATGATTTTGCCTATGAACCATCAATTTTACCCTTACCAACGACAAGTCATACCTTTCGGACAACGAGGTAAAGGCGATATTAGTATATTTGGTGGAAAACATCCTTATGGTCAAGGAGGCAATGGAATAGGAGGAATGTTTCGTTCTCTCTTTCGAACAGCTACACCCTACCTCAAGACAACCGTAAAGAAAGTTGGGAAACGTTTGCTCAATACGGGATTGGACACCGGGATGCAAATTGTTCAAGACGTTATGAATGGTCAGCCTTTAAAGAACGCTGCCAAATCCAGAGCAAGAACTGCTGGTAAAAGCTTTCTGACAGGTGCTTTACAAGACATTACGCAACGAGGTCGTGGAGGAAGAGTACTTAAACGCAAGCGGAAAGCTATTCCAATCAGTTCAAGACAAACCAAGAAACCGAGAACATTAACGTCAAGGTTCAAAACTATTTTTGACTGAATATGACCTCAGCGCATCCTCGCTTTGCTCCGGGTGAAAACTCCAGTTTGCAGTTGTTCCAAGTACCAGTAACAGACGTCTCCATTGTTAAAAGTAAATGGGTGGATTATGAATTAATTCAAAGTGGGACCAATCCTATTGAATTTGTTATCAAGCCTCTATCAGATTACATCGATATCAACAAGACTGAACTGCGGTTAGTGGTGAAAATTACAAAACGAAATGGAGGAGAGACAGGAGCTGGGAAGAAGTATACGTTGATCAACAACGCTCTTCATTCTATCATCAAACAGTTCACTATCAAGATCAATGAAACATTGGTCACAGAACAATCAGACACACAAGCATACAATGCTGATATCAAGACCTTGCTTAACTTTACTGATCAGGCCAAGAAATCGTATTTGACAAAAGCGTTGTACTACAAAGACACTGCTGGGCACATGGATGAGGTGGATAATACAGCAGATCGAAATTTGGGTCTAAAAAAGAGAGGTTCTTTTACCACTGGAGATGCTGAAGTTGGAATGGTTGGTGTACCCCTGTGTGATGTATTCAACATTGATAAGTTACTGTTGAATGGACTGGAAATCAAAATCAAGATAGATCTAAACAGCAATGAATTTGTTCTGATGGGTGGTGAAGATGCCAACGATTGCAAATTACAAATTGTGTCAAGCACGCTCCGTGTACGTACCGTTCATGTGGCAGACAACACTAAATTGGATCACGTAAACACCATGACGGGTCAGAAAGCGCTTCCTGCAATCTATACACTAATAAGAACCCCTACGCATGCTAGGATCATCCCAAGAGGTGTGTTGAACCACACAGAGACCGATCTATTCAATGGTCTCATCCCCCAATGCATCATATTTGGAATGGTGCGGAACGATGCTTACAATGGAAACTTGGGGAGGAACCCATTCAACTTCCAGCTGTTTGCTCTGAATGCTGTTCGTCTAACAGTCAATGGAGAAGAAATGCCTTACTCAGGCATCGACTTGATAGGTGGCAAGAAAATCGATGGCTACAACACACTTTTCTCAGGCAGTGGTGATATGAACTGTGGTCACGGAATAGACATCGACAGAGAAGAATGGGAGCAGGGGTATGGTTTATTTCGCTTGGACACAACACCAGCAGGAAGTGGTCATCCAGATCATTTGATTCCTCATCGCAGCGGAAATGTCAACTTGTATTTAAAATTTGGTACTGAGACCCCTGCAGTTCTCAATTTAATAGTGTACGCAGAATTCCAGAATCATTTGGAGATTGATCGTAACAGACGCGTGGTGTATGACCTGTCTCAAGGCGCTTAAAAGTTGCACACCACCTAAGAATTATGGCAAGCTGCTTTACAAGATCATGTGCTGGCACCTATCATGAGAGGCGTATATCCCAGTGACAGAGTACCCATCATCAACACCTTTCCATCCTGCCTGATTGTGAATACATACCCTCATGATCTACCTGGAACACATTGGGTTGCAATGTACTTTGTGTCGCCTTATGAAAGTGAATTCTTCGACAGTTATGGTTTCCCTCCTGAGACGTATGACATGGATGGATATTTGTTACAGGATGATACATATTACAACGACAAACCGCTCCAGGGACTAAGATCAGACACATGTGGAGACTATTGTTTGTTTTACTTATTTCATCGAGCTCGCAATGTAAATTTGAATGCCATACAAGCTAAATTTAGAAGGTACGATTCACAGTGGAATGATGCACAAGTAGCAAAGTTTGTACACACGTTTGTTAAAGCCATAAGCAATGTTAGGAATAATAATGAACAACAAGTTTGTAAAACATTTCACTGTTGGCGTAAGCAATCAATAAAATATTCTTGAAGTTAACAAAAAACAATGTGTGTATCTTTGATGTTTATTTAAAAGGAGTGTGACTTAAAAGAACCCACCATACTGTATCCGCTTTTCGTTGCGACAACATGTCTCAGTTTAAATGTCCAAGCAGTATTATGATAGCGGGTCCTAGTCAGTGTGGCAAGACAACGTTTACAAGACAATTACTTCAACAAGCGGATTCTTTATTTGAGCGACCCATTCGTAAAATCGTATATTGTTATGGACAGTGGCAAGACTGTTTTAAGGATATGACAGCGCAAGTGACATTTGTGGAGGGTATTCCTGAGGATATTCCAAGTTTATTTCTATCCAATTGTCGTCCAGGAATACTCGTGTTGGATGACCTAATGAGAAATTGTAGTGATGACGAACGCATTCTGGATCTGTTTACCAAAGTGTCTCATCATTGCGATGTCACCTGTATTTATCTGACTCAAAACCTCTTTCCACCAGGAAAGTTTTCCCGGAGTATCTCTTTGAATGCTCATTACATTATTGCTTTCAATAACCCTCGCGATACACTAGGGTTTTGAACATTGGCCCAGCAAGCATTTGCAGGAAATGTACCTTACGTGTGGGAAAGTTTTCAAGATGCCACTTCACAACCCTTTGGATATCTGGTGTTGGATTTACACCCTCGTACACCCAACATTCAACGACTGCGGACAAGAATATTACCTGCAACACATTCACACCCTGTGATCTACGTAAACAAGAAACTCTATAAAACAGATGAACCACTACCGGTTTACTTCAGTTAACATCATGCCTGCCTGCAAGTCGCATCAGCGAACGAACCGTATGAAAAAGAATCAACGTGGTGGTAAAATGGTCTTGCGTTCTAGCACTACAACGACTCGCTCAAAACGAAAACGCCCAGGAATGTCTAAACAGTCTAAAGTTGGTCAACATTTACCCTTTCTTTGTACGTGTTTTAAGAGCAACGGAAAACAGCGCAAAGATATGATATCCCATGCGAACAAGGGTCAAATGGAAGCTATTGGCGAGATTGCTCTAAATCTCCTTAAGGAAACATTGTGGTACCGAGGTCATCATTTACACGATTGAAGCCGCACAAGTCAAAGCTCCTGTATTTGACCCGCAAGACACCAAGCCTTAAAAGGAAAAAGGAAGTGCTCAATCAGAAAGGCGGATTTCTACCAGCCCTAGCTGCATTGATTGCTCCTCTTGCTGTTGATTTATTGGGTAAAGTTTTAAAATGAAACATGCACAAAAGATGTTGATGGTGCCCGAACACTTATTGCAAAGTATGGAAACAGAACATCGATTGACTGCTTCCGCTCAGCTCCCGACTCTGACGCGCTTAGATCAAGATATGAAACAAATCATGGATTCGTCTTTACCAGAAGATCAAAAAGTCCTCATGTTGGATCAACTTCTACAGAGGTATCAAGGTTTGACAAAACAGATGAAGAATGAAACCACCGTAAAACCCACAGTGGTACTTCCTACACCGGAACCATCGCCTGCACCAACCACTTCGCCTAAATCTGAAGCAAAAACGACCAAAACAGTTAGAAAATTGCCTGTTACACCTATGTCTACGAAAGAATCGAAACTGCCTAGACGAAAAGAAACCCCGTCTTCCGTTTTACCTGATAAATCAGCACTTCCTTTGTTTTTGGAAACGCCGCCTGATTCCATGTGCAAAACTGTGAGAAAACGCAAGGCGAGAACACCAGTGGTGGCCAGGTTACGAAGCAATAAACAATGGGAACCTTGCTAAACCGGACGAACCAGTTTTTCAAGCTGAATTGAAATATCAGGGCAGACACTTGTGTTGTCAAAACATTTTTTTTGTATTGGATTGCCTTAACATCATGACACCTGATATCATTAAGCACCATGTGTTAGAAGTGAATGATGAAAAAACAAAAGACGCCTATTGGATATGTCTCGCTTTCATGGTGTATGACGACATACAGAAGAGAGACCCCAGTTCTGTACAAGACAATAAACAGCTGACGACATGTTTGGATCATGCGTTTACGGTTTTGGATCAGTATCGCCCAAAGGCATATTGGGTATGGCACGATTTATTGGACATTCTGGATATGCTAGCACCTTATGAACAAGACTGGATTGATAATCCACAGCAAGAAAGAGAACGCATTGAAAGCGCCATTTTAAATCCCGATCAGTTTTGTAAAACCTGTTGGTACTGGTTAGACATATTAATAAATAGCATTGTTGAGGTGGACCAGTCCTAACCAGTTCGTACTTGTAAAACAGGTTTATTGTTTGCTCAAAAAAACCTGGTTTTTAAAAACTGTATAAAGTTTCTGCGATACTGTTCATCACACATCAATTTCAAGATGAGTTACTCAAAGTGTGGACTCTGCCTACAAGACCTTGAGGTGATCAAGCCCGCATCAGGTATTCCCTACATTCGCTGTTTGAATTGGAGAGAGTGCCCCTTCTTCTGCCGTGAAGACAATGTCTATGGCTATCAACAATGTATCAAGGATCGTGTGATACCTGCATATAAAGTATGCGAAAGTGGAAAACAGCTCTGTTGCAAACACATGGAAGTGTCAACCTTGAGGGTATCTGGATCAGAAAAGAACCCTTTCAGGCCATACTTCATCTGCAGACAAAAGGAAAAGTGTCAGTTCTTTCAATGGGCCGATGAATTGCCTGCAGATGTCTTTGGTCCTCCAACGAATAAACCAAGAGAAACTGTTGCAAACGTGGTCAAAAAAGATCAAGACAAGATTAAAAGACCTACACTTCAGAGACAATTTAGCAGAATAGACAAATCAAAGTGGCAAAGAGATCTTGGACAATTAATTGCAGATGGCTTGTAAAATAAACATCACACTCTTTGTAACAAAATAGAACTGAATGTAATCATTGTTTTTGTTAACTTAATAAAATAATTTTTGCCAACATCAAATATTATGTCGTATTCATTTTCTGGGTGCCATTTTGAATACTAAATAAGGGTGAACAAAACCGGTTTGACTCGTTTTTCTAGAGAGTGGCCATTTTGAATAATATACCTCTAGACAAACTGGTATGAACCGGTTTGACCATGACGTCAGTGTATTCTCATTGGTTCATCACCCGTCCTTTGTTCTTTTGCCTTTAAATTGAAACCACCACCCGGATGGTTGGGTGGACACGTTACAATATATCGCACCATACACTTCTCTCTTAAACACTTTATTAATATTCAATAAAATCTCAGTGTACTTCTCTTCCAATTCATGCATCCTTAATGACTCCACCTATACGGACTGCATCTCATTAAACCCCTCCTCGCATCTCATTATCTCCTGGCCGAACCATTCAAAACCGGTTTGTACTCAGGGCTGCTGCATACATGAATAAAATTCTCCCAGTCATCCGTGATATACTACTCACACAGGCTTATCAGAAGCATACAGACTGTGGTTATGGATATAAGGTCGTTTGTTGTTATGATGATAAACATACCAAACCAATACAAATTTACAGAGGTGAAAAAGCCGTTTACAAATTTATGGAAGCTATGCTGGAGGAAGTTAAATATTGTAAGAAAGTTATGAAAAAAGATTTCAATAAACCATTAAGAATGACTAAAGATGATGAAGAGGAATTTCAAAAAGCTAAAAAATGTCATATTTGTAATAAAAAATATACTGAGAAAGATATTCGAGTTCGAGACCACTGTCATATTACTGGAAAATATAGAGGCTCTGCTCATCAAGAATGTAATCTGAAACTTAGAGTAAATCCAGAAGAAATAAAAATTCCTGTCATATTTCATAATTTGAGAGGTTATGATTCACATTTCATCATGCAAGAGATCGGTGAAATTGTTAAGAAACATACATACAAAAATAAGAAAGGAGAGGAGATACAGATGAATATTAATGCCATACCTAACAACATGGAAAAGTATATGGCTTTCATGCTTGGTAATCATCTTACCTTCATTGATAGTTTCCAATTCATGAGCTCTAGTTTAGACAAACTAGTGAGTAATCTACCAAGAGAATCATTAAAATATACCTCTCAAAAATTCAAAGGTAAAAAGCTTGATTTGATGGCTCGAAAAGGAGTATACCCTTATGACTACATGGACAGTTTTGATAAATTCAATGAAAAACTACCAACAAAAGAAGACTTTTTTAGTATCATGAATAATGAGCATATAAGCAATAAAGATTGTCAACATGCTCAGATTGTATAGGAAACATTCATGCTTAAAACAATGGGTGAGTATCATGACTTGTATTTGAAATCTGATATCCTTCTATTAGCTGATGTGTTTGAAAACTTTAGGAAAACATGCTTAGAATACTATAAACTTGATCCATGTCATTATTTCACATCTCCTGGTTTGTCATGGGAGGCTATGCTAAAAATGACTAATATAAAACTAGAACTAATGATTGATATAGATATGTTCCAATTTATTGAAAAAGGTATGCGTGGTGGTATATCGTATATAGCCAATCGATACGGTAAAGCTAACAATAAATATATGAAATCATACAATAAAAAGACGCCCTCAAAGTATATTATGTATCTAGACGCGAACAATCTGTATGGTTGGGCGATGAGTCAATATTTACCAACTGGTGGTTCTAGATGGATGACAGATAAACAGATTAACAACATAGATTTAGCTAAATACAATGAAAACAGCGAAAAAGGTTTGATACTAGAAGTTGATTTAGAATATCCTAAAGAACTGCATAATCTTCACAATGACTACCCATTAGGACCAGAAAAGGTTAAAGTAACTGAAAATATGTTGTCTGGGTATTGTAAAAACATCGCGAAGAAATATAAAATATCGACTGGTTTAGTTCATAAATTGATACCAACATTAAGCAACAAAGAAAAATACGTGCTACATTATAGGAACCTCCAAATATACACTGATCTTGGTTTGAAAATAACTAAAGTCCATCGAGTACTAGAGTTCAATCAGTCCGCATGGTTGAAGCAATGTATTGATTTCAACACTAATAGAACACTAAAAGAACTAATGCAAAAAATGCTTTTGATAAAGACTTTTTTAAATTAATGAACAATTCAGTCTTCGGAAAAACGATGGAAAACATCAGAAAACGAGTAGATGTTAGATTAATTAGTGACCGTTGAAAAGAAACTATTAAAAATGGCTGCTAAACCATGAAAATCTAGTAGCTGTGCATAAGATTAAAGAAACACTTACCCTAAACAGGCCGGCATATATTGGTATGTGCATCTTAGATCTAAGCAAGACGTTAATGTATGATTTTCATTACAACTACATTAAAAAGAAGTATGGAGACAAAGCTAAGCTGCTATTTACTGATACAGACAGCTTGACCTATGAGATTGAGGCTGAAGACGTCTACATGGATTTCTGGAAGGATAAAAATAGATTCGATAACAGTGATTATGCTCAAGATTCACAATATTTTGACAAGACAAATAAAAAAGTAATTGGTAAATTCAAAGATGAGGCAGCAGGTATACCAATAACCGAATTCGTCGGATTGAGATCGAAAATGTATAGTTATATAAAAGACAACCAAAAAGGAGGTAAGACTGCCAAAGGAATAAAAAAGAATATCATAAAAAAAGACATCAAACATGAAAATTATAAAGAGGTTCTATTTAATAACAAGCAAATGTATCATACAATGAAAACAATACGAAGTAACAACCATCAACTTGGAAGCTATGAGATAAATAAAGTGTCATTATCTTGCTTTGACGACAAGCGGTATATTCATAATAATGGTGCTACAAGTTATGCATACAGCCATTATAAAATTTGAAATACAACAGTTTATCAAACGTGTACACTTCTGATAATTTTTCTGATACATTAAATTTATGGGTACGCTAATAATTGGTTAAAAAAATCATATGGCCACCTCGTGATCTGAAACAATAGCTATAGTGATGACTCATTTCATAGGGGGCTTCCCCTGTTTTTTTTCCGAGAATGTCACACACCGATAACTCCATCCTGTTTACATTTTATTTCCTCACAATAAATATTCCCACGCGTGGGAAACTATCTTTGTTCCATTGCATAGATGTTATTTTTAATCCAATAGTAAAGGGAAATCAAAGTCCACAATATGTTGAAAATAGTTTCTTGTTCATGTTTTCACTGAAATACTCCTTCCCTTCAACTTCATTAATTTAAAAAAGAATCTGTCTGATGCATCAGACAACAGGGGTTCCCCTGTTTTTTTCCGAGAATTGTGTCACGCAAAGGATTCTATTATGTGGAATCACGCAATGGAATAAACGCACCATTTTGTTTTTATTAACATATAGTTTAATTATTTTATGGAAACATATAGTTTAATTATTTTATGGAAGCATATAGTTTAATTATTTTATGGAAACATATAGTTTTCCAAAAACTGATTTACGTTAAATGGAAACATATAGTTTAATTATTTTATGGAAACATATAGTTTTCCAAAAACTGATTTACGTTAAATGGAAACAAAAAAACTGGTTACCATCATATGGAAAGTAGTATTAGAGTTGGGTTGGTATCAGATCAAAAAAATATTTTTTTGATCTGGTGCCCCCAACTCTAATACTACTCCCTTAGGTACGAGAATTACTTCAATATTGTAAAGCCTGGTTCCCACTAGTGAAATAAGCATAAGTGTAAGCGCAAGCATAAGCACAAGAATGTTCCCACTTGTGAAATAAGCATAACACTGGCGACGTACACATGCGCAGTGAAAGTCTCGGTAGGAAACAAGATGGCGGAAATTTCTTGTGCTTATGCTTATGCTTATTTCACGCCGGTTCCCACTTGTGAAATAAGCACAACACAAGCGAATTAAGCATAAGCGCAGTCGTAAGAAAAAGGAAAATGTTCCTTTTTCTTGTGCTTACGCTTATGCTTATTTCACGCCGGTTCCCACTAGCGTTATCTTATGCTTATGCTTGCGCTTACGCTTATGCTTATTTCACTAGTGGGAACCAGGCTTTATGATTTGTTTTACATGTACAGTCGCTTTTCCGGTCGCAAAGGTGATCTGTCACGAACGTTACAACACTGTACGTCATTTGAAACCTTTAATCAGTCTTTTGCAATCACTCGTGCATGAAAGGTCAACTTAATACTTCCATATATCTGTTGCTCGAAAAGAAAAAAAAAAACGAAATCGTTATCGAATGGAAGTCTCGCCAAACCCGGCAATAATGTAAGTTCCTTTTAGTTGATATGTTAATTTCGTTTCGTCATTTTTCTTATGTTGCAAATAAATCCAATCATCCATAAGCTTGAAGTTGCTATATTAACGATATGACGTCACTAACACTTCGCCTCAGGCTATAAACCACTTGAAAAATCTGAACTTTTTCACAAATTGCACCCCATTTTATAGAGTCAGTCGCCTTGGTTCAGAGCCAAGGCACGACTCAAATACGCACATTTTGAAATATAACCAATATATTGAACGACATGGATTCGACTTCCGTTGGGTCGCTCAGACGTTTTTCGTTTTGTAAATCGTCTTGAGAGCTAGCAAGTAGCCCTTTTAATGGTATACTACATAAAGGCTTAGCTTGGGATTCCTTGGGATTAGCTCGGGATTCCTTAGGATTAGCTTTGGATTAGCTTGGGATTCCTTGGGATTCCTTGGGTATCAGATGGTAGCTAGCACTGCATTATCATTACTGCGACCAAACAAATCAATATCCAACCTCGTCCCCAGGGCCTTCTCCGCTATTAAAATGGCGGAGCGAACGCGGAAACCCCTGGATACCACTGACAAAACAAAACAAAATCATGGAGCGTTTTATCGCGTAAAATATGATGAAATGTCTTCGTTTCGTTTGAACGACGGTTTCAGATTACCAGAAAACAAACATGGCTGCCAATCGCTGAAAAGAGCCTCCGAGAAAGCAATTTCATTGCGTGTCACGTGTCAAAATACTGCACGATTTTTGGAGTATTTTGGCAGCTTTATCCGGGCCCGGGGCTTCTACGCCCGGTCCGCCATTTTGAAAGCGGATAAGGCCCTGGGGACGAGGTTGATCAATATCTTCATTCTTGGACAAAACTGTTGAGGCAGCTCTAAGTGATTTTTATCGAGTGGCATGGTTACCAATCGATATTGTAGTCATCAAATTCCTATCGTTATTTCCGTGAGCTTTCGTATGGTTTCGTTTATTTTCGAAAGATCTTCCTTATTCCCAAGAGAAGAAAAGTCGTTCTTACATCGAGTTTTGTCGAAGGCAGTTTCCAAACGCAGCGGAAGCTACCATGCGCTGATGCAACAGGAAATATTTACTTTCGCTGTTTTAGCCAACATAGAATTTGTACCAGATACAATATGAGCGACCGTATTGTATTGGATATACAATGTCGAGCCGAAGGCGAGACATTGTATATCCAATACAATACAGGCGCGAATATTGTATTGTACTTACGAAATGAAAAGCACGCTTTGTTTTACCCTGATTAGAGAATTCTCATGGGATGAAATGATCAGGGAATGCAAAT
Organism: Cladopsammia gracilis; assembly: GCA_022457155.1. NCBI lineage: Eukaryota > Metazoa > Cnidaria > Anthozoa > Scleractinia > Dendrophylliidae > Cladopsammia > Cladopsammia gracilis. The sequence goes on along the minus strand of JAJGOT010000241.1, from coordinate 535,569 downwards.
CAAAATTATTCGTCAGTGATTGCGAATATGGAAGGATGTCGTTTTCGATGCCCGAAAAATGCAGACGAAAAGGCAGCTTGGTTGGAAGAGACTACTCCCAAAAATACAAGAAATAGTACCGATATATGGAGTATTAAGATTCTCGAGGAGTGGCAAAGTACTCGCTTAAATAAGGTAGCTGTAAACGAGGCGCTGGGTTTTGGCTACGCGAAGATGGACGAAGTTCAAGATTTAACTATCGATATCGCGCAAATGTCGCCTGTGTCAATTTCTCCCACGAAGTTCGTGGGAGAAATTGTAAATCGTTCCGATGGTCGGTACCCTCCAAGATCATTTTATCAAATTGTTTGTGGGATAAATAGACATACATCTAACGTGAATGGCGAGGATGGTGTAAACATTTTAGCGAGGGGTGACCGAAGGTAAGTGTGAGAAATTGGTTCTCGGCTGTTGAAATACACATTTTACAGATTTTAATAGCCAATTCTGACTCTTGGTTGTTCATTAATTCATTGCGTCCCTGTTTTGCTTTAATGCGGGGGTTTTGGTATTCTGTATGAAATTGGTGACAGAATACTGAGTGACCTATTAGTATTCTGTATCAATTTCATACAGAATATTAATAGATTAATTAGTATTCTGTATCAATTTCTCAACAATTCATTGCTAATTCTTAAACCCCAGGTTTTTCCCTGCTATCTTTTCAAGCCCTCCCCGAACTTTCAGACAGTTGGAATTTGTATTGGGTCTGCAGTGGTATCCATGTGACTTAAATTACATGTTTGGATTGGCTTACTTGCTCATGAATTATTAATAAGTTTGGTAAGTGTACGTTGTGGCAAAAGAGATTTTCAACGTGAGGCGTATGCGCGAGGAAATTTTACATACAGTTAAAAGACAAGCAATGTTTACGTGACTTGTAAGGACCCTTTCTTTTATTTCAACATATTTATTGGCGAAGTTTGCCCTGAGAGTTACAACGGTCAAAGCTCACTACTGACTCTTGATTCATTCGTTTAGATTTGATCTTACGTGCCTTATTACTTTGCGCTTATAAGCGCCATTTCAACTTTTATTTTTCACTTTGCTACCTTTTTTACTTTTATGTTACTGAACCTCACAATAAGTTCAGTGACAGGGGGATTATTTAAATTTTGGCACGAACACGCTGGCAGTCTGGCATGATATGATCAAAATAGGTGGCAAATTAGGGGATATTTTGATAGTAAGTTGCACTCTCGGGTGTTAAAGTAAGAGGAGGGTTGGGATGTGGAGGCTACCCCCTCTCAGCGTCGTCAAAGTGTGTCATTCTCCGAACGTCAATCCACTGTGCTTCGTGCATGTATGAGCATTGTTTCCTAGTATCATGTGACTTTCTTTGCGTCACGTGCTAAAAACGTTTGAGAACGGGTTTTCCAGTCTCAAGCATAATCGAAGCGAAGCGCAAAAAAGGGAACAAAGACAACAAAGGATAAATACTTCGACCAATCTGAAGTTTAAATCCAGACGCATGTGTCAGGAATTTGATACATGACACATGACATATGACACGTACCACAAGTGACACATGACACACTATCACGATACAGTGTCCAATATTGGAAACTAGTAATCGCTAACGTGGCTTATTGTTTGGCATTCCTGATAAGAAACGTGTTGTATCATGAACAACGATATCAAGCGACCGAGCGAAGTATAAACACTTGCGGAAGGGAGAAGAACGTGGGAGAAATGTCACGACAACATTCGCGTAGGAACACATTTTTATGATCACCTCTCCAGTGGCTACCTTAAGCCATTTTTTTGTCGAATCTTCTTTGACTATCGGACAAAACTGCAGCTGTAATAAAACAATAACATGTGATTCACTTGTCACTTGGCTTGTTAGTTGCATGTATAAATGTAACTTGCGAACAAGCTCTCTAGGGGACAGGTGTGTGGGAGTTCCCACAATCCTAACCCCTTAGAGAGCTTGCTCGCAGGCAACACCTGTTTTACCAAACGCGTGAATGCATAATTCATATAAGGTGAACTTTTAATCTTTGTCATGCATTTTTCATTTTTTTTCATCACTTACCGCAAGTGTTGAAAAACAGGACACTGTTCAGAATTGTGCAACTAGTTCTAGTTCTAGTTCTAGTTGTAGAAAACACAAGACGTGTCAGGGAAAGTCGGAATTTGGAGAAATTTCAATTTATGATGTTCCACTTTTCCCACTTCGTGCACATGCGAATGACTTTCGTCAATAATACAATAATAATGTAAAATCGCTGTGTTCTCGATACTTACAAAAACAAATAACCAACAAATAACCGTATTTGCTCTTCCCTACTTTCGGATAATCAAACCGTAAACACGTTCTAAAAGCAAACGGGGTATTCAAAAAGGGTCAAATTCTGGCAAATAATCGCAGTTTTGGTGTGTTTTTGCCAAAATATGCAGAAATGTTGGCAAAATATCGATTTCTAGGGCTTTTTTGCCGTGGCCACTGTACATCGGATACAAAATAATTATTTTTTATTGTTTTTTGCCCAGACCGTCATGTCACAAAAGTCATGAATCCATGCCCAAATTGCCATATTTTTGGATTTGTGTAGTTACATGGCAAAAAACATTTAAAACTCTCAATTTTTGCCCTAAGGAAGCTGGACTAAATTAGAGAATTTAGCGAGTTCTTGCCATGAAATGAAAAATGTGGCAAAATTTCAAAAGAAGGTAAGTAATTTTCCAAAACCAATGAAATGTTTCACCTCATCAGAGAAAAAATACTTTAAAACACCCTATTTTTGACGGATTTAAATATTTTTGTCAAGAAATGCATGAAATAACAAAATTTTGCCAAACACCCTCAACTTATGACGATGGAAATTTCCGAGGCTTTTTGGTTCAGTGAGTAAAATGACGGCGGAAATTTCCGCAGGTTTTTTTGCTTCAGCTAATAAAATGACAGCGGAAATTTCCACGTATTTTTGGCTTCAACGAGTAAAATGACGGCGGAAATTTCCGCGGTTTTTTTTGCTTCAGTGAGTGAAATGACGGCGGAAATTTCCGCGGTTTTTTTGTTTCAGTGAGTAAAATGACGGCGGAAATTTCCGCGGCTTTTTTTTTTTGCTTCAGTGAGTAAAATGACGGCGGAAATTTCCCCAGGTTTTTTGCTTTAATGAGTAAAATTCCGCAGGGACCAGTTAAAATAATAAGCTAGAAACTACAGAATTGTTACGCCAACAGCTAGGTACAAGTAACAAACTGTATTTCAAACATTTCAGAAGCCCTTGCGTTCGAAGTTGAGCCTTGAAATGACACCTCTTCGGGAAGGCAGACGCAGTGTCTTTGTCGACTTTGTTCATACTAACAACTTTCCAATAAACGGCTTTTTATCTTAGCTGGCCAAAAAAAACGCAACGATATGACCCTATTTGAGTAGGTTTCCTTGTACATTTTCTTCAGTAAGCCTTCCCTTTCCAGAAGGACATTTGAAAACCTGTTAGAGGAAAAGAAAAGTAACAAATAAGTGTTGTTTTTTGTTATTACTTCAGTTTATAAATAAATATACTTAACAGATTGGGCACAAATCAATTATATGAAAGTGTACTACATGTATATTTCCCAGGAAAGCATCCGACGAATTTCTTTTAAATCTAAGGCTAGATGAAATGGGAAAAGGGGAATAACTTTAGTAATCTCGCGTCAAAAAGTCTCTAATCGCATTCTTTGGCTCAGCGCCTGTGGTAAAATGATCAAAACAATTACCAGACTGCGATGAGCGAACTACTGGTGATAATTCATTGATTTAGTGCGCGATTTGTTTCAAAATAACTTTTCTCTCTTGCTTCAGGTAAATTTCTATAAACTGACCGAGTAACACACACTGAACTGGCCGAGTAATACACACAACCGATCGAGCAATACCCACAACAGACCGAGTAATACCACAAGCACCCCAAGCTCAGTGTGAGAGTCAGTTACGTGTGGTACCGTATTTCGTAATATCAACATGGCTGCAAATATAAGATGGCAGTTTCTTTTGCAAACATCTTTATGTCGGCGGTCGAGACAGAAATAATCAGTTTAAGCAGAGTTAAAAAGTGTTGACGGGCCTGCTCGACTATGATCCTGCAGTTCGCAAATAAATTTTAAAGCTTTCATAGCTTAGCCTTTACATTCTTTATTAAGCAAGACTCGAAAAATCAACCAAATGACAGCATTGCTAAACTCTGCTTAATCATTTCTAATAACATGGCTCAAGAAAATAAAACAGGTTTGATTAATAAAATTAATTCTTTCTGTACAAACTTCAATATTGACAAGGCTGCAATAAATTTAAGCAACCCGTCTTTTTTCTTGTCAAATGCAAAAAAGAATATTTTTAGGAGTCTAAAAAATCACCAACTCAATCAGATTAAAGCAAATAAAAAACTTAAATTTTATTCGGTCTTTAAAAATGAAACGAAATACTCTGATTTTATTAACCATTATCAAAAATCCTGAACATAGACAAATGATCTCAAGTACTTTAAGGCCTGGGTCAAGGGCTTTGACCAGGAAAAAACCGTTTATTCGCAATAACTTTTACAAACGGAATGGAAGTGAATCGAAATTTGGCACATAGAAAGATATTATCGTCCTTAACATTTTTAAGTATAATAAGCTTTGGCATAGGTCACGTGATATGTCACGTGGCCATTTTTCTTAAAATAGCAAATATTTGACGAATTGGTGACGGGTTTAAGAGAAAACATCAAATAAAAATGCTTTTCTGATGCAGATTAAATATCTCCAGCCCTTCACGTTTGGAATGAGTGTCCATTAATCTCTAAAAAAAAATTATGAGGACAAAGCTCATTTTTCAGTCCAAAATTCAACCTATAATTATTTATAACTATAATTTAAAGACTTGAGGACAATCATTCCAAACGTAGAAGATTAAATATGTTAAACCTCCATCGGAAAAGCTAATTTATTTAACTGTACAAAGAAAATTCGCTACCAATTCGCCGATTTACGTAATTTAAAAATTTTGATCACGTGACATGTCACGTGACCAAACTTTTGCGTTAAGGCAAAAGAAAACATCAAGATTAACATTCAGGGAAAATTTCATGTTGATCTAGGTTTTCTCGGTAAGAGATTTCTAAATTTAGGATAGGGAATGACACCTTAAGAATTGAAAATGGACGATTTACAATCCCTTAAACTCCAGAACACCTTAGAATTTGCCCTCACTGTACACTTAATTCAGTTGAAGATGAAATGCACTTTTCATTTCACTGTATGTTATATGATGATTCACGAAATACCCTTTTTGAGAAAATTATTAAACAAAATAGATTATTTCAAAAATTGAATTATCATGAGAAGGTTTTATTTCTTTTCAACAATACTGACCCATATTAGCAGGTTGGCTGCTGCTTTTGTCACACAAGCAATGAAAACAAGAGCAAAACATAGTCAGTAATACTCGTTATTGTTTTAAAAATACATGAATATACATTTTATTCTACTTAGATTTCTTTATTGTAATTATACTAATTTTAATTTCCTTATTGTAATTGATTCGGTAATACCATGTACAGAAATGGGAATACTGAAATAAAGTTGTTGTTGTTGTTGTTGTTGAGTTTCGGTTCTAAGGTGAACCTCATCAGTTGCTCCCATAAGTGAATGTCTCGCGGAATAATATGAAATTATTCCGTTGTAAATGAAATCTTTGCCGCTTTTGTAGTTGTACTCTTGGGGAAACTAGGATCAAATGTTTCGTTTTCTCATTGGCTCGTATAATTGAACCAATGGCATTGGTGTAGTTTCGATCCAACGTTAGACACAAAGAACGGCTCTTTTAGTGTCGTAGAGAGAAGGTCTCGTGTATGTCTCAATGTATTCGAGATACATTGCGTATTTTTTCTAAAACAAGCGTGTTATTCTGGTGGCAAGTCGCAAAATCTATAAAGAAGCCTTTAGAATAGTTTTCCCAAGAAGAAAGTCTTTGAGAAATTTGTTCCCTTAGATCACCAAAATGAAATTGTGACAAGTCACTATTATCAATTTGTTTTGCATGCTCGATATGTTTTGTGTGACACTTTGGTTCTTTGATCTTTGGGATATAAATCTCTTTAATGACAGGAGGTTTTTATGCTGTGTTTAGCCATTTATAGAATTATTATTTCTCTATGCCTTCGTTATGCTAGCTCTCTTGGCATATGTTAAGGCTTCTTTGGCTAACTTTTGTTGCAAGATAAGTAGTGATCGGCTGCAAGGTTTGTAATTGCTATGAAAATGCTAGGATCAGTCAATCTCAGCCCGTGATTTAGTGTCGAAGTCTGCGGTGTGCTAGACTTGTGAGAAAGTAGATCCCTATCACGGATGTAAGCGTCTAAGATTTATATGTTTAGCTCCTTGTTGTAATTCTGAGAGTTGTGTTTCATGGAGCTAGAAGGACCTCCGTTGTTTCATAATGGCGTTATCGCATCCAACATGCCTTTTACAGATATGGTGATCTGTTTTGAAAAACCTCACGGATGCTAGTGGTTACTTACATTCTTTCTTAAGCTACGTTTCCGGTCACAGGTCAATGTTTGGCTTCCCAGATATTTTTTTAAAATATGTTTTTGTGCAGGCAAGAGGGTTTCGATACGTCAGCTCTTTGAACATGTAAATCTTCTGCTCTCAATGGTGTTTAAACCTGTGGTAAACGTGGGAAGCGCAGTAGTCTTATACGAGAAAGAATGTAAAGGCTAAGCTATGAAGGTTTTAAAATTTATTTGCGAACTGCAGGAGTCGTGCAGGCACACATTTTAACGCGAAATGGTTGGACATATGTTTGACTTGTATGAAGTGTTTGTTTCTAAAAGTGAAAAACTGGTAACTGTGTTCCTAATCGATCTGCCATAACGTTCTCTTTTTCAAGATGATAGTCAACTTGAGGGGACAATCTAGTTAAATGCTGTTTTCTTTTTTATATATATATTTTTCTCTATTTTCTAATGATTTTAAAAAGTTAATAATCAATAGATGGGATCAATTTATAACAAACGCAAGGCTTTGTTATTTTCCTACTAACTCGAAATCCAACTGGAAGTCTTTAACTCTAACTCGAACTCGGACTCCAACTCGAGGTTTCATTACTCCCGATTCTTTTTACTTAACCACTAGTCACACACGTTCATAGTTTTGCTCGATTCGCGCGGTGACATTAATAGAATTTACAGCGTTTATCGCCACATTTGACTCCTCTGATGCGCTCTGTGTCTAGTTCTTATCTGATCCCGGCTTTACAAAACGCTAAAGTGGGATTCAAATGGCACAACTGCACAATATTTTAACGTTTTCTTGCCCTCTAAAATAAACTCAAGACAAATACTAATGTTAATTGTATTTTGCAAACTACAGTATATACTCATTTACATACCAGCGGCTGTTTTCATTGCTCTGGATTACTCTGCCTAACCTTTTTTCATTTCCAATGTTTTAAATCGTTTCTTGTTTCCATACTTGAACCATAAACGTAACCTACGATATACACTAGGTAGCTCCGCAAGGATTCAACCGGTAGAAAGGCGGGCAAACGTTGAAATGTAACGACCACTGATCATTTGTTATCAGAAACAAAAATGTCAAACATTTGACCACAAGCAAATGGGGTGTCAGATTAGGTATGTCAATGCAATTAATTTTCCCTCAAAATTGAACAAAAATAGGATATAACAGTTTTATTTCGATATAAAAGCAGCAAATTTTAGTTAAATTTAAACAGCTATGAAAGCAAAGGAATCGGCCCTAGCGTTGAAAAATATTTTGGTGTAAGATACGTGACATTTCATCGATCACCTGACCATGGTATGTTTCCGAAAAACGCTCACTCATTCAAACCGGTTCAAACTGCTTCCTGTGGCGGTTTGTTATAAGATTATATTATAATTCTTGAGCTATTAAGAGCGTCTTCGGAAATGTGATGAATCACTCCGTTCGATCAGCTGTATGAAAAGTCTGTTTGCGACTATAACATGAGTGGAAACGGCGAAAATAGCTCTGAACTCACCGAGAACTAGTGTTAAAATTATATGATGTGCCCCCAAAGGCCGCGGGTCTGACGTTCATTAGCCTACGCGTAGCCGTTAACGCTCATACTCCAGGTAAGCTTTACAACACTGTATTCAAATCTAACACAATACATAACAAGGCTCGAGTAATTACTGAGTCGGTAATTTAAGTGTAATTTAGTCGTACAGTCGTGTATAGTATCTAAATCTATCTAATTCCATAGATTGCGCGCCACTTTAATATTTCCCCTGCTGCAAGCACTATTAAAATGTATGTCGCCCTATCATCCGAATGCTAAATATCTTACCCCAGATCACGCGTGAAAGGAGCTTAAAATTTAACACCACGTAGCTTTTTCTTTTTATACATGTAAGTACGTACTAAAGTTTCGTGAAGCCAGGTTTTTTCATTTTTTATGGTTTCTCCCACTGTTCAAGTTCGTTGCCTAATTTCCGGACAGGTCATCCAAATTAGTGATCTTCGCTTTTTGAAAATATTTCTAGCTATAATGACAAGATATCTCAAATTAAAAATGAACAGAGATGTTCCTGCTAAATATCCTTTTTTTCCAATAATTAAATATTTTTTCACTTAGTGTTTACACGAAGAAATGTAAATGTTTCAGTCCGGTTTCGGCTATTTGTTGATGTGTTGACGACTGACAGCAAATAAATAGTTTGAACGTTTTCACGTTCGCGCTCTTAGAAATGCTGAAATCAAAGCTCTGAGACTGCTACTAAACGGTAAAGCGCGAAATTGGCCATTTTTAACAAGTTATTTCAGTTTTTCTTATAAATTTGCTATAAAGTGCGGCTATCTTCAATGTTCGAATATAGGCATACCTCACAAAAATCAAAATGCGATAGGATTACAGTGGAATCCCGATAACTCGAACCCTCGATAACTCGAACCTCTCGCTAACTCGAACCAAACTTTTTTTCCCTTGGCTAAAGATTGCTTACAAATTTATCCTCGTGTTAACTCCAACCTTCGGTATCTCGAACCAAATTTCCCTCTCCCCCGAAGGCTCGAGTTGTCGGGATTCTACTGTATATATCTGTTAATAACCTCTGTTGATTATTTTGCGAGAACCGCCCGCATAATCGGAAACCATAAAATTCATGGCGCATTGACATTTTGCAGGAAACAAAACTAATTCAACTTCCTCGACAAGACCGCCCAAACCCCACAAGATCAGCCAAAAAGTGGGTAAAGAGTGTATTTTTTCTTGGGCGATTTACTAGCTGAACATTTATTTCTACGCTGTGCCACAGCCGGACACGGTTTTACCCGGGCACGGTTTTACCCCGGCAGTCTGAAAATTTTATAGAATTTCTACGAAATTTGTTGTCCCAACCTCCTGAAAGTATTCTATCTTCGTTTAGAATTGCCAAGCTATTAGGAAAATGAGAGTGCCTTCGCTGCTGACTAGTTCTGCTTGCTCGGGCATAAAGTGAAATCGCCGTGAGTTGACACTTAGAAACATTTCGTGTGGAGCCTGTGTGACTCACAGGCACGGTTTTACACCCAGGCTAAATGCCCGGCAGTCTGAAATTTTACAGAATTTCTACGAAATACCGTTATTAGCCTGTTCCAGGCGTTCAGATAGTGGGGAAAGTTTTTGCTCGCTTTTCTTCGCGCCCTCCCCAACAATTCGTGCTTTCCCCCACTATCTGAACGTTATAAATGGGGTCGACAGACCAACGCGACTCCTGTTGTGTGACCATTTGTTTTAAGCCTTTACAGTTTGGCTTTCACAAGCATCTCTTTTAGCAACTCTCTTTAAATATAGACAGGCTTAATACTAGTACCACTCATCGCTAAAAAGCATTTAAAAAGCATAAAGCTTTCCCAGCAAGACCGCCTTTAGATCACCGACAGTTGTGAATTTGTTCTCAAGTAAGCAGAACTAGTCAGCAGCGAAGCCACTCTCGTTTTCCTAATCGCTTGGCAATTCTAAACGAAGATAGAATACTTTCAGGAGGTTGAGACAAGGCATTTCGTAGAAATTCTATAAAATTTTCAGTCTGCCGGGCATCTAGCCTCGGTAAATTCGTGTCCGGCTGTCGGGCATATAGCTACAGCATTATTTCTAAGTATTTGTTTACAGACCGACTTTTACTAGTGGAATCCTTCTAGTCAGAAATCCTTGGCTTATGGTACTTTGCGAAACGAAACGAAATGGTACTTTGCGAAATACTTTGCGAAACGGTACTTTGCGAAACGGTACTTTGCGAAACGGTACTTTGCGAAATGGTACTTTGCGACACGGTACTAAATTTTGCGATGTTGTAACGACTACTTGCCACCCTATTTTAGAAAAAGTAGTAAAATGCTACCCAGTAAAAAAGTAGTAAAATGCTTAAATGTAACCTGTTTAATGGTTACATGTACACCTAATTGCGGAAACGTTGTCTGGAAAAAAGCATAAGGCGAAACAATGCGATACAAAGGACTGCTGAGAACAAGGCAAATTAGGCTTGTTACCAGTTGAAATATTGATGTTTGAGACCCATAGGCATCCACAAAATATTTTAAGAGGTCGTTTTTGGGCATACATTGTTGTTATAATGTGCAATTATCTGAGAACACAACCATTCGGTCTCATGGTTCAGTTATGCTTTTCATAATGGTTATGCTTTTCATAATGGTTCAGTTATGCTTTTCAAGGGACGTTATGAGTATTATAAGTAGGCTGTTTTAGCAACAGGACGGGACGTCAGGTGAGGACGTCGCGCTCGGTTAAAGGGACTGGAAACTAGCAGTTTTGGCGCGTCCTCATTTTGTCAAGTCGTGTCGAGGACGTGAGATCAGCCATTTTGCCGTCGGCGAGAGAACGTCGAAGAAAAAGCTAGGTAAGAGGCTTTAAATTAACTTCCTAACAAATAATTTCGATTTGTTTAGCTTGCATGATCTCGGGGAAGTCTAACAGTAGTATTTTTCTCGGTTTTGTTCGTTTAAAATCGCCAAAACATTTTATCACAACAAAGCATATTTTTCGGTCCTCCAGTGAAGCTTACAGTGTGCAAGTGTTTCCTCGCCGTGATTTTTTTAGCAGGCTTTTATGCTAATGAATTGCACTATCTTTCGTATTTCAGGTTGGAAATGGCTGATGCACATAAGAAGAAAGTAAATTCGAATTTTAAAATGTTTATTCATAACTTGGAGAACCAGTTACAACTTACTAGATTGTAAGACTTATAAGCTTACTGCTCGTTACCAGAAATCTTAAATTTTTTTAAGCTTATCGAACTGAAGTTTGTTATATAAGTACCGTATATAGAATATGGCTTTGGATCTGAAAGCCGTAAATGATGCACATGGCTGGAAAATTGTTAAATATTAACTTTCACGTTTATCAGGTAGTTTTTTTTACCAAATTGCAAAAAAAAATAAGTAAGCTTGACTGAAGAAAAATGGTTTCATAAGTTTAAGGGTATTGACATGCGAGTTGTATTCGGTGTTGGTTTCTGTTTGTTCGCTCGCATTTTACGTGCTAAAAGCTACCACGCTTTCAATACATCTTAAAATCAAACATAAATGCAAAAACTGTATAGAATTTGATTTTGCCAATTACCCTGGCATGTTATTGCTTGATTATTGTTTTGTCAAAGTGAAAGTAAAGTAAGCTATTTTTCCTTGCACAGACCTGTGATGAATTGGACAGAAGAGAAAGACGTTATGTTGTTAAAGGAAATGGGAGGACAAGGAATTTTTCAGTACAAAGCTGGAAGTCGGGAAAGAGGTGGCGTTTGGCAAGTAATTGCAAACAACTTAAACTGCCGCAAGGGGGCGTGAGAGATAGATTTACTTTGCTCTCAAAGAGGTACAAGGCAAGGGTGACTGAAGAGCTGAAAGGCTCAGGGCTTGGAGGCGGAGAACTAACTGAATATGAAATGTTAATGGAAGAACTCATAAGCCTGAGTGAAGAGTCTGACAGAAAAACAGAAACAGAAGTGGAGAACGCAAAGAAAAGTGTAAATGCTGAACGAGAAAAAGGCCTTAGAAATAAGAAAACAGGCTATAGAGACCATGGCTGAAAGTAAGAAACGCGGACAAGCAGAAGTAGAAGAGGAAGTCAAGGAAAAAAAGAAGAGAAGATCTGGAGTGGACACTTGGCTGGAGTGGACACTTGGCTGGCTGAAAAAACTGAACTGGATGTAAAATTACAAGAGAAAGAGATGGAAGAACAGAAGGAACAAAGAGAGAAAGAGAGAAGAGAAAGAAATGAGCAGATGGGTCTACTTCAAAAGCAACTCCAAATGCAGATAGAAAGTCAACAGCAACAACAGCAGCAACAGAACATGATACAACAGCAACTCATGGCCATGATGCAGCAACAGCAACAGCAAATGCAGCTGATGTTTGGACAAGTCTTTAAAGACAAGCAGTGATATTGTTTGGTGAAACTGTTTTTTAATCTGCAACTTTTAATCAACGTTTGATCAATACATTCCATGTCCCAGTCCCTTTAATTTTCAGGCGGATGTTATGTAAATTTAAAAAGTTAATTTATTTAATAAACGAGGTTGTTGTTATGAAATGCATAATGTATTGCTCACTTACTTTTCCGTGTAAATTACCAGAAATAGTCTTGGAGACTAGGAGGATCAAAATTGAAATATTCAGACACAATATTCCCATAGATGCATGTATGGGCATTCTGGAGAATACCGCAAACTAGGTACATTTTCCCCACTGGACTTAGGCCAATTTTAAGCTGCTTTTTAAAGTCAACAAACTTGTAATAGTTTTGAATGTTTCCGAATATCCACTCTACAGATATCCTGACTTCACTCATTGCTTCATTGAATCTCTGCATTTGAGGCGTCAAATGTGCATCTCTAAATGGAGCTTGCAAATGAATTCCTAGGGGGTAAGCTGGGTCCCCATACAAGCATAAGGGTTGACCATGATCCCAAGCAACCCTTTGTAGTTCCCTTAACATTCCTGATTCGTGTAGCATCGTGCTATCGTGTCTTCGTCCTTCAAATGGCCCAGCTAAATTAGCCATAAGGCCATTTGGGGTTACAATGCTTTGAAATTTTATAGCATGGACACGTTTGTGTCCATTGTATACTTAGCGTTGATTGTTTTGAGGCCTTGCTATTCTGCAAAGAGTCCCATCAACAAAACCAAAACAGTTATGCAATGGAGCCCCTTGATTGTGGATGCTTGCTGCATAGCGCCGCAGCATTTGAGGCTGAAGAAATGGCTGATTCCAAGACTCGAGACGATGGTGATGTGTGGTGTATAAGCTTACGTAATTTAATACTGTGTCGAAAATAAGGCACAATTCCGCCGGATTTCTGCCAAAGCGCGGAACCATGTCAGTGTACCTGCATGGAAAAGCGAGCCGTTTTAAAAGAATGCACAAGCCTTCAAGTTTAGAACATACAGTTCTCTGTGAACAATGAACGTGTCTGGTAAACTTAAAACTTCCAATAACGAGTAGATGTCAGCTTTGTTGAATCTTAATTCTGTTCTGCACTCGGCATCATCCCAGTTATCGAAGTCAAATTTCTCAAATTTCCAGTAGGGAAACAATTCCCTGGACTTGTTTTCCTCGTATAATACAGCAAATTCCACGGCGTCAATAACATTGGCTTGATATGCAAAAAGTAATGCCTCTCTTACGCTTTGAAGACCTCCGTTCGCCATGATGAAAACAAGACCAACATCCGCGTCTTGGATTTCCCGCGCTTTTCACTGCGCGCGTTCTGCCCCAGTACTCCCGTCCTCATACGCGGTCAAATGACGCGTCCTCTGGCCATCGCGTCCTGTTGCTAAAACAGTCTAGTGACAGGCCAAACACGACTCCCGCTTGTCGCAAAATGTATAAAGAAGCCTTTAGAATAGCTTTCCCAAGAAGGTCTTCAGTCGAGATATTTGTTCCCCTTAGATCACCAAAATAGAGATGCGACAAGTGCTCGATATGTAGTGTATGACTCTTTGATCTTTCAGGAGGTCAGTTTACATGCTGTGCATAGCCATAAGTTTATAGAATTATTTTTTCTCTATGCCTTCGTTATGCTAGCTGTCTTGGCATATGTTAGAGCTTCTTTGGCTAACTTTTGCTGCAAAATAAGTAGTGATCGGCTGCAGTTTTTGTTATTGTTATGAATATGCTAGGATCAGTCAATCTCTCAGCCCGTGATTTAGTGTCTAAGTCTGTGGTATGAGAAAGTGGATCATTTTAGCATTTTACTCCTTTTTACCGGGTAGCATTTTACTACATTTTCTAAAATAGGGCGGCAAGTAGTCGTTACAACATCGCGAAATTTAGCACCGTTTTCGTTTCGTTTCGCAAAGTACCATAATCCTTCTAGTCAGCAGCGAAGCCACTCTCGTTTTCCTAATCGCTTGGCAATTCTAAACGAAGATAGAATACTTTCAGGAGGTTGAGACAAGGCATTTCGTAGAAATTCTATAAAATTTTTACACTGCCGGGCATTTAGCACATAGCATGGGTAAAACCGTTCCCGGCTGCCGAGCATATAGCCACAGCGTTATTTCTAAGTATTTGTTTACAGACCGACTTTTACTAGTGAAATCCTTCAAGTTATCGGCGAAGCCACTCTCGTTTTCCTAATCGCTTGGCAATTCTAAACGAAGATAGAATACTTTCAGGAGGTTGGGACAAGGCATTTCGTAGAAATTCTATAAAATTTTCAGACTGCTGGTCATTAAGCCTGGGTAAAACCGTGCCATGCTGCCGGGAATATAGCCACAGCGTTATTTCTAAGGGCCTTTTTTATGGTCTCGGGTACCCGAGGCAGACCGACTTTTACTATTGAAATCCTTCTAACTCATCGGCAAAAAAGCCCGCAAATTCAAAAAAATTGCAGGAGACGAAGGGCTTATGATGACTTCTCTTGTCGTGATTCTGGCTTTATTTCTGCTAAGGGGAAGTCGTTTTTTTCAGAGGAAGCGTTTCTGAGTGTATCTACAGACAAGGAGGATCGGACGAAATGTTCTAAAGAAGCGTGAAGTATTGTTGAACCCGTCTTCCATTTTAAAAGCACAGATCAAGAACCACGAGAGACCAGCGGCTGGCAAATGATAGTGGTAGCTAAATAAATAATATTGCAATGTGCACAATACACTTGGCTACGGCATTTAGCAGGACGAGTTATACCATCTCGCGAGGTAGTATAACTTCGCAGGAATTTCCGGTGATAAAGGCGGGATGAACCCTTGTTTTGTCTCGTGAAAACAGTTTGCATTTTTAACTCCCTAAACGTGAAACGAAGTGTTTTCACTATATTTCCGGTCTTTTTGGCTTTAACTAGTCAAAATTGTCCTAGTAAAAACACAACCAAAATAAGGTAGATTAACCATAAAATCATCAGATAGTATGGTTCGGATTTTATCTGTAGCTTCCGAAGATTAACCGAGAAGTAAAAAATAAAGTGTCCAGGGAATAAAGGCGTCCGGGAAATAGGGCGGCAGAACATTGCAGTGGTATTAAATATACATATTAAAACATTTTAGACCCATTTATAATTATACGTTATATTTAACACTGACTTCAGGCTTTAAAATGCATTGTTGACCAAATTAGTGAGCATGATGTTGAAAATAATGTGTTTTATTCTAGAGACTCCATACATTGTGATCCACTGGCACCGTATGATAAAAGATGTTTCCCGAGCTTCTCACGTCCGAATGCCGAACAGGAGAGATATTGGAGGTTGCAGATTAGTGGTGATTTGGTACCCCAATGGAAGTTTTTACGCTGGAATCAATGTCAGAAGTGCTTCGCATTTTATTCACATACACCAAAAGAATTATAATAAGAGTTAACAAAAGCCGATAGTGATTAAAAACAAGTTTAACTTCAGTTGAAGGAGTTCTTTGTTGATAGAGACGTTAAACCTTCCACCGACATTTTACTCACTGAAGCAAAAAAAACCCGCGGAAATTTCCGCCGTCATTTTTATCTCCTGTAAGTTAATGTTTAACTTACAGGAGTTTATGTGGGCTAACATGCATTCTTTATGCATTTTTGTTAGCGAAAAATGCGTTAGATACTATTAATAGACTTTTTAGTGAATTTGTGGGGACATTCCTAGTGCATATTTGTTAGCAAGATGTTATCGATAAGAACACAAGAGTCGAGTGGCATATTTTTGAAAGCGGTTTAGCGAGCGCATGTTTGTGGCCTGACAAAGCGATATATTCATACGTTGATGATTTAGTTAACTAAGATTTTTGTTAGATACTATTAATAGACCTTTTAGTGAATCTGTGGGGACATTCTTGTTCAATTTTTATTGCATTTTATTTTTTAGCAAAATGTCTCGCATTTTTGTTAGATGCCGTATCATTCAGAACACACGAGTCGAAGCATATGTTTTTAAAGCTGTTTTGCGAGCGCACGTTTGTGGCCTGACAAAGCCATATATCCATTGGTCGATTTAGTTAACTGAGATTTTAGAGAACGTTAGAAGAGAGAGAGAGAGCAATTTATTTGGCCGTATTTTATCAAAAATTTAAGCTCTCGCTATTTCAATAATTTTAATACAGTGGTTTCTTGACTTGACCTTGACAGTGAAGAAATATGCGTGTTAAAATTTTATATAAAATCTGCCACGCTGTTTGCCTGTTTCGAAAAATGCCTCGGAATATATTTTTTCAGTTAGGTAACATTCCTACTGTTTAATATCTCTCTTTCATAGCGATGATTTTTAAGGCGTACGATTATGAATTCTTTGTTTTTTTGGGAACATGCTGTAGCATATATTTCATTGTATCGAGCGTCAAAAAGTGTAACGTAATGTAATCTTATTTCACCTAATGTAGACTGTGGTCAGATATTTGGCACGCTAGAAGCGCGCTTGGCTAATATCCTTTACGATGCCTTTTTAATGTTTGTCCAGTCTGGTTTGTCAAACTGGTTGCTTCAGGACATTTGGTATTAATTTTTGTTATAGCACTACGTTTTAAGAAAGGGAAAAGAGAGTTTGAGGTAAGCTGACATTGCTCACTGAGATCGTATGCTGTACGTTTACAATGAGGTTTTGTTGAAATAACGTGTTTGTTAATTTCCATGTTATATCACCAAATGTCACCAAATATACAACTAAATTGGATTAAAAGATTCTCAAGGAGAAAAACAGAAGCAGTAGTTTGGAGAAAAAGTCAGGGGGATTAGAAGAATGGAAGTTGATTACGGTTAAGCAATTTTGATTACGTGACATGCGGTCAAGAAATATTCAAAGTTTCGATTCGATTCTGGTGGAATTTTGTCGTTATTTTGTCTTTTTAATTCATATTTTTCTGCGTTCATCACTTTTGGCTATTTTTTTTCTTCCTTTTTTCGGATGATAAAGCAAACTAAAGCAAGCTCCTGGCCATAATCATGAAAAGACGATATTTCTGTCGGGACAGTGTCCCTCGGTTAATTTACCCCATTTGCAAGTTACATAAGAGACTGACTAAATTAAACAACAATAGGTTTTAACGAACTAGTGCTTTCAATTTCCTTGTAGGTTGACAAACAAATATAGAACTTTTCAATAAGTGTGCTTGTAAAAGCGATCAGAAACAATTTCACGAACGCTTTTGTAAGATGTGAATAAAAGAATTTTATTTTATCAAGGGGACTGTTTTAAGCGACAGTATTTTATTTTTAGTGAGTCATCGTACAGTGCACGGTGCCAGGATTAAATGTATTTTGCCGGTTGGCCTTTGATTTTTGTTCAATTTTTGTTAATTTTTAAGGCTCAAACCTACGCTTGTCAAATAGGCTCAAAATGTCAAACGATACAACAACACTGGCAACAATTTTATTTCAGTATTCCCATTTCTAAATACATGGTATTACCGAACCAATTACAATTGATATTCGAGCTCATTCAATGAGGAACAATTTAATCTTTTACAATGTAAAGGAAGAAAGGGAAGAAGAACCAATTGCTGTGGTCAAATCGTTTATCTCCAGTAACCTTCATATTGATCCACATCAGATCGAAATAGAAAGGGCTCATCGCTTGGGAAAGCCGCAACAACGCGAAGATGGTCAACGAAATGTCCGCCCTCTGATTGCGAAATTCCTGCGTTACCAGGATCGTGAGAATATTCGCCGTTCTGCAAGGCATTTGAAGGGAACAGAGTATGGAATTGGAGAACAGTTTCCGAAAGAAATTCACGACCGCCGTAAAGCACTATATCCGATGTTCAAGCAGGCGAAACAGCAAGGGAAGAAGGCATCTTTAGTAAAAGACAAATTGTTTATCAATGGTCAATTGTATAGAGCTCCCGCAGTTTGACCTTGCATGTCAAATGAGATTTAAAATACTATGTTATAAAACCGTAAGTTTCTTTTATTCCATTTTACTTCTTTGTTTTTTTTCCTATTCAATTTAGCTGAGCTGACTAACTTTCCAATTGCACAGCTATGTCACAAAAAATTAATAAACCTTGCAACTCGTGTGATTGTGACATAACAGAGAAACAAAGGCATTTAACATGTAACATCTGTCATAATCATTATCATTGCAACAAGGCTTGTTTACGTCTGGATAATTTATTAGATGGTCTGCCAAATTTTACATGTTTTCAGTGCAATGAAGTTTGTTTTCCTTTTGCTAATGTTAGTGATTTAGGCTTCAAAAGCATAAATGGCCAAAGTAATGACTTGTCTGTAAATGAATCACAACGGTTTGAAAACATAACATTCAACCCACTTCAGACAATACCCGAAGAATTCAAAAACGTCATTACAAATGATAACATTTGTGAAGAGAAAGGCGAAACCTTTAACACCAGTTACTATTCGACCCTTAAATTTTCCAACTTAATAAAAACTCAAAATATCCTTGATGATAGGTTTTCGTTATTGCATCTAAATATAAGAAGTATTAGAAATAAGTTTGATTCACTGAAAAATCTCTTAGACTCATTAACCTACAAATTTTCGGCAATAGCTCTAACTGAAACTTGGCTTAAAGATAATGACTACGATAACTTTGAAATTCCTGGCTACAATCTAACTAAAGTAAACCGAAAAAATAAAATTGGTGGTGGAGTATGCATTTTTACAAAGAAAAGCTTAACATTAAACTGAGAAATGATATAAATATAGGAGCGAATGATGACAGTATTGAATCCCTGTTTATTGAAGTTGTAAATGAAAAGACTAAGAACATCATTATTGGAACTATATACAGACCACCAAATAACAAATTTAATGATTTTGAAACTCACTTAAAAGATATCTTATCAAATTTAGATAAACAAAATAAACCTTGTTATATTATGGGAGACTTCAATATCGATCTACTAAAATATAATCAATGTAATTTTACGAGTCAACTTTTCAACCAATTCTCTTCTTCTGGCTTTATGCCGCTTATTATAAAACCTACGCGAATAACACGTTCCACTGCTACTCTAATTGACAATATATTTACTAATAATTTCCAGCAAAAAGAACATTTGAATGGAGTTATTTTAAACGATATATCTGATCATCTACCCATCTTCTCTATTGCTGGTTTTGAAACACTACACCAGATTAAGACAATTGAGAACAACACCACTAGGCTAATCACTAATTCATCTCTTCAATCCTTTGCCAGTAAACTACAAAGCTATGATTGGCAATCGGTCTTATCATTATATGACCCAACAGAGTCACTTAATGCATTCTATAATGCATTTAATGATTTATATGATAAATACTTTCCAATTAAAAGGAAAAAAAAGAATAATGTAAGAAATCTAAGAAATTTATGGATATCAAAAGGTCTAAAAAAATCGTCAAACACGAAAGAAAAATTATATAAAAGGTTCTTAAAAAATCCAACTGAAATAAATGAAAATAAATACAAATCATACCGAAATAAACTCAATCACCTAGTAAGGATTGCTAAAAAGAATTACTATAGTAAAAAATTAGAACAAGTTAAAAACGACTTAAAATCCACATGGAAAACAATAAATGAACTAGTGAGAAAAAAGCAAACAAGCTTACCTAGTAGTTCTTTTATGTATAACAATAATGAAGTATCTGATCCAGAGTTAATTGCAAACAGTTTCAATGAATTTTTTGTCAATATTGGGCCCAACCTAGCTAAAGGTTTTGATCAAAACTCAAGTGGATTTAGTAAATACTTAAAAGGTAATTATAGTGATTCGCTATTCCTATATGACACAACATGCAGTGAGATTGTGAACGAAATTAATAAAATGAAGAGCAAATCTAGTTCAGGGATAGATGAAATAAATAGCAGAATTGTTAAATATGTGGCCCCATATATTGCATTACCACTATCTCATATTTTTAATCTTACATTTACTACTGGTAAAATTCCAAATGAATTAAAAGTAGCTTTAGTAACGCCAGTTTATAAGTCATCTGATAAAAATCTTTTATCTAATTACAGACCTATATCTGTACTTCCGTGTTTTTCAAAGATTCTTGAGAAGTTAATGTATAAAAGACTTATTGAGTATATTAATAAGAATCGCATAGGTCAGGGAATTCTCGTGCTCTGATTGGCTAGAGAACAGGGGGTATTCAACGTGGAATTGCGACTTGAGAGCGAGGCTGCGCGATATTGCACCGTAGCAACGACCATAGCAACGCTGTCGCTTCAATAAAAAATTTCGGAAACAATATAGAAACAATGCATTTTTAATAATGTTTTCCACTCCATTATCACCTAGTACAAAAGCAAACGAAAAGAAAAATCTGTTTCAAGTCAATAGCGTTGAAGATTATCCTTGTTTCAGTTTAAACTTCGACTTTTTGGAGCGTGTTAAAAAGCCGCTTTCTCTAGCGAGTACAAGAAAGCGACGAAGCAACGCAGAGGAAATGGCCACAACTAGCCAAGAAAAAGATGCAAGTACAAGTTCAAACGCCGACGAAGAAGCAGTGTCAGTTGTCACATACACAGAAGAAGAACTGGCTGCTTTTAAAGAAAACATGGCCTCAGAAAATACTAAGAAAAGTACAAGTACATCCGTTCGTCGCTTGCAATCATGGTACGTGGAAAAACACAAAACTGAACTTGACTTAAACAAAATCTCTGCAGCAGAAGCTCCTCAACTTCTGAAGCATTTCTTCATTGAAATACGCCAAACAAAGAAGGATAGCAAGGGCAAAGAATATGAGCCTGGTTCACTACAGACCTACCGTAATGGTCTCCGAAGATATTTCCTTGAACGGCAGTGTCCGCCGGCTCCCGACAATTTTGACATCGAGAAGTTTGAGGAAGTTTCCACCATGCTCTCCGTGAAGAAAAAAGATTTGAAGAAGAAAGGGTTCGGAAACAAACCAAACGCAGCCCAGCCACTTGAAGATGCTGAAGTCGAGAAGTTGTGGTCATCCGGAGGGATTGGTCTTCACAATCCCCCTGCAATCCCCGTTCGCTTTTCCATCTAGTTTGGTGGAACAATGTAACGCACCTCGGAATGAGAGCTTTCAAGGAGCAGTACGATTGTCAGCTGGAAGATTTTACAATCACTGAACAGTATATTGAATACAAAGAACGGCAAACAAAGAACCGCCAAGGAGACGAAGGAAGCGCGGCCAAACGAGCAAGAAAGTACAACAACAAGATTTGGCAAACGGATGGAGGAGAACGAGACCCATATCGAGCATTCACAGAGTATGTCGCACACCGTCCTAAAGGTGACAAAGTTCCTCGTAATTTCTTCCTGACTCCAGTCGATAATCCAACATCAGACGTGTGGTATAAGATGGTTCCAGTCGGCCGAAATAAACTTGCAAAGCAGATGCAGGAAATCGCCTCTTTCGCATCATTGGATGGAAAGTTCACAAATTCAAGCGGTCGCAAAACTGTCATCCAAAGCTTGCGAGATGAATTCCATCCTCTGGAAATTTCAGAGCTTACAGGACACGCCGACCCTGGTTCCATTTCAAGTTACAGCCACAACCCGTTGGAAAAACAGCGACAGATGTCTAACAAGTTGGCTGGTTTTTCGTCTGCTACCACAACTTCCAACGCCAACAGCGCTTCGTCGCCTGGTTCGTCAACACAGGTTCGCGCACAGGTTTTACGCGAGGTTAACAGTTCTGCCTTGCAAACCACCCAGGAAAACAGCACAGCATCCGTAAATAACGATGGCAGCAACCCTGCAGCGTTAACAGCTAGTGCTCTTGGCGGACTGTTTACCGGGGTAACGTTCAACAACTCCCCACTAAATATTTCCATCAGCTTTCAGTCAAATGTTAATCCCAGCAGCTCTCTTTAAAGTGAATGTTCGGTAAACTTGTGATGAGCTGAAACGTAATGTTGACTTTTTAGTAATGCTTCGTTTTTGTTTTGAAGAAGTTGAACTTTGAAAAACATTGGACATGATATTGAACCGCCGAATTATTTAATTGTAAGCGGTTGTTAGATTTAGATTTGGAGTACTTACCACTGTTTTGTTGTTTGACGTACTTTCACTCCGAGTGCGTGATTCTTTCATTCAGTGGAGATGTCGTCCTGATCCATCTTGAGCTCATTTTGTCAAAACTTGAATCTGATCTTATTGTAAAGACGGCTTGATTTGAAATATAGAAGGCTATTTAGTGTTAAAAAGCTCGTGTGAAGAATTAGAAAACGAAAGTTTGTAATCCACGAGGTTGTTTGTGATTTTTCACTTGATTCCTATTGGCTCGCTCCTGACATTTTGACAGTTGATTTAGAGCTGTTGAAAATGGCTCTCCTCCCCCTGCGCGCTAAAATTCGCAACATTTACCAAATTTTCATTATTGTAAAGGCTATGCGATTCAAGGAAAATCCATTACCTGACTCGTGAATTCCACGTTAAATTTCACTCGAAAAAACCGATATCGCACTCATCGCTTCGCGATTCGTGCGATATCGGTTTTTCTCGTGAAATTTAACGTGGAATTCCCTCGTCAGGTAATGGATTTTCCTATAATATTGTATGGGCAAACAATTATCCCACAAGACTTGACAAGTTGCTAAAACTCCAAAAAAAGGCATTGCGAGTCATAACATTTTCGTCGTATAAAGCTCCCTCTCTTCCACTTTTCAAAAAACTGAATTTATTAGACATTAACAAAATCAACGATTTTCTTATAAGTACATTCAGTTTCAATCTTAGATCAAAATCTCTCCCAGTGTATTTCAATGAGTTTTGCACAGAAAATACTCGAGTTCATAACCATTATACAAGAAAGAATAATAATCTACACAAAAAGTTTAATAGGACAAATTTTGCTGTTTACTCGACAAGAAATAAAGTAATTAATATATGGAATACTATCCCTAATGAAATAAAACAGTCTGTTTCAATAAATGTATTTAGAAGGAAGATCAAACAGTTTTTACTATCTGAATAATTGTGCTTATTGTAAACTAGTTAGTACTAGGTTACCATTCTTACAACTGTTGAATTGGAATAATGTAATACATTACTTGCTAATCCCTGATACCAAAATTTATTAAACTTTTGTAATTAAGGTCATTCAAAGGGGGACTACCTAGTAAAAGCCTGTAAAGGTTTCCTTAGTCCTCCTCATTCATAATTGTTTTAAATTGATGTAAAATGTATTGACTGAAATGGAAATAAACATTCACAATAAGTAAGGAAATTAAAATTACTTAAATTACAATAAAGAAATCTAGAATAAAAAATTAATTAATTAAATTAAATTCATTTATTAATTGTAAAACAATCACAAGTACTATTGACTATTTTTGTTCTTGTTTTCATTGCTTGAGTGACAAAAGCTGCAGTTATAAGCCTGCTAATATGTTGATCAGTATCAAAAAAAAAAAAATAAACCTCATGATAATCCAAATCTATTTTGTTTAATAATTTTGTCAAAAAAGGTATTTCGTAGCTCATCATATAACATACAGTGCATACAGTGAAATAAACTTCAACTGAATTAAGTGTACAGTGGGTGCAAATTCTAATTAAAGGTGTTCAGGAGTTTTAGGGATTGTAATTCGACCATTTTCAATTCTTAAGGTATGATTTCCTATCCTGAATTTAGAAGTAATTTTTCTATGTTCAGGATATGGTTAATTAAATCGGAGTATTTCGTTTCACTTTTAAGGATCGAATAAAATTTAAGTTTTTTTTTTATTTGCATTAATTAGATTGAGTTGGTGATTTTTTAGACGTGTAAAAATATTCTGTTTTGCCTTTGACAAGAAAAAAGATGGGATGCTTAAGTTTATCGCAGTCTTCTCAATATTGAAGTTTGTACAGAAAGAATCAATCTTACTAAACAAACCTGTTTTTTTCTTCTTGAGCCATATCATTAGAAATGATTAAGCAGAGTTTTGCAATACTGTCATCAGGTTGATTTTCTAGGTCAAACAAACCAGTGTCAAACAGTTAGATTTCAGTGAGGTTCGGGGTTTTAGTTCATTTTTGTTTTTACTTTTTTAGGCAGGCCAAACACGATTCCCACTAGTCGCAAGAAGTATTTAAAAGCCTTTATAATAGCTTTCCCAAGTAGGTTTACGAGGTATTTGTCCCTTGCTATAGATCACTGTTAGGATGTTACAAGTCGCAATTATCTATCCACTTTATATTACTCGTTAATATTGACCCATTGATCTTTGGATAATTTCTTTGATGACAGGATCGATCCCGGAGGATTTCATGCCATAGCCATGACTATAATTATT
Source organism: Cladopsammia gracilis (assembly GCA_022457155.1). Classification (NCBI taxonomy): domain Eukaryota; kingdom Metazoa; phylum Cnidaria; class Anthozoa; order Scleractinia; family Dendrophylliidae; genus Cladopsammia; species Cladopsammia gracilis. The sequence continues at coordinate 510,901 of JAJGOT010000241.1, read as the reverse complement.
TTATTTCTTTATGTATTCTCTACACTGTCCTGGCATATATTAGGGTTTCTTTGGCTCAGACTCGTGTTGCAAAATAAATGGCAATCGGCTGAAGATTATGTTACCAGCGGCTGTGGAAATATTAGGATCGGTAAATAGGCCGTGATAAGTGTCCACAGCCTGCGGCGTACAAGACTTGTGAGAAAGTGCTTCTTGATCACGGATAAGTGTCTATTAAAGATCCAAGAATGAAAATGCAATCATGTTCAGGAGTAATAAGCTCCTGTCATGTTCCTATATTGGAATCACGACTTCTTGCAGGTAGTTTTAGCTCTTTAGTTTATTCTTTTGTTGAGTAGTGACCTGGAGCGACATTAGACAGAGCTTCCGTTGTCTTATCATGACATTGCGATCACTGCATCCAATAGTATATCCTCTGTACGCGAAGAACAGCTTCACTTGTAGAGTTGTACCAATGTATCTTGAATTCATTGAGACATGCACGAGACTACACTACGTATCTTTTGTACAACAAGCGTGTAATTCTCGTGAAGTAATGTTGTGCTCCATGCGTTCCATAATAATGGAGTAATTCCATAGTAATGGAGTAAATGGAGTAATGGAATAAATAAAGAAAGCCCACCCGGTCGGTAACAAAACATTACTCCGGTTATACCCATTAATTCCTTATTCCTTTCTTAATTCCTTAACAGAAATTCTTCACAGAAGTTTACGCCAAAATGAAATTAACTGAAAGAACGATTCTTTATGGCAATATTTTTTTACTTGACAGCCAAAAAACCCTTTCGAAGTTACATAAGCCCAAGTCTTATAAGCAGCATTTTACGGTGTAGTCTCTTCAAAAAATAATCACAAAGAAGTATAAAAAGAGACAGGCCAATTGACTCCCACTAGTCGCAAAATGTATTAAGTAGCCTTTAGAATAGCTTTCCCGAGTATACCTGCGAGATATTTGTCCCGTTAGATAATTACCCTGATTAGGCATATATTAGGGTTTCTTTGGCTCAGAGTCGTGTTGCAAGATAAATAAGTTTATGTTATCGCTATGAAAATGTTAGGATCAGTAAATTTCTTTGTTCGTGATGCAGTGTTTAAGTCTGCAACGTGCAAGGCTTGTGAAAGAGTGTTTCTTCGTCACTCTGAGATATATAAGTGTCTAAGATCCAAGAATGAAAATGTCAAAGACGACCACGACAACTCTAGCAACTATGTTTAGTTCATTTCTGTTCTTGGTATAACTGTTTGTTAACAGTGACATTCAAACAAACGTTAAGATGAGGGGATGAATACTGAGTAAGTTTACAAGAACTAGATTTCCACCTGAAACAGATTTTGACGATAAGATTGATGATGATCCCAATAATGAAAACAGAGAACAAAGTTGAAAAGAATTTTTCTTGAAAGGAGGAATGAAACTTTTTCGCAGAATGAAAGCTAAATCATTCATTTAGTTATGTTTAATAAAAAAGGATGCTGAAGATTAATTGCAGAGAGCTCTTGATGCTTATCCTATGTAAAAATAAGATTTCAGCAAGTAAAACATGTTATATTCGAAAGGAAAGAAAGGAGAACTCTTAAGAAAAAGCCATGGGAGATCCTGAAAATAAGGAACGTGATCAGTTAGATACTGTAGCTCCGTCTGCTCAACATAACGATGAGCAGGATATAAGTGATGAAACACAATACAGTGAACTGTTTGGTTGTTTTAACCCATGTTTAGATAACAATCACCAAGGGAACAATCTTTCAAGTAATACTGGAATTTTTTCAGTCAACAGCAAATGATAATGAAAAGCTGGTAATTAATCGTATGGATGATAACAGTTATAAAGAACTTGTTCATTCTTTGAACAGAGAACAAATGGAGTTTTTTTTACCATATGTTACTCTCTGTTAAAAACGACGAGAAGCAATTGACACTTTTTAAGTAGTGGCGCGGGTTTAAGGAAGGCAACAGTAACACAATGTTTGTATGAGGCTCTTGATAATAAATCAGGTGAAATCCAGACTAGTTGAAAGTACTGAAATTTGCTCCAGACACAAGACAAGAGGACTTCATAACCATTACATACAAACAAAATTGTCAAAAGAGAAATTGAACTCAAGAAACCACGCACTCTAACCTAAATGTCCAATTGCAACATCAAAAACAATATTCGGACATAATATGACAGCATTGCATGATGGGAAAAACTTACAGGAGATAGCCCGGAGGGCACTTTGATACTTATTGAAGCAAAAAGCCTGCGGAAATTTCCGCCGTCATTTTACTCACTGAAGCAAAAAACCGCGGAAATTTCTGCCGTCATTTTACTCACTGAAGCAAAAAAACCGCGCAAATTTCTGCCGTCATTTTACTCACTGAAGCAAAAAACCCGCGGAAATTTCCGTCGTCATTTTACTCACTGAAGCAAAAAGCCTCGGAAATTTCCGCCGTCAATATATTTCTATAAGTGCAATATGAGTGAAAATTACTGGTCATATATTTCACAGTTTTCAGGCAAAAAATTGTTCTTTTACCCGCTTTGTGCCAAGAATGTTTATTCTTGGTAAAAATGAGCTTTTTTACTTCGCTTTTTCCGATATTTTAGAAAGCCAAAAAAAATGATGGCAATATGTACCAATATTTGAGAGATTTTGCCAACCAAAGCTAGAATATGGCAATATTTGCTTATAGTAACACAAATTTTGCCAAAAAAAAAAGTCCAAATAGTAGAAGCTTGGCAAAAAAGGACATAAATTGGGACTTTTTGCCAGAATTTCGCCCTTTTAGAATATCCCGTTTGCTTTTAGAACGTGTTCGTAATTTTCTTCCGAGAACAAATAAAATATATGCTCAAAGCACATCGAGTCGCGACTTTACAAAAACTATTTCTCGCGTATTCAAAACACCTAAACGTAACAAACCTTATTATAGGAAATTAACAATGCACGTTGACAACGCGAAGAAAATTTACGTTACACTAAATTAACGCGAAGTTTTCAAAAGTTAGATTTACATGCATTAAATTAACGCGAATTTTTCGATAAGCATCTTACTTTATTTACTGCGATTTTCATAATTCGGCAAACTCGCACTTTACATTTCTGAACGCCAAACTGCGTTTTGGCTTCCGTCAATAAAACATTCCAAGACAAGTGCACGGATGTTTCTCGGGGAGACAGAGGAGTACCAAGATCAATCAAAAGACATTTTGAACTCGATTTTAAACGAAGACGTCCTGTCAGATACTGACTCTGAAGAGCCAACAGAGGAGTCACGAACTAATAAGGTTTTGTAATAAAATAAAGGTGCTTTAAAATAACAATGTTGTAAAATAGCGTGCATTAAATTTACGTCGACATTAAGATACATTAAATTAACGCGAATTTTGTAAAGTGCATTGTTAATTTCCTATAAAAAGGTAATTAGGCCATTGTCTGAAACGAAACATTACATATTAAATTCGCTGGCAGACAAGCGCGAGAATCCACGCTTTGGCGCTTCATGCCTTTGCGATCAGAGGAAAGCGATTTAAGCGAATAAGCCTAAAACAAAGAGTGAAAAAAACACTTAACTGATAAATGTTAACTTGCCATTTTAATTCCATTTACAGTTTAAAAAACAAGCGTATTTAGTTTACAAAAAATAACCAACAAATAACCGTATTCAGTTTATAGTTTTCACATTCAGCAAAATCATGACTTCTTGCTCTTTTACTCTTCCATTCACTTGTATAATCAAACCGTAATTTTCTTCGGGGAACAAATTATAACTAGTGGTTCCTAATGGAAGGTAAAGTGCAGCGAACAGATGGTCTAGTTATAAAGCATCATATTTCTTAATTACCCGAAAAAATATTGGGAGGCATTCGGTAATAATGTCCAAAATTGATTGCCGAGTAAAGATGAAGGAATGCGTTCATTAACAGATGCAGTAAGTCTTCGCTGCCTTTTGGTTTAGGTATTAGGAGTCGAAATATGTAGGCCAAATAAACTAACGCGTACAAGAAGAAGAACGATGACAACAAAGCTAAGCGTGAATAAATGTTTTTTTAATGTATGTTTGCGATCACAATGGGTTGTTTGGCGCATTCGCTCAGTTCGGTTTCTTTGCGACCACAGTGAGTCGCCTGACACACTGGCCACCGAGCACATTCGCTCAGTTCAGTTTGTTTGTCACAGATCAGAGCAAGAGCAAATCGGCTCAAATCGTGATTCGGTTTGTAGGTCATTTTATGTCACTCCTTTCGCATGATGTGATGGCAACCGAAATCTTCGGAGAAGACATATACGCTCAGAGCCGGAAAGAAGTTTTTGTACTGACTAAAAATACAATAAATATTATAAAATCGCTCGTGTTCTCGATACTTATACAAAAACAAATAACCATAAAATAACTATGCTCATGAGGGGGGACATCGACTGCATATCTATACCCGTATACTACATCTCGTTCACGCTTGCGCATCAACGAGATAAAAAAGAGTATTTGCTGAAGCTAACTGCACATTTACATTAATAAACGCAAACGGATAGTTACAACCAGATTGTTGTTACTCTTTGATAGGAATTTGAATAACAACCAGCTGAAGGAGTTACCCCAAGGTGTTTTTGATAACAATACGGGGTTGGTGGACCTGTAAGTAATACTTTCATACTTTTCAGCTTCAGTGTCCTTAGGTTCGTGAACTGAACTGAACCGATGTATAACTGCAGAGCCCTGTTCGATTTATGTTAGAAAACATCCGTAAACGTTTTTGCAACTAAGTGGGCTTTTTCGTATAATTCCTAAATACTCAGCGATTATGTCATTATCTGGTAATATAATTAAACGCGTGACATCTTCTACCCGAAACAAGATTAGTATGAAACCAACTTTGTTTTTTTTTTTTTTTTTTCACTCAATTAAATCTCAATCTAAAATTTAACGTATCCAAATAAGATATGACAAATTCCGTACTCTACATAATAAACCTTTATTTATCCAGGGATAGCCTACACTTTTGTACGAGCTTATAATCAAAGATTAGCCGGAAATACCAATACAAAATAGTAAATTGCATCGTTTATACAAACGAAAAATTATATCGTTTTGGTTTAATTGATTCTCCTTGCTGCACTTTTTGTGAAGAGGTAGCAGGATTCTGATCGAGCATTTACTCTTCTCCGGTAGAATATCTTCTGAATTTTGGAAATGAAGCACTGAAGGAGACGGATTTAATTTTCGAAAAGATTGACAAGAGAGAGATTTTACTATTATTAATCAAGAAGTGTCAAATAAGCTTACGTAACTTCAGGGTTTTATCGTAAGGATAAAAATATTTTATAGTATCGAACTCTAAATTGCTAGGGAGAAATGTAAGCCCTTTTAAAAAACATTTTCAAAAATGAGAAAAACATCTCAATGTACTTTTTAAGCAATAGAACACATTTTCTATGAGTTTACCGGCGTTATAAACCCACCTGGGATGTTGGGAGAACACGGGAAAAAAATTGAATATCACTCGCCTGTGGCTCGCGATTTATGAAATAACTATGGAAAGCGTTGATAGCGCTTTGAAATTCCTCAGTTGAAATTTATCAGCCGAAAGAAGAAAATGTATTCAATAATCCAAATATACTTTGAAGGGGAAGTTTAGAAAATTGTGTCCGGAATCCATCGCCGCAAACGTGAATGTGCGAGCAAAGTTTGCAAGCCTACAAACTTTATTTTGGATTCGAAGATTTCATTCTCGTCAAAAATATTTCAGTTCGAATAAAGGTTAGTTCCAGAAACTCAACTTCTGAAACTTTTTTCGACTTTGTCTACTTACTTTGAAGTGTACAGTGAAGCCCGTACTTCTCCACATTTTCAATGCTGAATGAAAATTAAGCTTATTGTTTTTAAGCCTACAGTGCTGAGAGTTTGATTGGTTTGATGAAACAGAATTGTTTGATCATGTCATGCAAATAATTTGATTAAACCTAAACCTAATTTTTGTTAGTTTCATTTATTTTCATCCTTGCTTGGCCTAATCAGAATTAAACTGTATCCGGAACAAACGTAATCGGAAGTGCTCTCAAAACCAAAACACGGCGATAAAGGGTAAATGGAATCTGCGTGAAATAATTTGCCTAAAAAAAACAAAGCTATACTTTTTATTTCCACTGTGCAAATCCAGCTCATTAAGAAGTTATCATAGAATGTGTAGGCACATTTATAAACTTCAGTTTAATTTTAATCGAAAATGTCCTCAGTTTAAGAGCCATTGTTTGCTCTTTTGGATCCACTTTGAGCTTTTCAACCTTCAGCTCAGTGAACTTCACAAAGTACATTTTGAGGTTGTTTTGATTTTCTTTTTTCACTGCATGTAAGGCTTTCCAACCCTATGTTAAATGAAGATGTATTCCTGTTGTTGATATCAGTTTAAAAACAAGCTTAGTGTTCTTTTGTCGATTATTACTCGTTGGAATTTTTTGTCTTAGGTTCGAGCAGCAACTTATTGTTTACAAGAAACAGATCTTCTGTTCTATTTTCTATCGCTGCGCTCAGCCGAATAGAAAATATTTCCCATGTAAACACTCGAGACAATTGGAGGGAGCCGACCAGCCATTTAACCAGCCATTTTATTCACAGTAAAGTATAACTCTTACAATGTCTGTCTGCGTAAGCGCATCGCAAACCATGGCCCGAATGTTTACAAAACGATATAGCGGTGATTAAGCCGGATGAGAAAAAACAGTGAAAAAAACTACTAATTTGGAGAAAAAACGGGAAACGTATTCGCCAAACCAATGCAGAACCACCTTAACCTCTGGAGTTTAATACAAATGCTGAAAATAACAACTCAAGACAGTGATTTAATGCTGTTTATAGCGGTACATAATATGCAAAAAAATTACCCCGAGCAATGTTGAAGAATGGCTGATTGGCGTCAAGAATAGCATGAATCAAGGAGTGGTATAAATAGGCAAAAACTGCGAATGCCAAGCATAGCAATGATACGTATGCCCATGAGAAATCCATTTATATTCTCTATCGCTGCGCTCAGCCGAGTAGAAAACATTTCTCATGTAAACACTAGAGACAATTGGTGGGAGCCGACCAACCATCTCAAAACACAAAGCTGGGGCACCAGAGATACTTTAATGCAATAATAACTGAATGCCTATGTTAAGACTGACCATCAACTGATGGTTAATGTCCTCACGACAATACAAATCTTGAGCACTCTCCGTCTTCCGTCCACCATATTATTGATAGCGGCGGAAGCTCCGCCGATTCTTAAAGAATGTAGACCAAACCTAGACGTATACGTATCAAGCCCTACCGCTTTAAGCTTAATTCAACTTCTCTGACCCTCGAATAAGAAAGTTTTGTGCCGGGCCGAAGAAAATGGCCCTTACTCTTACTAAACCCTAAAGAACTAAATACAAATTCACTTGAACTGGTGTCCTCCTTGGCTAGTTGTGCGTATCTAACGAGCATACTGTGAGGACGAGTAAGCTTACCGGTCCTAGCGACCAATCTAGTAGATCCTTCATAATACTGATCAGTCTTACCCTTTGGTATGTACAGAGAAAAATACTGATCTCTAATATCTACATCACACCACTTAATATTGCAAATCTCGTCATAACGAAGCTACTAAACAAAAACACACATCCCTTATATCAGATAAACTAGCGTCTAACGATGCGAATTTAGAAACTAATTTATGAAGATGGTCGGGCAAAATAGGCAATCTATTCCTATGCGAAATGGAGCTAGAAACTAGCCTTTTGCAACCTTCGAGGACGAGCTTCAAACACTTTGAATTACAAGGATTCAATGCAGCACAGGAATTATGGAAAATACTAATTTAGTAGAAGGCTGACGTAATGGAAGAACACGAGTAACCCGATTGCAATAAATTGGGTAATACAAAGCAACCGCGAGTCTTATCCGCTGGGAAGTACTTGCATTCTGGAAAAAGCGAAGCCCAAGCTTTCCATTTCCTGAAGTAGGAGAGGTATCCTTTTGTGGTTGACGAAGCTCTGCTACCGGCAAGGACTGAAGGAATCTGTCTTGCTTAGGACCGCAACTCTGGACTGGAAAGATCTCTGAAATGATTTGTAAAGAAATAATCGTACAAATTGTTTCCCATAAATAGAAATTTTGTGAAAAGAAAATCACTAATCGAGAAAATCATTTGACGAGAAACTACGCAGTAGACCGTCTAGGCTTCTATGGCTCTCAGAAAATTTACTAGATATCTTCGTGTTTCAATAAGCACTGCTCAGAAAACCACAAGAATCCGGCTACTAGCCAGCATATCGACCATCGCCAGCTAGCGGTACTACAATTGTGCGCTAAACAAATGACATCGCGCCCTTGGCGAATTAAATTGCAATGCGTGCAACATCTCCATTGGAGGAATGAAACTCGCATCATGCGAAAGCAACAATACACCGATCCTCGGGACAAAAAAACGTGATAAATCGCGCAATAAAAGCTGAAAACGTTCCTAAAGCCTATAAAGACAATCATCGCCCTTGGCGGAATGCAAAATTCCATTGGGGAAAACTAGCAATAACGCAAAAACGCTTCTGAGAAATTGGAATCACTAGTAAACTGTTCACAGCACCACAACTAATTAAAATCAATGAGATCCCTATGAAGCATCAAGTCGCACAACTAAAAAATGGTATTATTTCGCGATAAAGCAAAAATGCCTGTGGGATCAACGAATTCCAGCACCTGCTTAACTGAAAAACAAAACCCGTGTGTCGGAAACAAAATAGGCCAAAATACTGCCGAGGGCCACTGGGGAACAAATAAAGTTCCAACCACTCTAGAAGACTTAAGGTGCAAATAGTGTGTAAATAAGGTATACCGGAGGTACGAGCCAATTGTTTTCTCCTGCCCAACTGGTGCTAAATGCGTCCGTGCCCTCCAATCCTGGACACCAAAATTAAGAATAAAATCTATGACACTTGGCTGTATCTGAAGATGCAAAGCGATCGACTGAGAAAGGTCCGAAAATTAAACGGTCATATTCGAAAAATTCACTAGAGATGCTCCAGTCATTGTAATCAATGATCCTGCTAATGGAATCGGCAAAATCATTCATCGATCTTAGTATCCAGGAAACTTCGATTGAAATGTTGTGAAGGACGCAAAACTGAAAATTTGTAATGCCAAATCATGAAGACGATGAGACGTGCTGCCCCTGTAGGAGATACTACGGCTGCGTTCTTGCTGTCGGTGTAAACCTTGACAATTTTGCCTTGAATGAAAGATCTAAAAGACTTAAGCCCATAAAGGATGGCCAACAATTCCCGACTATTACTGTCTTGCTTCGTCTGAATAGAGAAAAAGGCTTGAAAAAAAAACAGCTCGAATTCGTGAGAATCTAAGCATCATGCATGACCTCCGCATGCAAAATCACTGGCATCGGAATGCAGAATCACGACGGGTGGAGAATACTGAATGAGAACCTTGTCATTCAATTTGGAGCAATTGCGTGACCAAAAGTCGATTTCGGCCAAACACTGGGGGTAAAATTGATAGGAAGTTGGGTCGATCGGCGCATTCCAAGAATCCCGAAAACTAATAACGGATTGCAAAACCCTGGACATGAGTAAACTAACGCTCCTGGCGTAAGCGAAACGATATTTCCCAGGACAGAGGCGACAAAACGCGGAGCGACGTAAGGCGAATGATTGTTAACTTGAATCAAGAAGCTTTTGAAGCCTGCCGGCGGGATGGCCAGAAAACCCTCCCGAAGATTCCATAACCTGAGTTGGAACCCAGATAGATTTGCTGCTATTAGCAATGATTCCGGCCTTAGCCAAATCAGAACGAATAATCTCAGCAGCGAAGCGAGCAGAAGGCAAATCAATCTAACAACACGCTTCGTCATCCAAATGCAAAACGAAATGAAAGCCTTTGGCTCGCCAATGCCTTACGATCAAACCTAATTCAAGGAGATCTGAAACAGCTTGTGACACAAAATCAGGGTGACTTTTAGCCGACCTGTTATTACCTAAATAAATGCTAGGAGGTGTTGCCTCAAAGGGAATGAAATAACCACGCCTTATTTTCCACATGGCTCGGTTTTCTTTGTTCTCGCAGGGGATTATATCGAATATTCCCCGCCAATAATAAACTGTCTGAAAAGCTGGTGGCGGCTTTTGATTGTAACAGGGAAGTGTGGGGCTGAGTTATTCCCCTGCAGTTATTCCCCTGCAGTTATTCCCCTCGACTTATTCCCGTCATAATAGAATAACATTAACGTGAAGACAAAATAGGGCATAACAAGGAAAACACTCTAGCATCGGTCAATATTTTTTTTGACATAAAAAGACAACTTCGTCAATCTTATTCCTACGTAATTAACTTGCCTGTCGCGACCAAAAAGCGAAATGTTAATAACATTATTCGATGGTATCGTACCTCGATTCAGGTTTCGGGTCTTCAATAATGTATCACGCCTCGTTTTACGCTTGAACCTGAATATGTTTCCGCCGGTTTCCCTTGGAAAACACACCGCAACCACTCCATTGATCTTCGAAAGATGAAGGCGGGCAGTTGGGCTATGGCGAGACCGTACCACGAATACTGTTCATACATTTTCTTCTCTCTCTCCCTCCTTCTATTCATAACGAAGCAACGTGCTCAATGCAAATTTGGCAAAAGCAAAACATGTTTATCGTCTCGCTTCGTAATGTGCCGTGATCCCAATGCGGCCTTTCGGAATCATGCTTTTTTGCATTTGAATTGAACGGAATGTTATTCTCCGAAAAATTAATAGTTTCTTTGTTTTAGAAAACCTCACCAATGTGTAAAATAAGCATTTTATCCGCCTTTCACTCGGGGATATCAGATTTAATCACCTCTTGTTCCGCCCTCGGGCTGCGCCCTCTGGCGGAACCAGAGGTGAATAAATCTGATATCCCCTCGTTTCAGGCCGATAACCCTTACTAATTATGACACTCAAAACCCCGTTCGGGTGCTCCAATATCTGTCCAAAATTGAGTATGCGCTCGTAAACGCCCTTTAACAATAGGCGTCGCAGCACCCTGTTCATACTCGTGCAAGTTATGCCTAGAAAATTCAAGCAAATCATTGTTACACTTATCTGTCGTTAAAGCGTCCAATTCCTCCTCAATAGTACTACTGCTAAAGTTCCTAGAAAATTTTTGAGAGACGTCCGCGAACTGCGTGATGCCATCATGACCGGGCGGCCGAATAAGGCGAAGAGGTACTTGAGGCTGCGCTACTTGTGTTGCCAATGGGATTGAATCTTGCAAGACCGACTGGACATTCGCGCCGCCAATGCCGGGAATTTCCGCAGAAAAGACAGGGTCCCCTTTGTTGGTCCTGCTGTCTGAACTGCGAAGACTGGTTGAAAAACCTGGACGATCTTCTTTGTCCTGCGTAGCGTCCCCCGTATGAAGGATATTGCAAACTTCTGCCCTGAGATCGCTCGACATGCATTACGTTTGATCCCATTGCGGCCGCGTTCGCGTAGCGCCTCACTCTCTGCCGCGCGGATTTTCTTGTCGTCTTCGGGACTCAGAGCCACAGCGTTAACCTCGTAGTGTTTCATGGTTAACCATCCGGCCTCGGAGGAGTCTGCAATTCTGATTTTATGGTTCCTTTCCTCCATGCAATCGATAGCTTCGCGTATTAATAGTTCCTTTTCTTCGGCTGTTCTGGCGGTAAGCGCGCTCTGTAACTTGTCAATAATCCCGGAGTTGAACATGTAGCTCTTTTCGTTACCGGAGTTGGATGTGACATCCGCTCCCAACTTCGGTTGTTTGCATCATTCTACATCATCTACATGATCTGGCCGGAAAACGGAGTCTGCTGCCAGTGCCTCGCTAGCTTTGCTAAATTGAGCGGACAATTCGGTTTTATGCTGACGAAGCTGGTCTAGTAAAAAAACCCTTAAATTGTGGCGAAGTCCTTACGAGTCGCCGCTTCGTCGGTCACAATTGGGAAAGACACCGAGCAATGTTGTAGAATGGCTGATTGGCGTCAAGTGAATAGCATGAATCAAGGAGTGGTATAAATAGGCGAAAACTGCGAATGCAAAGCATAGCAATGATACGTATAAGACGCTAAACTCGAGTTGTGAAATTCTTTGTCGTCATGGATGTGGTGATGTGATATCAGAAATTAGGTTGTGTTTCATCATAAGAAAATTCTGTTTCAAGTGGTTTGTAGCCTGCGGCTAAGTTTTTCTGTTTGAAGTGTTTTTTAGGTTTAGAGTTTAGATGAATTGATTAAAAGGTTTGCGCTTTCTCAAATGGCTTCACATTTAGAAACATAAATCGTGCTGTAGCGTTTACCGAAATCTTGAAAAGTCCATTTGAAGTCCACAGATCAGTTTTCATTTTCCATATTAAGTTTGAAATCAAAGACATTGCTTCGCGTATATACGTATTCACAGGTAAAAATGACCACAAAGTGACGTCACATCACTTGATCATGACATACATAAGAGACAGCAACTTGAAAACAAGAACTCTATTGCGAAACCGGGCTATAAGCGTACATAAGAAATTAAGAATTCGAAGCATAGCCAGTAGTGTAACTGCTCCACCGTGACACTGTAGAATCCATTGACTGTTTATTCTTCATTACTCGTGGCGTCACGCCAACGAGTTTTAAAATGCTTATTCCTCTGGGCAAGAGATAATAGATAAGAAATTGATCCTAGGAAGTTAAGATATGATTCCAGAAAGTTCTGCTTATCGACTTATCTCGAAATTTAATCGGCGATTCTTCTCAATACCTGTGTTTTAATAGTAGACATCACTGTTTGTTTTAAATTGTAGAATGCATAGAAAGTATTCTTATCGAAAGGGTTTGAATGGCCAACCATACGCGTTTGAAAATACCAGGGTTTTTTACAACATCCTTGCACGCGACTCTGCTCGCACGGTACGTAAAGGTCAACCAAATTTAACAAATCTAAGCTTTCATATTTATGTCACGCATCGTTTGAGAAACGAATAATATTTCTTTATTTATCGCCGAGGAAGGCTGGCTCAAAAGAAGGAGTACAGGTTAGGATATAAGATACTGTGCCGTGAGTAAGGAACCATTTAATCGAAAGTTTAAAGTTTTAATTTCAATTGAGAAGTTCTCCCTTTGTTTGATCATGCATGCATTGGAGGTCAAGACCCTTCACAGTTTTGAAGGACTATACACTAGTCGCCGTTATTGTAAACTGTAGACCAGTTGTTAAACGAGCTATTAAAGCTATGTCATGGGGATTGTGATGTTTCTGGCTCAAAACGCGAAATGATTATACAGATTATAAAACACCAAGAGGAAGATATCAATTACAAGACCGTTAAAGCCCGACTTCACTACTCGTAGAGTTCTTGTTTACTTTACAGTTTTCTATGAGTTTACCAGCACAATAGTCAATAGGTTTTAACTTTATAGATTAGAGACACGGCATTCATGGAAAACAGGTTTAGTTAATGATTATGGTAATGTTTAGATTAGTATTTTATTTACCTGATGTATTTCTTTTTTAAACCGTGTATAAATAAATGTAAATAAATGTAAATAAATAAATAAATAAATAACCAATCAGTAGTATCTCAGTTATTTTATAACTAAGGAATAAGCAAGCTAGGTAGAATTTTCATGTGGTTATTTTTAGTATTTTATATGATATTGCCACTACGTATTGTATTCTTGTTTTCTTGTATCCATTGAAATTATAAATACAAACTATTAGGAAAAGTTATTTTTAGTAACTATACGGACCTTGCGGAAACATGTTCCGGTGGTCTGCTTGACTTTCGGTAGACTCGTTTTCATGAATTAGCGCGTCAAAGCGTGGCGCAGTCAACAAATTAAAAAATGGTGACCGTCGCGGCGGTAATTTCGCATGTGAATAATAAGGTAAAACCAGGGTAAAAAGTTTGAAGTCGATTTGCTCGATCGATGGCCAGCCCATCGAAACTTTTCGGACATGAAATAACCAAATACTGCAGAATTCAAAGTTTTAACTATATTTAAGTTGTAAATGAAGGGAGCGTTAACAATAGCTCAGAAAAACAGCACGCCAGTCGATTGCGCCACAAGGTAACAGACAATCTGTAGGGTTAAATTTTAACATGCCACGGCGTGTCCAGTTCTCTAAATTAAACAATGCGTATTTGTGTCACTCTAAGACGTGTTTTTTGGTTCGTCGTTTTCGTCGAAGCAAAATTTTGGTTTATTTGAACTTTTAAAAATGTCGAAACTTCGCACATTAAAAAAACAACATTTACCGTGCTGTATCGTTTCCCTATAAGACTTGAAAAATTCATTTGAAGTGCGCAGATCGGTTTTATGCCTTGTGCACTGGTGAATGGAATAACCACGAAAAATTAACAGCCGATTGATGGACAGTAAGGAGGAAGGAATGAAAAACTGCATATTTGAAAGAGTCTTTGTTGAAGCTAATTGTACATTAACAGTAATAAACGCAAGCGGATAGTAACCACCAAGTTGTTGTTACTCTTTGATAGGTACTTGAAGAACAACCAACTGAAGGACTTACCCAAAGGTGTTTTTGATAACAATACTAATCTGGAGTACCTGTAAGTAATACTCTCCTTTTAGCTATAAAACAACTTAAATCCCGTTAGCGTCGGAGGATTGGAGGTGGGGGTGGGGGGCAGGGGTGGGAGGGAGGGGGGAGGGTGGGGGGAGGGGGCTGTTGCTGATGGAGGCAAATTAAAACAATTCCTGTGTGAAAATCACCCGTTAGCACCAGTTCAAAGGATGGTTCAATCCCCTCTCTCCCACACAGGGAGCAGAGGAGCCAAATTTGACCTTTACGCGTTCGATCTTCGATCTGTTGTTTACGAGTCTGCTTTTCGCCCCAGCGGGACCCCAAGCGTAATCGGAGCTTTCCGTTGGGTAACCGCAGATTGCTGACTGTGGGCGCCACAAAATCGTTACGCAGCAAGAAGAGAGACAAGGGAGGAAACAGATTTGAGCCTAATTTTTGATCCCCTATTACTCGCTTTTATTTCAATAAAAAGTTCTGATTTTTGGCATGTTGCTTTATATGGACAGTCTCTAGACAGCTTTTCAACAATTTCGGTGAAGAGTTCCATTAAACGCTCCTTTCGGTGATCGCTCTTTATGGCGTTCAAAGTTGACTTTCGTAGGATGTGGACCGCAACATACTGGTGACGGAAATACGTCATACTAGAGGTGTGCGCATGACCGGAAGCCTTGGCATGAGTTAATTAAACTGAACATGTTAGCGTCTTTTCCACGAAAACATGCCATCTTTTCCGGAATATCTTCGATCAGTGCCATTCGGTGATTGTTTTTGTCCGCTAGGTGAATATTGTGAATAATGTGAATATTGTAAAGGTCTGCGAAAGAAACAGGCAAGCTCGATAAAATGTAAGGACGTGGTGGATAGGCTAAGCTATAGATGAATTCAGGGCCACTTCTTTGCGTTGCCAAAGCGAAGTAGCCGAGTTTAAAAACGATATCTTTTAAAATAGTGGAGATTTAGCTCCGCAAAGTCGGCAAATTTCACAGACGTTTGTATCGCGTGGCCAAATTTCTTGCGTACAACGCGCGATACAAGCGTCTGTGAAATTTGTCGACTTTGCGGAGCTATATCTCCACTATTTTAAAATATATCGCTTTTAAACTCGGCCGCTTTGCTAATTTTGAGATGCTTTTTCCAGCAGTGTCGATGGATTTTTGCTGTCAGGCCAATATAAAAATTTTGAAAAACCGTGACAAGGTCTATTTTGAACGGTTGGCATAACTTCCGTTTTATTGACGGCATGTCACTTTCGGAGTTTTTACTTCCGTCACCAGTTTGTTGCGGTTCACATCCAACGAATCACGTGGTACTATGTTTCTTCCCTTGTCTCTTTTTCTTCTCGGCACTTAGCCTGTTTCAGGCGTTAAGTTTGTGGCGCGCGAAAGAAAAATTGGGCGCAAGAGAAAAAACGAGGGGAGGCTGGGGAGAGAGAGGCGAAAGAACGCCTGTGAAATTTATTTTAAAAAGCTCGTGGCGGTATACCAGAGTCTGGTATACCCTCTGATTGGCTAAATTTGACACCTGTTGTCAACACTGCAGCGTTGTTGACGCAGACAAGAAATGCGATTTGGCGTGCGAAGGTCATCCTCCATCAAGTCACGCACGGTTTGAATCTTTGTTTAAAATACAGCAGCAAGCCCTTAAAGTTTCCCGCATGTGGATAGTTTACACAAAGAACAAAAAGATTGTATTCAAAACCTGTTGCAGTCTGGGAAGAGATGTCCTCGCCATTCTTCCAACAGGATTTGGAAAGAGCTTGATCTATCAACTTTTGTTCAAGGTTAATCGCAACGCAAAGAAAAGCTGTTTCTACGATGGTTCTCCGCTCGTCGAGTAAAGGACATAAAATTGTTTCATTCCTTGCTTTTAAGTAATGAACGCAAGAATTTACTAGCATCCGTGAGATTTACGAAACAGCAACCATGCTGCAGATTATCTGCTGGATGCCAAATCAAATAACGCTATTACAAAACAACGGAGGTTTATCCAAGCTCCACTGAGACACACTACTCGACTACAGAACCTCAAGTATGTTAAGGCATGGGCTGTCCTTTGATCTTAGACCCCCCGCGAAGAAAACTATTTTTTCTAGTAGACGTAATGTTCTTTTCGTATTAACGGCCATTAAAAGTGCAAAGCAGAAATATTTCAACGTCCTTAAACCTTTTGAGTGTTAACATTTGTTGTCACGTGACTGATGACGTCATAATTAAGGAAAAAAGAGCAATCTGAAACGGGCCAAGGAAGGTTTATTGTGGTGGCCAAAAATCCATGCCGTATTTATTGACTTGGTACATAGATACAATCCCTGTCCTGAATGGAGAAATATCTTCTATCATTAAGAAGTTATTAAAAGAATAAAAGGGTCACGTGACCTATTTTTGAAAATTACTCTTTAACGGTAAATCGCAGTCAGCCATTCAGGACAGATTCTTAAAGGGGGAAACCACAGAATTACATTGCTGTTTCAATATATACCTATTATATGTCATTTCGGCGGCCCATTTTCACTTTTCTCTTCGCGTAAGAAAACTGTTATAACAGGTCACGTGATGCAAACATTCCACACATAAAGTAGACACTAATTAAAGGACATCAAATTTTATGTTACTACCAAGTTTGAGGATGTTCATGTATATCTTTTTAAAGTAATGGCTCTTGACGGATTTTATGCAAATTAGGCTCTGGGTCATGCCTTAACATGCTTGAGACTAACTAAGCCCCCCCCCCCCCCCCCCCCCTTGTACGTCCGAGGGTTAATGTCCACTATCAAAGACAAATCACACTTCAATAATTATTTACACTTCATCAATGAAACGTTTTGAGTGCTTTGGAGACTTAACTCGATCAAACCTATCTATCACTGCTTCAGATCATTGCTTCAGTGGTGCCTGAATAAGACAACTCAAGTTTTTTAAACACAAAGGTAGTCAGCGTCAATACGAATCGCACTTCAGAACAACCACCTTTATTATATGGCCTCTAACTTAAAAAGTTCATAAAAGTTCAAGATGAAATTTATCCAGATGAAATTAAAGAGTGATAGGTCTTTTACCTATGCTCTGAAAATTTACATTTCTGCTGTCTTAGTTCGCAGGGAATTGATGTTTTAGTTTTTACGTACAAACATAAAGTGTAACGCATATCGAAAATTTCGATTTGTTTCAAATAATTCGTTATAGCCCGCTTTATCGCATACAGCTTAGAAAATATATTGAAATGTATATTTTGAATGAAAAAAATATGTCGAAATGCTGTACCGTTTTCGTTTGCCGGAACGTTTTGAACTCGGGACTTCTCAACCCAGTCTCGCTCCGCATCAGACATCGCTCAATAGACAAGGGCGCGTTCATTATTTTCAGCCGTCCATTATTTTCAGCGCTGTAGTTTAGCGAACGGCGCAAAGCAAAGAGAACGGATTGTGATTCTTTATATATTCTCACTAGCTATTCTCGCTTTTCAGCATTCTGATAGGTCAGTCGAACAGGGAAATGTTTTTTTTTTTTTTTGCGGGAAAACAAGCAAAGCTGGTTTCGATCCCTTGAACTACAATACTCAGGAAAGTGTGAAATGATATATATGAAATAAATCATATATGAACTGCGGAAATGAAATCAAATGAAAAATGATCCTCGCAGTTGTGAACGCAATTTAAGCAATTGCGAAAAGAAGCCTGAAAAAAATTCATGACTTCAACGGGGTTCGAACCCGTGACCTCGCGATACCGGTGCGATGCTCTACCAACTGACGTTGGGAGCAGGTCAATTGTAGGTTCATAGTCCTCCGAAAATCGCCATATTTTGCGAAAGCGGTTTCCTGCAATTTTTACTGATAGTTTGGCCCACTGTCTCCGGTGGTCTTCTGTAACAACCAGAGGTCTTTTCATTGTTAACGTCATAATGAAAACTGTATATAACTGTTTTCTTTTAAGTTGAAGATTATGAGATTGAAAAATATAATGATTCCTGTGCTTCCTGATCCTTGTGAAAAATTGCGAGAGGTCTCGCCAATATAAATACCTCTTACTAACCGAGTTCGAGGGTCGTACTGTAAATTACGGACCCTTGTTTTTCCGCCTTCGCGCTTGGGCCATAAATCGAATGGGAAAACAAGAGTCCGTAATTTACAGTACGGACCCAGAAAACGAGGTTAGTAAGATATTTATTATATCTCTAAATCGGAGATAAAGGAAAACCTTTCAAGTGAAAAGATGGACGTCTTCATTTGACTGAGGTACGTCACCAGAAAGCAAAGAGCAAATTTTATTGGCTTTCAAAAATAGTGTGATCGGTCCTCGATTCGGCGTGAACTTGCGTGGCTCTTGAATGAAAACTATATAAAGAATTAATTTAATCTTCCATGTGTTCGGTAGGACTACGGAAGCCTGACATAAGGTAGTTTTCTTTGAAAGGGATTCTTAGTTACTGGCGAAGACAAGTAAGGAAAAGAAGAATGAAAACGCCGCGATAAAATCGCCAAAACAAACGTGTTTGTCAAACGGGAATTTCGCAGCACTTCGGTCTACAGCGGTGAACGAAGAAACTCTCAAACTTCTAAAAGGACACTGAAAATATCTCGTCATCAAATACTGCAAGTTGTTTTTGGCTTTTTATGTGCTTTAGTGGCATGGCTTCATGCCGAACTTTGTGCATGGATAAGTTTGAATTTCAATCGCACCTGTCAAATTTTCAGCGTGAGCTGCAACAAGAGCGTATTTGCGAATACGCAAAAATAGTTTTCATGGAATCCACTGCAAGGACAAAAATTTCGCTGAGGAATCAAGGTACACTACACTTTTAGCGTAATTCTGTAGCTTCAAGTTTGTTCTTATTTGAGCCACTGCCACAAACGATAACTCTGAACTTAAGTTTATAACCAGACAAGAACTTGATCAAACTATATGATTCAGTTTGCCGATGGAAGCCGTTTCAAGTTGTTTTGCAGCTTTATGTTTTTCATAGAGACGTTTTCTTACGAAGAAAGGTACTTTTTTGTCAATGCTGAATTAAATTGTTAGAGTTAGAGTGATTTTACATCATCTGTGAAATAGTTAGTAGAATAGTACGCACTTTTAGACTATAATTCCTTTGTTTTCTGTTGTTTAATTTTGACTATCACACACTAATTGTTAGATAGTGTTTCACAGATGAAGTAAAATCACTCTAAACGAATTTGCCGAGTTACTGGAGTTTTTATAACTTACAGCCTAAAAGCTAAATACCATGAATAAGCACGTAAGCTTACTCGAGAAAATTGTCAATGCTTTTTAATTCGCGGCTAATCAGTTTTTTGCTAAAGTTATAGCTTAATTTCATCGGAGAGTTTTTATAACCTGACATGTTAACCCATTTAGCTCCAAACATTTCCTCTGGATAATTTTTAATGTAGAAAACAACTTTTGTAAGCGTATGCTAGGCCGATGGTGGGACTCTCAAATTTAGCGGGCCGTACTGAAAAAATACAGCCCGCTAAATTGACCAATCACAGCGCGCGTACTAACTAAGAGATATAAAAAGATAATTATTATATCTCTTAGTTAGTACGCGCGCTGTGATTGGTCAATTTTCCGGTCCGTATTTACAGTACGGCCCGCTAAATTTGAGAGTCCCAGCATCGGCCTAGCATACGCTTACAAAAGTTGTTTTCTACATTAAAAATTATCCAGAGGAAACGTTTGGAGCTAAATGGGTTAACATGTTGGGTTACAAAAACTCTCTTCGATGAAAGTTAGCTATAACTTTAGCAAAAAATTGATAAGCGGCGATTAAAAAGCAAAAAAAAAAAAAAAAATGACAATTTTCTCGAGTAAGCTTAACTTAAGTCTTACATGCTTATTGTTTTGGTATTTAGCTTTTAGGCTGTAAGATATAAAAACTCGAGTAACTCGGCAAATTCGTTTAACTCTTAACAATTTAATTCAGCAATGACAAAAGAGTACCTTTCTTCGTAAGAAAACGACAACTTGAAACGGCTTCCATCGGCAAACTGTAAACTTATCTTGTTTGAACAAGTTCTTGTCTGGTTATAAACTTAAGTTCAGAGTTATCGTTTGTGGCAGTGGCTCTAATTAGAACAAACTTGAAGCTACAGAATTACGCTAAAATTGTACCTTGATTCCTCAGCGAAATTTTTGTCCTTGCAGTGGATTCCATGAAAACTATTTTTGCGTATTCGCAGATACGCTCTTGCTGCAGCTCACGCTGAAAATTTGTCAGGTGCGATTGAAATTCAAACTCATCCATGCACAAAGTTCGGCATGAAGCCACTAAAGCACACAAAAAGCCAAAACCAACTTGCAGTCTTTGATTACGAAATATTTTCAATGTCCTTGTAGAAGTTTGAGAGTTCTTCCGTTCACCGCTGTAGACCAAAATGCTGCCACAGTCACATTTTCCAGTTTGACAAACACGTTTGTTTTGGCGATTTTATCGCGGCGTTTTCATTCTTCATTTCCTCACTTGTCTTCGCCAGTAACTAAGAGTTTTTTCAAAGAAAACTACCTTGTGTCAGGTTTCCGTCGTTCTATCGAACACATAGAAGAATAAATTAATTCGTTTATATAAGTTTTCATTCAAGAGCCACGCAAGTTCATGCCGAATCGAGGACCGATCTATCGCACTATTTTTGAAAGCCAATAAAATTTGCTCTTTGCTTTGTTGTGACGTACGTCAGTCAAATGAAGCCGTCCATCTTTTGACTTGAAAGGTTTTCCTTTTTCTCCGATTTAGAGATATAATAAATATCTTATTAGCCTCGTTTTTCTCGGTCCGTACCGTAAGTTAAAAAGCGCGCTTGGGCCATAAATCGAGGAAAAAAAACTCGGTCCGTAACGTACGGTACGGACCTCGAACTCGGCTAATAAGAGGTATTTATTACATCATACAAAAGTAAATCGATAAACCACCAGGGATTTAAGAGCATCAGGAAAAGGATCAGTATCAGAATGGCGATTTTTCGATGGAGAAGATGAAATAATATAATTTCCATCGCATGATTCATGAAAAGAGCAAAATTTTTCGAGATTCACAAGTACTCTTTGCACTATATCGGAAACATTATCAAATTGGTCAGATAACAATCTTCCCTGCAAGCTTTGAGCTCGTAGCACGTACAGCGGCTGGCGTTTGCGTGAGGACAGTGGGGATTGATGGATCTTACTCTTAGCCCTTAAAAGATATTGCGCCTACTTCAACGGATAATTTTTTGAACAATAGAATTGCATTATTGCTATACTAAATGTTCAATACATTATAATTTAATTACTCAGCCATTTTTAATTTATATTGTTTATTGTGGACAGGATCTTGAACAACAACCAGCTGGAGGTATTGCATGAAGGAGTTTTTGACAAAAATACTAAGCTTATTTGGCTGTAAGTAGACATGCTGTGTGGACAAAAAAATAAATTTTTTTAATCACAGATATTGGAATGCACTTCAACAGTATTCTAATTTAATGATGTAGCTGATGGACCTTACGTATATTTACGTCAGACTAGCTTATTTCACCACCAAGCCTCGTTTTCCAGGTGTGAACCTGTGACCTCATCAATGTGTTGTCAAAGGAGCGAAGTTGAAAAGCATATCCACTGAAAAACAAGGTAAAGTCGTCAAAGGTTTGCAAGGAATTTCGTACTAACGAAGCTTGGTGGTGAATTTTGAGCTGGTGACCTAACATGCATAAGGTCTATTATTTAACAATATATGTAATATATACAATTTATACAGCAGTTTGCAAAAATTTTGAACCCCCCCCCCCCCCCCCCCCAAAAAAAAAAAATATATCATTATATCCCTGCTCTCTAACAATGCTATATATCTGGATATATATAGAACTGGATATTCGTAAAACAGTGCTCAATACATTAATGTAGAGCGAAGTATATGTTTATGGAGGAAAGAAACAAATAAACTATGCTTTCATCCCGACAAGCCTGTTTCGTGGTTGCCCACTCATCAGGGGATTCAATAAGAATATTCTTTACCATCGCTTCTTATATACAAAATAGTTTACATAATATATATAGATAGGCTTAGCCTAACAGCGGAGCTCTCTGAACAGAAACGATGATGATAAGCTTAACTTAGGTGAAAGGTCGGAGGCACAAGAAAAATTAGAATTAAGATTGATGACCAGGCTATTAATTTTAGCAGTTCTCAAAAACAGTAAGCTTATTACGAGACCGTCTGCACAGAACATTTAGACTGCACAAATTCCACAAAAGCTCACTGTTTGAGAAATGTGAAACCTTTCTTGAGTAGCAAACCGCGAAAAAAAAGCAGGAAAAAACGATTTTGCAAACCGTTTTCTCCGCTAAACACAACAGTGTTTTTTTCTTTTAAAATGTTTTATTTATCAATAAGAAATCCCTAAAGTTTACAATATTATCCTGAGAGGCTAGTCATTTCCGGTTACAAGGCATCCTGAGTTAAAGCTAGTCATTTCCGGTTACAATAATACAAGGTCAGTTCCGGTTTGCAGTCCTTTCTGGTTTGCACATGATTACTTTAGTCATTTCTGGTAATGAATGATGAGTTGCCAGTAGCTAAATTATTAGAGTCACAAGCTTTGACTG
Source organism: Cladopsammia gracilis (assembly GCA_022457155.1). Classification (NCBI taxonomy): domain Eukaryota; kingdom Metazoa; phylum Cnidaria; class Anthozoa; order Scleractinia; family Dendrophylliidae; genus Cladopsammia; species Cladopsammia gracilis. The sequence continues at coordinate 487,795 of JAJGOT010000241.1, read as the reverse complement.
TTGTATTTCACAAATATTCGGATGACACCACAAAGCAGAAAATTTCTGTTCGCGGTGGGGGGGGGGGGGGGGGGGGTACTCCCATATATGAGCTATATAGGTAAGATAAGATAAGATAAGATAAGATAAGATAAGATAAGATAAGATAACTTTATTTATACACGGTATTTCCATCAGCTTAAATTATCATAATCAGCTAACTACCTAACTTCCTAACTACAAATAAGAGGTACAATATAAAAAATAAAAACTGCTTTTCATGGAGGCCGTGTTCAAAAATATTATTTAAAACTTTACTTAAAAACTATGGCGACTTAGTTTTGTCTTAAATTCGCTTAAGGAAGACGCTAGTCTTGATTCTGTGGGTAAGTTGTTCCACAACTGAGCTCCACTGTATGAAAAACTTCTTTTCAGATAATCAGTGCGAGGTTGTGGAAGAACTAGTTTGTTTTCGTTATTCCTTAAATGATAAGCATTCGCGTTATCGCGATAAACAAATCTTGATAGGAGATAATCTGGTGTCATCCCATGTAGGGTCTTATACATCATGATAGATTTCATTTCTAATCTTTGATGACATAGTTTACGCCATCCTAATGCCCGGAACACATCATCCAAATTACTATCGTAGCTCGCAGACATTAAAATGCGGGCTGCGCGATTTTGAAGCCTTTGAAGCTTTTCAGAAAGGCCCTTGTTACAGTTTCCCCACACCACACTGCAATAATCAAAGTGAGGCTGAACAAGGCTATTATAAACTTTGATTAAAATGTTAAATGGGATAAGATGCCGTATCCGTTTAATTGCACCAATGACGGAAGCAATCTTTTTACAGACATTTTCAATATGGCATTCCCAGTTTAAGGTTTGGACGATGTAGACTCCAAGGGATTTAGCTGATGCTACTTGTTCTACAGCGTTATTATTTATAGTAAGAGAAGGGCTTTCTGAAAATTGTGACAACTTCTGCCTTGATGCAATAAGTATAAACTCAGTTTTTGTCAAATTCAGGGTAAGCTTGTTAGCCGATAACCATGTGTATACATTACTTAAGTCATAATTAAGGCAATCATTTATATGCTTAACGTCTGCACTAGCAAACGTCAAGCTGGTATCATCAGCGTACATCCTGGTTTGTGAATACATCAGGCAATTTGGTAAGTCGTTAATATATAACAAAAACAGAAGAGGTCCTAAAATTGTTCCTTGAGGAACACCGCATCTCAACAATTTCGGGGTTGACTTACAGGAGTTGATGTGACAAATTTGAGTTCTATTATCTAAGTAAGAAGCAAACCATTTATAACTGGACCGACGAATCCCATAGTATTGCAATTTCTTTAACAAAATATCGTGATCAACTGTATCAAAGGCCTTTTTGAGGTCCAGAAAGACGACAGCGTTGACAAAACCACGATCAATGTTCATGGCCCAACTATCAGTAGCTTCAATTAGTGCCGTAAGTGTGGAGTGCAAGGAACGAAAACCAGATTGATAACCAGTAAGAAAGCTATTCCTAGTTAGATACTGATATAATTGGTCGTAGATTATCCGTTCGAAAACTTTGGCCACGACTGGAATTATTGATATCGGTCGGTAATTTGTCGGATCAGAACGCTTCCCGGAATTTTTATACAACGGAGTGACTCTAGCAGATTTCCATTCATCAGGGAAGATGCCGGTTATTAAGGATTGATTAAATATATGAGAGAGAGGTTCTGCTAGTAAATCGGGGCATTCCCTTAAAAGTTTCGCTGAAATATTATCTAATTCAGTTGCCTTTGACTTACAAAGTTTTGATAGTAGTGTAAAAACGTGTGTTGGTGTTGTTTTTTCAAATATGAATTCTTTATCAGTTTCAGTAATAAATTCTTCGAAGGATTTATCAACTTCAAATACATGTCTACTAAGATTTGGCCCAATTTCCGTAAAAAAGGAATTTAACATTTCTGCAACATCTGTTTGGTCTTTAGAATTTAACCCATTGTATTCCATTTCATTGATAACGGTTTTATTCGACTTACGCGAGGTCAGTTCGTTAATAGTTTTCCATGTTTTGCGTTGATCTCCCGAGCAATTACTGAAGGCATTTTTATAGTAAGCCAGTTTGGCGCTGTTAATTTCCCGATTTACTTGATTTCTCACCATTCGAAATTGTTTCCAAATAGATGGATCATTTGTTTTAATAGCTTTTCTTTTAAGGCGGTCTCTGTAATTCATCCGCTTTTTTAAAATAGTAGTAATCCACGTTGATTTTGAATTACGCGTCCGTTTGGTCTTCATTGGTGCATGTTTTTCGCAGACAGTTAAAAATAAATCTTTCCATTTCTTCCACATGTCATTGGGATCGTAAAATTGCTTGATGTCATCCCAAGGTTGTGCTTAAATCTCAGTTCGAAAATTGGCGCTGTTAAAGTGTTTAAACTGTCTATAACTAATCAAGTTAATTCCTTTAGAGGAAGTGGGAATTGAAATTTTTCGATAAACATATACTAAGCTATGGTCACTAATGGCAACATGAGACACCCCAGAACAATACACATTTTCAGGTCGATTAGTGAATATCAAATCAATTAAAGTACTTGTCGAAAGTGTAATTCGAGTAGATTCATTAATGAGTTGTTTCAAACCATAGATATCTGTGACATTTAGGAGAGCCTTTGCATGAACATTGTCTTTGGATTGCAAATCACAATTCAGATCCCCCATGAGAAAATGTTCAACATTATCTGAATCTAATTTACCTAACAATGTGTCAAGGTGCGAGAAAAGTTCTTGGGGTGAATTAGGAGGTCTATACCATGAAGTAACGACAAATGGTTTTGAGTTAGGTTTACAAATTACAATTGATATAATTTCCAGGAGCTGATTGTCCAAATCTTTGCGGACAGAATAGTTTATATTCGATCGAATGTAAAATGTGCCTGTGAAGGGTATGGTTTTCAGGCAGTTCAGTCTGGGATAGGGTATAGTTATCAGAGATTTTTGGTCTAGAATAGGGTATCATTTTCTACGAAACTGATCAGTTGCATGAAGAATTTAGTCTAGACGAGATTTACTGGCAAATGGCATTTAATAATCGTTAAGGTGTGCTGTATGACATTTTTACTGAACCCTGGTATCTTAGACTGTGATAGTGAATGAGTTTCTGCAAAATAGCGAGTCTAGAAAAGGTCTAGGATAGGGTAGGATTTTGTGGTGTTTAGTCTAGAATATGGTTGCAAAATGCAGCTAAAATGGTCTAGTATAGGTTAATGGTGTCAGAGTCCCAGCAGCACACCCCCGCTCAAAAATTTGCAAAGTACCCCCCCCCCCCCCCCCCTCCTCGGTCAATTTGCAACTGTGTTGTGATGTCATTCCTTATGTCCCTTACAGTGGCCGAGAGTTCTCAGTGCTATTGTGAAAAGTTGCTTTATTTCGAAAAACCCATATACCATAAAGTATGGTCTTAATGAAAAAGCGTGCTCGCATGTTATTCTCGTCGACAGCAGAAGTCCATTAGGTAAAAGAAAATAGTCTTAACATTAACTAAAAACCTAGTATTGAGTAGTGCCGATAGGGTGGGAGTGAAAACACCCCACACCCTTCCACAGGTTCAAATTTTAATCTAGCTTGGAAAGGCGTGGTAAATAGTTATCTGGTTCCACATTTGCAGTACCATTGCTAAACCAGACACCCAAGATTCGCATTCTTGACACCCACGTCAGGCCATAAGGAGTGTCCGGACAATAGCACCAAGCTCCTAACTTCATGGCTTAAGTACTCTTTGCCATATTTAATTTAGTCCATGTACCTGTCTCGTATTTGTGAAGTAAGGTAAACAATTTGTCTAAAGAAAAAATGTCGTTTACAAAACATGTGGAGTTATTCGCATATTGGCGAATTTTAAAACGCTTTCCTCAGGCTTCTGGAAGGAGAAAACCTTCAATAGTATCATCCTTTCTTATACTGGTAGCCAAAACGTCTGCGCATAAAATGTACAAAAGTGGAGACCGGGGATCTCCCTGCCTCACCCCCCACTCGAGTGGAATTTCTTTAGTCATAAAACCATTAACTATAATTTTCATATTTGCTTGACAGTATAATGTAGATATTCAGCAAGATACCAGTTTCATTGGTAATATTTATATAATCTAGAGGGTCACGCAAGAGAAATAAATTCTCAAAAATCGTCCTACCTGGGAAGGAACAAGTTTGACCTTCTTGAAATAATCGAGGGTAACACCTTTGAAAGTCTGTTTGTAAGAGCTTTTGAACAAATTTTGTAATCAACATTGAGTAGCGAAATGGCGGGCCACCAATTTTTGAGGTTTTTCTTATCATCTTTCTTGTAAAGTAATCTAGTCACGCTTCCTAACATTGAATCACTGAGAGAATTATTTTCCAAACTAAATTTATAATTTCGAACAGAATAGGGCCTAAAACATCCCAGAATTTAGCGTAAAATTCTTGAGGTAATCCGTCTGAACCGGGGGTTTTCCCTGAAGAAAGTCCACGCATTGCGTGGGTAATTTCAGCAAAAGATAAAAATCCTTCGCAGGATAAAATTTCGCTCTCACTTAATCTGTTTTCAAGTTTGTTCAAAAATTCGGTTTGGACTGTTAAATTAACAGGTTCTTGCAAGTACAAATTACGGTAAAAATCGAAATGAGCCGGAGAAAAGGAACAAGCTTAACTAAGGTGAAACGTAATTAAGGTGAAAGGTCGGAAGCATAAGAATTAAGGCCCGGTTCAAACGTCGAACTTCACATGTGCCGAACCTAATGCAAATTAGCAAGAACAATAGATTTTGCTCATTTGCATTAGGTTCGGCACATGTGAAGTTCGACGTTTGAAATGGGCCTAAGATTGACGACCGGGCTATTATCAATTTTAGCAATTCTCAAAAAAAAAAAACAGTATTACCCGACAATCTACACAGTACATTTAGACCGTAGAAAAGTTCACAAAAACAATTTTTCTCTGTCTAGAATAACTAGTATGACTACTTTCCGAATAAAATACAGTTTTTGTTTGTCAAAAATTGCCCGAGAAACTGATTTGGAAATCAAAATTGCAAAAATACACAAACATGTTTGCATAAGGCGACACGAGTGAAGAAAGAAATCTAAGTCTTGTTTTGTTTACATAAAATCGCTTTTCAATCTATGTAATGAATGAACAAACACATAAAAATGGACAACACAATCTTCTTTCGAAAAATATTATTCAAATGTTTAAAAGCAAAACGCGAACCATTAAGAGCTCATGATTCGAGGCTGAGATGTCTCCGATGAAAGCAACTGAATTTAATTGAGCGCGTTCTTAACAATTCTCCCGAAAACTAGCGAGAACACAAAAAAGTCAATCACAGATTGATATCAACATAAATTCCCATCGAAAAATGTATTTTGTTTTACCTTTAAGTCCCTCCACTGCTTGGAAATTGTTTAAATCTCCGCTTCTTCAGTTCTGAAACCCGAAGTGACAAACATCTTCCCGCATTGCTCCCATCCTCGAAGCAAGATTTTATCTCTGAAAGCTCTTCTATTTCCACTATAGCGGCTTCTGAATATCCCTTAATTAACATCCCCTGTCTTGAGAAGCAAACCGCGAAAAAATTCAGGAGAATAACGACTTTAATTTAAACGGTTTTCTCCGCTAAACACAGCAGTGTTTTCCCAGGTGACGTGAAATTGCAATGTTGTTTGTTGGCGTCATACGCGCATGTTTTGCGACGTTCTACGCGCCTGCGAGTTAGCCCTAAGCGACGGCGGCGGTCGGCGACAGCGGCGGGCACACAACGCGCCCGCGAAACATTCCGCTAGCCATGACCATGAAAAATGACGGCCAAGGGTTCTATGGTTTTCTGGTTCTATGAGTATGGAGCTGCGCAGCCACGCCTTCGGCCCGGCGAGAGCTCCGCTAATAACAATAACAAATCTATGCGGCGAGAAGTTTAACAGTTCAGCTGTTGCGTAGAAGGGCTTTGTTTCTATGGCGGCAAGAAGACAAGAGTTCACTACGTTTGTTAAGTGTACAAAGTTTCGGTCGGCAAATGATTAGAAATTTTGCGTTTAGGCAGAGGTTGCATGTTTTGCTGGAGCAGTTGTACGGTGAATGCGAAGACAGGATGCGCCATGAAATATAGTGTTCGATGTTGTTGTCTTTGAGAGTCCAGATGTACTTGCTTAGTTCAGTTGAGTTTCTGTGTTTGGAGTGGCGGAATGATGCGGTGTGGTTTCGGTATCTTATTTTGAAGTCGTTTTCCGTGAGTCCGATGTATGTTTCTGTTGTGTTGTTGTCGTTGCGCGTGACTGTAGCTTGGTAGATGACTGATGATTGTAGGCAGTTTCCGTCGAGTGGGCATGTGTTCTTTTGTCGGCAGTTGCATGTCTTCTTGTCTTGAGTGGTATTACAGTTAGCTGTGGTGGCGTCGTTGGCTTGCGTGGATGACTTTAGAATCTGCTTATTATGGTTATCAATTATCTGTTTGGAGTTATTCATGCAGCTGTAACTTCTTATTTTTATGGTTGTATATATATATATATATATATATATATATATATATATATATATATATATGTAATCATCATTGTGGCTGCTGGACGACCCTATCCAGTTTTTCCGCCGCAGTTGATAGCTTTGGTCAATGGATGAGGACATCAAATGGAGCTGGAAAACTTATCACTTGAGAAAATCGGGTAGTTGGGATTAAACAACTGCAGACTCCACTGTTTGCGAAGCAGCATTTGAAATCACATTGCAGTGGGGTTTCTAACCGATTCTGACAAAGTTGAACAGGAGAACGATCGAAGTGCCGAGACAAGTGGAGTCGGGAGTTGAATTAAATGTTAACTGTTTCTCCTCTCAAGTCCGACACAACCCCGTGTAAGCACTTTTGCGTTTCAGTTTTGACAAGTCGAAGGTTGTATAATTGTTGATTGCATAACATAACATCGTATGAATCTTTTTAGAAGTATGCTTTTGTGATACACGGGATTTACTTGAACGGCGAGGATTTCTCTTCAACGTTCAGTTTTGTTCTGGACCTGGAACCAGAGTCTACAGGATATGTTAAACTATATAATATATTATTTTCGAGGGCCGAAGTCCCGAGCGTAGCGAGGTTAATAAATTTGTCGTCCCTCGGGAGCTGAGCCGCGTGAATTCGAGCGAGAAAAAAAATATTATATATATATATATATATATATATATATATATATATATATATATATATATATATATATATATATATATATATACAGCAGTTTGCAAAAATTTTGAGCCCCCCCCCCAAAAAAAAAATATCATTATATCCAGATATATAGAATTGTACAAGAGCAGGGATATAATGATATATTTTTGGGGGGGTTCAAAATTTTTGCAAACTGCTGTATATATATATATATATATATATATATATATATATATATATATATATATATATATATATATATATATATATATATATACTTGATGGTGTCCTGCAGTTGCCTGGCAACAAAAATCGCGACCGCTGACAATGGCGCACTCTCATGTTTATTCATGGAGGCCGGGAAAAAATGATTACTCTCGGTGAAACACAACCAATTTCTGATGCAAATGAAAAAGAACAGCAAACACAACAACGCTGAATTCAACAAGTGGCTGGAAATCCTTGTCCGAGAAAATTAGCCAAAGAAGCAACGAAGAAACAACGAGAGCATAGATTAAAAAGACTTCGAACAGCCTAGGCACACCGTTTGACTAGGTTCAAACGCCTTGACAAAATGCCGCCATTAGAATTGTGAACGAAACCGATCAGGAGAGGCGACACCGACTGGAAGTGTTGGACAAAATGATTCTGTTTGTAGACGCAACGAGAGGCGGCAAGAATTACACGATCAGCTAAATACTCGTGACGAATATCTTTCATACCTGATACGGTAGGGAAAAGCAAACACTGATTACATGAAAGACTCAGAGAAGAAGAGCGATTAAGAAATGTAGCTCAAATCACCGGCTTTTGCAAAAAAATAAAAGATTTTAAGTGGCTAAACTACTGAGAGGATAATCAAACACTGAAACATAATTCTCTTAGTACACACTGTAATTTGATGTTTATTGATATTCTCACTAAGGTCCCTAAGGAGCTTTTTAAATGATCAAAACTACAGATCACACAGGTGGAAATTATTTCCCAAATATGCAACATTTACATGATGTAGCATTGTTTGTGAATGAACAGTGAGTGAAATGTGCTTTGAATACATATACGGTATCTTGATTTTACAGCATTCTTCATAAAACAGTTCAATAAGAAATAACATTCGAATGGTTTAGTAAGGAGAATTTCTGTTTACAATTTGGATAAAAACATTTTGTTAGGAAAAACAATTTTCTGTTAGCAATCATGACCAGCTAATGTGTTGCGACTGTATACATGTAGGTAAACACATGACACATCAACATTACTGCTTCACATTTATTATTAGAACGGTGACGGTGATCAGTATCTTAAATCTCCTCACAATATCAGTGTACGAGCAAGTACATAGATTATGCAAATTGAAAACCTCATCACCTTCAACATGAGTTGTCTGTGGAAATTAAATACAAATTCAGTACAGTTTTATGGCTGTGTGAACTGTATTGACACCAGTAAGGAGAATGCACATAAACAAAGTAACCTCCTGTGATCTCAACCATTCAAGCGAATAGAGAATTGGGTTACCAATTATTTGATACCCAGTATATAGAACAAAAACTATAGCAATATCTAAAGGGAACAGGTTAATTTGGGAGATAGCACTCACAAGCTTCAAAAATGGAATTTAATTGAGACAATCAAAATAAACAGAATACCACTGCATATTGTCCTGGACCCATGTCCTCAACAGTACTTAATACATCCACTTTCAGACCAATTTTCCTTCTGACAAAAATTAATGAAGATAGGTGGTGGGGGGGGGGGGGGGTGGGGGAAGAGGAAGGGACTGAGGATTGTTTGGTACCCAGTCCCATAGCAGTTACAGCGATCCACAGCTCAAACAATATGTCCTCGAGACGAGATTATCTCATATCAATAATTGCTATTTGACACCGAATTAAAGTCCCCCTGTGATCAAATTTTTAATTTTATTTTTTTACATTTTCGTGTACAATTAGACTTTCTTACTCATCTTGCCAAATTTCAATTCATTACGAACATCAGAAGTCATTTTATTTTAACATTTATTTCCGAGAATTTACGGCCGCCATTAATCAACCTTGTTCCAAGGCTTGGTTGCGAATGGGAGCAAGTGACGTCAAAGACTCAAACATACCTCACGGGTTGAAATTATAATAACAATAAGTATTGAAAATCACGCGAAAAGCAACAAAAACTTTGGACATGTTCTTTGTGCAATTTTCTATGCTGATTGTTATTATAATTTCAACCCGTGAGGTATGTTTGAGTCTTTGACGTCACTTTCTGCCATTCGCAACCAAGCCTTGGAACAAGGTTGATTAATGGCGGCCGTAAATTCTCGGAAATAAATGTTAAAATAAAATGACTTCTGATGTTCGTAATGAATTGAAATTTGGCAAGATGAGTAAGAAAGTCTAATTGTGCACGAAAATGTAAAAAAATGAAAATCTAAAATTTGATCACAGGGGCACTTTAACGATTATAGTTAATTCGGAACACTGACAGTCTGAAAAGAATTCTGGTAAATCAGCATTTTTGTTGAAAAAGAACAATCCTTAGTGTTCGGACAGGACTCGAACCTACGACCCTACGACCCTTCGCTGACTTATTTTCTCGTCTAACCACTGGACCACCACCCTGCTGGTTGAGCAAACCTCAATTTTTTAACATAATAAAATTCATGCGCTTATTCTACGCCCTGTAGTAAGCCTATAAAATCACTCGCTTGAAAATAATTTTAGAAAGTAAATGGAAAAGCTTGATCACCAAACCTCAACAAAAAGCTAACCATTTGAAATCAGCGCTTAGGCCTAATCACTGTAGATCAATGATATTCTATGCAAGACTCAAATCGATATCTTGCAGATATAATTTCCCATCGCCTTGTTGTTCGGTAGTCTGGTGGTAAGAAGACGTTCCTAGTAGCGGTAGTTCCGGGTTCGAATCCCGCGGTCCAAATAACATGTTTTTTTTTTATTTCTTCTTTTCTGAAATGTCCTGGGAAACAGTGTTCGGAATTAACTATAATCGTTAATTCGGTGTCAAATAGCAATTATTGATATGAGATAATCTCGTCTCGAGGACATGTTGGCTCAAAACCCAAAACTGACCAGTACCAGCCCCCATTTATTTTATTTTAGGAAGACAGGGCACAAAGTACAAGCTAAATGGAAGAGACTGGGAACGAAAATGTCTCAACTTTAAATTTTGGGGCCATTGCCAGCATGCAACCCAACCTCCCCATTTAAATCAGAAATTCCATCTCTCCCTCCCACATCGCTAAAATTTTCCACTGCATCCTCCCCCGAGCTTTGCGAGGTTCAGCGAGACACGTATTTCTAGTATTAAAAAAGAAATAACCGTTTCGTTGTCTTTTTTTTTAGGAACTTGAACAAAAACCAACTGGATCACTTACCTTCAGGCATTTTTAAGCAAAATACCGATCTAAGACGCCTGTAAGCAAACACTTAGCTACAGTTATCGTACTGGGACAGGAGCGGGTTAGTTGCTATTAGTATTCAGTGGCTGCACAACGTTTGCAGAATTAATCTTCGATACATGAAAAACTTTTTAAACATATACGATTTTCTTGTAGTAGACCTCATAAGTACATATAGCGGTTTCCGTTAATCATCATCTACATCCACAAGTTCAACTAGTATGTGAAGAAAAATCCACGTTTCTCTCCTTTGAGTTAAGTTAGCAGAAAATTAAAACCAGGAATATGTTATTGAGGAATATAGGTACAAATATATGGTTTGACCATCACAAAATGGTTTATTAAGCTCAACTTAGGTCTGGTGGAGAAACTTGGTCTTTGCGAATCTACTTAACTTATGAGCTCGAGATTTCTATCGCGTAATAGTTGATGAGGGCGATGCCCGAATCAACTATCACGCGATAGAAATCAAGAGCGAATAATCTAATTGTTTTAGTATAAATCTACTAGACGTTCGAAACTTAACAAAAAATACTCTTCACATACACTTCGAAAACAAGAAGAAGCGGCCGCCATTAGGCTACTCACTATACTCACTCTCTGCAGCAGGATGATAGATAGTGAGTAGCGTAGCCAATAGGGGAAAAGCATTCGTGATAGAACGGTAGTAGATTTATACTAAAACAAAATATACATGTACATTATTTGCCTTACAAAATGGTCCGCATTTCATGGCAAAAGAGCCATTGGATTTATTGAAAAACGAAATTTCGTAGTTGCACCTCTCTATGAGATGTCGCAAAACTTAAGAAAAATATTTCTGTCATCGCGAAGAGAAGCGCGTTTGTTGTACGATCGCAACAATGTTTCTTGCAGCCACTTTGTTTTTTCCTTCCGTCGCCCAGTACTGATTGCACATTTCTGTAAGCCATTTTCGTAGCGTGACGTCACAACAAAGCTACTTTGAAATCTCGCCGACTGTAAACTTTCCTTGGCAGTTCCGGTGACCAGTGCATCAGGCTCGCGCATATATTTTGCCCGTTCCAGATGCAAAGAAAGTTAGAATAGAGAATACTCGACCGCCGAAAAAGAGGACATTGTGAAAGCGCTGTTCTGATGTTTCGCATTTGAACTCCTTTGATGGAACACTAAAACCGATCTGCAGACTTTAAATGATTTTTAAACATAGAAACGGGTTAATTATTAAAATTTAACTTTGCTAGTTACCTATGGAGTCGAAGTCCAAAGGTTGGTACGTTGTTGTACATAGCCACAGACCGAGCTCGATCCTGGTGGGGACATCCAATATATATATTTTATATTTTCCTTTATTTTCTTTTTATTATCAGAACTAGACATTATGAGAGTGATGTACAGTTATTTTTTTTGGCGTTTGGAGTTGTTCAATTTTCAAAAAAAGAAATCGAACTGTATTTATAAAAAAAAATTACCGCAACATTGGGTTACGAGTTAGCTCGAGGTACGAGATTCAAATGACATGCTCGCATTTACATGCACTCAGTGATTCCAGAGTTTATATAAGTTTGCGAATTTGCTTTTAATCTTTTCTCTTCACAACAAATTTAATTTGTCATGTTAGATTTTAACAACATTTTTAACAACAATTATGGCTTCAACAAAGTAGGTTTTAAGGATTCTTTTCCCGTCGGAGCCTCGAGTTACTAAATTCAAATATTTGCTCAAATATTTAACTTGCATTCGCAATCGGCTAATGCAAAAATCTTCAACCCTCGGACGTACACGCAAACTTATACTCCCACCGTGGTACAAGGAGGGGAGTTGGATTTTTGCGAAGTTACAATATTTTCGAAAATATTTTACATCTAACAGATAGCCTGTGATGTGCTCCACAAGATGAGGCAAATATTATGGGTTGTAGCGCTGCTAGGGGTCCGTGACGGAATCCAATGGCCGGAATCTTGGATTTTACTAAAAATACAACTTTATCGGGTAAATGCGGAAATTGCAAATATTTTTTGCTAGAGTTGCAAAATATGATACAATAAAACATTTTGCTGCTTTTGGTAGCATTTTGTATGTTTTTCACCGAAAAAAGGCGAAAACACGTATTTGTATTCAAAAATGGCTTGACCTCATGCTACTAATGACGTCATATCTTGTTACCACAGCAACCGATTGTCGCCAAACTTTAAAAAATGTGTCAAAAGGATAAATGAACAGCTACTGAGGATGGCATGTGCCAACAATAAATGCTTTTGAAGGACGGGTGGCATCCAATTTTTCTCGCAGGGCAAAGTTTTCGCAATGATCTAATATAACCGCAATAACCGTATTTTCGTTTTTATATGGAATTCTGACTTTCCGCAATCCAGAGGTTTTTTTGTTTGAACACCGGTCATTTACTTTGATTTCTAACTTAGTAACTATTTTGTATGGAATCGATCCCACTCGTTGATGCTGTAACCTGTCATTCAAAGGCAATAATAAATATAAGGATATTTTCCAGCGCGTGTAATTTTTAATTGAATTTCAACAAAAACATACAAGAACACACAACAAGAAAACAAAAAGATACAACATACACGAAATACATCAAGTGCAAAAAGATAACGTACTAATTTAACAATAATTTCGAAGTATGCTTAGTAAATATATATATATATATATATATATATATATATATATATATAAATTTCATTGAATGCAGATCAGACTTCAGAAGATATTCATTCGTTTAATGCTACAGCACTGTTTCGTATGGTCAAAAGATGACCACACTCATCAGGCAATTTTAACGAATAACCCGTACATTTCAAAACTGGCGGTTATAAGCATTTAACACCGTTGCTATGCAATATATAAACAAAATTAACTACGAGGTATATAAATAGACGCAATAACATACTTAAGCGGAATAAGGGGTTGCGTTACTGTGTGACAGCTACGTTATGAAGTTCTTGAGTATAAATCTGTTCCTGTGAGGGCATGAACTTGCTAGTTCGTTGCGTTTGTTAAGGCTACATAATTCTTTTTGACAGATAATAAAAAAATTTTCATTCAGGCAGAGGTTACATTTTTTGCTAATATTATTATATGGTTTACATTTTCTTAGTATCCTCCATTTCACATTGAAGGGTTTCTTTGCCATTTTGAGGGTCCAAATGTGTTTTGATAGTTCAGTCTCGTTTCTTTTCTTGTGGTGTCGGAAGGATGCTGTGTGATTTCTATATCGTTCTTTGAAGTTCGTTGCCAGTCCTACGTAAGTTTCAGTTGTAGTGCCGGTTGTGACAGTCGCTTGGTACACAACGTTGTTTGTGAGGCATTGTCCTTCGAGGGGGCATTGTTCTTTCTCTCTGCAGTTGCATTCTTTCACGGGTTCCGTTACCGGGGATGACGTGTAATTGGAGAGGACTGTTTTGTTATGTGACGCGATGATGGATTTCATGTTTGGCATGCAGGAGTAGCTGAGTTTAAGCGTGTGTCTGTTGAAGATCTTGTGAAGGGGATGGTTTTTTGGAAAACATTTGTCCACGATGTTGAGGAATTTTCTTCCTAAATTTGTTTTGACACTTGAATTCCAAGGAGGGTTGTACCATGTGAGGTGGCGAGCTCTCTTGCGGTTTCGTGTGTTTGTGCGGTTGTTCAGTGGGTCATAGGTGAATTTAAAGTTGTATCCGCTATCGTCTAGTACAACCCTCCTTGGAATTCAAGTGTCAAAACAAATTTAGGAAGAAAATTCCTCAACATCGTGGACAAATGAATGAATATCTTCTGAAGTCTGATCTGCATTCAATGAAATTTGTCTTTGCTCCTCTAATGAATTAGAGTTGAGCGCTTTTGAAATCCATTCTACTGAACTGTCATAGAATATATATATATATATATATATATATATATATATATATATACAAATATGTATACAATGTGCCCTCCCGGTTATTACCATAATGGCTTTATGGCAACTCCTGAACTTGGGCACAGGATGTACGGTTACACATTGTTGGATTGCATTGTGGAGTCACGAGAGTGCTCAAACTGCAAGCAGTGAGCGAAGCAATATGCCAATAGTGAACACCTCTTATGAGGCTCTCCACCCAATCCAGAGAGTGCTCAAACTGTATGAACAGTGAGCGTGACATACAAATATGTATACAATGTGCCCTCCCGGTTATTACCATAATGGCTTTATGGCAACTCCTGAACTTGGGCACAGGATGTACGGTTACACATTGTTGGATTGCATTGTGGAGTCACGAGAGTGCTCAAACTGCAAGCAGTGAGCGAAGCAATATGCCAATAGTGAACACCTCTTATGAGGCTCTCCACCCAATCCAGAGAGTGCTCAAACTGTATGAACAGTGAGCGTGACATACAAATATGTATACAATGTGCCCTCCCGGTTATTACCATAATGGCTTTATGGCAACTCCTGAACTTGGGCACAGGATGTACGGTTACACATTGCTGGATTGCATTGTGGAGTCACGAGAGTGCTCAAACTGCAAGCAGTGAGCGAAGCAATATGCCAATAGTGAACACCTCTTATGAGGCTCTCCACCCAATCCAGAGAGTGCTCAAACTGTATGAACAGTGAGCGTGACATACAAATATGTATACAATGTGCCCTCCCGGTTATTACCATAATGGCTTTATGGCAACTCCTGAACTTGGGCACAGGATGTACGGTTACACATTGTTGGATTGCATTGTGGAGTCACGAGAGTGCTCAAACTGCAAGCAGTGAGCGAAGCAATATGCCAATAGTGAACACCTCTTATGAGGCTCTCCACCCAATCCAGAGAGTGCTCAAACTGTATGAACAGTATGAATATATATATATATATATATATATATATATATATATATATATATATATATATATATAACTGCAGACAGTACAGTTTCGGCCTTCTGGGCCTCATCAGTGCAGCGCTGATGCTAGGATGGAGGTATAGCTTTAAAAGCCACCCCAAATGTCCCACACATGTGGTAACATCTAAGCCATGCCAGAGTGCTCAAACTAGAAAACTAGTGAGCTATGCGCAATGCTACAGCAATGACTCATCCTAATACAGTGCTCAATTTGGACATGAAAGCAAAGCTTTGTATGCCAAAGAGCTATATCTAACTGCAAATCTTTATCGAGAGTGACAAGATCCAGTTACAAATTATAATGGTACATTACAAAATGATATGTGCAAATATAATAGGTGATGGTGTGACCACTAATAAAGATGCGATTACATTATTTACCACACACACACAGTTACACACGACAAGAGACATACACAAAAGATACACACACACCAACAACATATATTCTCAAAATAAGACATGTTAAATATGGGCTAAGTGAATACCTTAGAATTAAAGAAATTGAACTAAGAAATGGCTTCAATGCGAAATTTGAAGGCAATTCGTTGCTTAACTTTATCAAAATTTATTCGTTTATTGTTTAGATTTTGACAGTATGGATAATATTTTGCAAATAACAAACATGAATTTAACTTTTTTAGTGTCTCATCGGAACGCGCTAATTGATCATTGTCAAATTTTCCAAATAAAAATTCTTCAGTGGAGAGTGAATAGGAAGTGGCATGGCATGGTATGCTTAGTATATAATATTGCTAGTATTAATAAATGCAAAGTACTCTTTACTTCCTATTTTTATGCAATTTTCCCAACATGCGATGCGCGACAAAAAGCGTCCGTTAATCAACCAACAAAGCGTTGTGTACTTATTCAAATGTGGCTTGTGCGATGCAAGCTTTGTCGGCTACACTCGCCGGCACTTATATCAATGTGTTGCCGAACATCAGAGCTCATTCGGAATAGACCAGTTCCGATATATTAAAATTCATACTTGGCTCCGAGGCTTAAAGGAATAAAACAAAAGAAATGAATAATTCAACGCTGAACCTCAATGTGATTTCTTATCTTTTATTCCCCTAAGCCTCGGAGCCAAGTATGAATTTTAATATATCGGAACTGGTCTATTGGAAATCATATCAAGAAGGAACACAATATAGAGCCAAGGAACCTCGAAGACCATTTTACCATCTTAAAGAAATGCAAGAATAAATTTCACTGTCTGATATATGAAATGTTATATATCAGAGAATTGAAGCCAGTACTCAGTCAGACTCAATCAGAGCAAAATTGTTTGTTTAATTAACGCAGTTTCCTATTAGTCACTTTTTCTTGTCATTAAACGTATTTTTCACCTTATGCGCATAATTGTAGATATATTTATAATGCAAGAACCTACACATTTTACTTGACAATGACATCCCAAAGATGTCGAAACGTCGTTTGTTCCTTTCGCTAATTTTTATATTGAAAATATTGCCTCAAGCCTTACTTATTCCCAACACGGTATTAAAAATTAGCCTTTACTTTAAATTCATTTAGATCTACTTCTTTTTTATTATGTTTCAGGTAGTAGAGGTAATATTTCGCAAATAGCATGCAATAATTTAGCTTCCTAAGGATTTTTAACTAGAGGCAGCTGTCCATTATTCAAGATTTTACCAAATAGTAGTTCTCCCTCTCTTATAGTCAAAGAGGCGACATTTTCTTCATTGTAATATTGCAAAACTTTGTTGAAGAATTGTTTAGAATGGTTGCATTCAATGAAATGTGACCTAACGAAACTGGTTGACCACAGTATCTGCAGTCTAGAGTATCAGAAATTCCTTAGTAATTATGTAGTTCTTTTTGGGACACAAGTATTCTATGTACGAGTTTGTAATACAATCCTTTAAGCTTTTTTCTTTGCATTTAAGTTTGAGCTGCTTAAAATAATTTTTCCTATGTATCCTTTCCAGTGAGATCTCGCTCCCATTTTTCAAGCGCGGTTATTTTAGGCGTGGTTTTATTTATAAAAAGTCAATAAAAATCTGTGCTTTTCATTTTCTTTCATAAGGTCAATCACTATTGAAAGTGACAGTTAAAAGAAAGTTTTATCGGTCAAAAAATATCCCTTGTGCAACTGGGTTTTACCTACCGTTTACCACGTTTTGATTAATTATTTAGATATAATATATATATATATATATATATATATATACGTAAGTTGAAGGATTAAAGAGGACGCGTCGATTCTCTGTGACCGCTTAGGCGCGAAACTCAGAGTCATAGAGAATCGATGCGTCCTCTTTAATCCTTCAACTTACGTATACTAAGCTCTGCTACCGCAGCATTGAGCACTTTATGCCAAGGTAGACTTAACCTCCACACACACACATATATATATATATATATATATATATATATATATATATATATATATATATATATATATATATATATATAGTTAATATAGTTATGTGTTTGTTTATTTACTTATTTATTTGCAGGAACTTGAACGACAATCAGCTGAAGTTCTTGCCTCGAGATATGTTTTATCACAATCCTTTGCTAGGCAAACTGTGAGTAAAATTCTTCTTAATCAACAATCAAGGCTATACTCAAGCAGATGATAGTGGAAAATGTCTTGAAAAAACTTTAATGTGATAGCCTATTGCCCTGGCTTTCAAGTGAAAACACGTCAAAAATAGAAATGTGTTGTTATTCCGAAGGTATGCGAATTTATTATTTTGCATGACTCAACAATCAATCGCATAAGTATTTATAAGCTGCATTTATAAGCTGCTTATGATATTTTGAAGGCGAAATCATAGAAGTCGTACCTCTTCTTAACGTAGGGATTTTCTTATTTCCCGCGAAGTTTCTGAGTCACTACATGGAATCGCATCTCAGACGTTAAAGACGCTTTGACCCTCGGACGTACACAAACTTATACCCCTACCGTGGTACAAGGGGGGGGGGGTTGTGCCAACCTCCACCCCCCTTGAGTTTTTGCGGTGTTACGATATTTCGAAAATATTTTACATCTAATAGAGCGCTTGTGATGTGCTTTACAAGATAAGGTAAATATTATGGGTTGTAGCGCTGCTGGGGATCAGTGACGTCATCCAAAATGGCCGACAATATGGTCGCCATCTTGGATTTTACTAAAAATTCAACATTATCGGGAAAATGTGAAAATTGATACAATAGGCCATTTGCACGATGGCGTCATTTGACTACAACTACCAGAATTCATTTCGTTTTTCCTTTCTTATTTAAATTTTGTAATCCCAGTGAGGTTTAAATAACAATAGCCCTAATTTGCACTACAAAACAAAAAACTGAAGGATTCTGGTAGTTGTAGTCATATGACGTCATCGTGCAAATGGCCAATTAAACAATTAAACAAAATATGATACAATTAAACATAAAACATGCTGCTTTTGGTAGCATTTTATATGTTTTTTTCACCGAAAAAAAAGGTGAAAAACACGCATTTTAATTCAAAAATGGCTTGACTTTATGCTACTAATGACGTCATATCGTGTTACCATATCAACCAGTTATCGCCAAACTTTACCAAAATGTGTCAAAAGGACAAACGAATATAACGGAGAAAACCTTAATGGTTAAGGTGGCGTGGCTCCTTGTAATTTTATGTAAGCGCTGAAGAAGCGGGCTTTAGTAATTTTGCACGTGTTAAACGAAAATGAAGCAAAGCAAAAATGAGCAAAATTAACCGCAGATTTTCTCGTGTTTCGTTCGGTGAATTTTTAAGAGTGGATGTCTGTAAATATCGAGAATCCGAGGACAGAGGCGAAATTTCGAATTTCTGTTTATTTACCAAAAGAACTTATTTAGTGATCTTTTTTCGAAAAGGTTTGATTTCGTTTTACTTTTTTTTACTCAAGACCAAAATTATTTTTAAAATTAACATTTCCCGCGAAATTTTATTTCAAAATAAAGTTAAAAAGATGTTTAATTCACTATGTAAAAGGCATTGTAGGACACTGAATGTTGCGATAACAGGAGCGTGTGAAAATGGTTCAAAATGGCCAAAATTCAATGGTCCATGAAAGCACCTGCGGACTCAAAAGGCTAATTTTCGACTCCCCGAAATTTTGAAAAATGTAATAAAGGAAATCAAACCTTTTAATCCCATTTTCAAAAATAGGTCACTAAATTGGTTCTTTTGGTAAAATGAAAAGAAATTCGAAATCTTTACAGACACCCGCTCTTAAGAACCGGTGTGTCGCTACATTTGCGCGATGGGGAAAGATATTTCTTCTTAGGCTCGGTGAACGGGCCTGTGATCTTTTAGTGTCGCGCGAGTACCCTATGCAAGTGGCAAAGCGGAGAGCTAGTGCGAAAACGAAATATGAAACATGTTCCCAGACTTGCTACTTGTCGTCTCCCACCAAGGTAGGTACAGCTACCTTCGTAGTCGCTTTTGGGCTTTTCACGTTCTCATTTCGGGTAGGATAACTAAACTGCGTAACCGGCTTTTCGTTCGCTCTCCACTATCTGAATACTATCGAATACTAAACTCGATAACTCTTCGTGCAATGGTGAATTGTTTTGGACATTCCTTCTTTAATAGTTCGTCTTTGAAAACGTATAGGGCATTTTGGAAATTCGCTCTCGTTTTGAAGGTATTGGCACTAACGTAAAAATGATCGGACAGAAATCGTCAGCAATCTTCAAATCACTGCATTTTTAAGGACGTTCTGACAACGGATATATCACATTTCTCGGACATGGTTTTAACGGTCTATTCCTGATGAATATCATGCAGCCATCGGATTCTAAATGGTTTTTCAAGTGCAATTTTAGACTGTCGATAAAACAATCATTGTTTTTTATATTTTTCCATTTTATGTTTGCATTGAAATATAGGTGTGGGTATACTTTGTATTAATAATCAGCATTATGCGCGAAACTCCTTCAGTGAATGTGACCTCAAACTAGCAGTTGCCATCATTTTTTAATTTTGTTTGGTTAGGCATCCTCAAAAGGACTGGATTGCGAGCTTGTCGGTTCCAGAAGAGTTTGAAAGCGAGGAATACCAATTGCAATGGGGGCTGTAAGTAAATTGACAAAAACCCTAATCGATTTACATCTGGACCCAGTTGTTCAAATTTAGGATGAGCGTAAATGAGCGCCCGACATATACGTGGATTTTTTTGAAGTGGCGAACACTTGGACTTTGACTTTGATGATTTCTTTGACAACTAGCGGTTAAATGATTTTTACAACAACAAAAAAATGAAAGTAGAATGAAATAACTAAATAGATAATATAGTTTAACCCATTGACGACGGTGACTATTTACTTTTTTGAGCGATTTTCTGCATACACTGACGCCCCATAGGATTTCGTGGCTCCATATTTGGGCTTACCATGGAAAGTGCTGCTGTTCTAAAACACTGAAGCCTCGAGTTTACTAGAAACGTCATTGTGACGTTGTCATTTTGCTTCGTTAAATTGCGATAAAGACTGAATGATGCATCTGCGATTTTTGGTAAGTTTATAGCCATTTTTCATCTTTAGTAGCTGGCTGATAGCATCATTAAGCTTGAAGGTAGTTCAGGTCCACTTTCTCAATGAAGCGAGTTAGGTGTTATACTCCGTTTACGAATTTGGCTCGTTGCTCGTTGAACTGGAAAAATGGCCGCCCAGCAATGAAGTAGCCTTGGGACTCGACTCTGGATGAATTTCTCGACCTACCACGGCATATTTTGGAAGTTGCGACCACTGAAGAACACAACAAGCGCGAAATTTCGTCGGTGGGTCGGAGTGGCTGTGGACTTAGTATAAATATGAAATGTGCGGAGGACGCAACGAACGCTGTCAAAAATTGTGGCTATTTCCCAGCATACAGTGCGGTGGTGATGTTGAAAATCGCGGCAAGGTCAGTATGCACTAGGACGAGAGGCTGTAGCTCGGCCCGGCAACGAATAAGAGCCAAAAAAGTCACTTCTAAGGTAGGACTAGGACTGAATTTTGCTGTGAATGTTGACTTCTGGGTTTGCAACGATGATTTCAATAAAAAAGGAAGGCAAAAACGTGATTTTTGTTGTTTTTCTATGACGTTAAAAACGGTCATGTTTGTTCTTCTCCAAATTCAAACGCTGATATTCTAAGAAAACCGGTGACTTTTTTGTGTTAATTGGGTATCTCAATTTGAAGGACTTTCTAGTCAATGCTCACAACTGCAATGTTCGCACGATTGAGAAAGTTGCAATTTTTCAAAACAGTGTAGTCTTATCGTTCCTTTAAGAACGATTTTGGCCGGTACCGTCCTCAATGGGTTAATAACTGGATCGGTGCCAAGCTGTTTCGCTTTTTTTTTTTCATGATCAAAAATGGTTGGACCTCATGCTAGTCATGAAGTTATATTTCGTTACCAAAGCACCCAATTCTCCGCAATATTTGCCAAAATGTATCCCAAGGATAAACGAACAGCTACTGAAGACTACATGTTCTAACAGTAAATGCTCTTAAAAACCTTAAGGGGTTGACATCTACCCCTCACCCCTCCCCTAGTACCTATATCCATGCACACATACCGCAGAAGGCCGCTTGTAAGCCCTGGGCTTATACAATTTCTTATGTTTTTTATTGTGATAAAGAAGCGTCGTTTTAGTTAATTAAATCGTGCTGGCTCGGCTCAAAGCCAAGCGCGATTTTGTATAATGCAAGTTCTTAACGGACAGATTTTGACGATAAGCATAGTCGGTTCACACTAGATAGTAAGAATTTTGTTTGGTTATCGAAAGTTCTGATTTTAAGTCCTTTTAAGATATTTTGACGATAAGCATAGTGCGCTCATACCATATTTACCATATGTCATGGATCGTTTGAGAAACTAATACAATTGTCTTTATTTATCGCCGAAGAAGGCTGGCTTAAAAAGAAGGAGCTAGTATAACTTAGGATATAAGATATAGTGCAGTGAGTAAGGAACTATTTGAATGAAAGTTTAAAGTTTTAATATAGGAAGGGGGTTTAACCGGAATAATGTTGTTACCAAACTGATGGTCCTATACGAACGCTTTTCATTCAACTAATTTACATTTGTTTTTCACGTCACCAAATTTCCACCAATAGCGAAACTCCACCCACTATATAACCACACACTACCCACAATCCCTTGATTCGCTCCGACGAAGGGCTAGCGCTCGAAAAGTCAGCTTTCTCGAATCTTTTTACGGTGGCTAATTTACCTTATCGACTCAGTCGATAAAACCAAATTCTTGTGCTTCACCCCCCACCGACGCAGCACCACAGTTTCTCTAGAAACTAACCCATTCATTTGATGGTCCTATAACCGGGTGGGCTTATAAGCCGAGGACTTATAAACGGTATTTTACAGTATAAGTCGGGAGTTTGATGCTAAATGCTCGTAAAACATAGGAAGAGTAGGTATTAATTTGGTTCTCTCTCCAATAAACTGAACTGTTCGTAATGCCAAATAAGCTTCTCTTTACTACATCTAATAACTATACACACTATCAAACATATCCTTACGAACATATCTATACGTACTCCTATGTTCCGGGCAGTCTTGCTTGGCCTTGGCAACATCAATAAATATTCTGACTAACTACATTAATTATGAACAGCTCCATGATACGAACACTTTTTCGAGCTATGTCCCTTGGTGTACATGCATATTGCTATACGAGGTTCAACTGTACAGGTATTGAGCATTGGAAATCAACTTTTTGCAAACACATCACTAAATTGCATCCAGATTTTTATCTGGGGCACAAATTCTGAGAGCAGAAGCTCTCAGGTGTGTTATAATTCAACACATTGATACACTACCCAAATATGGACATAGCGCTCGGCGATGTTGGTAAATGCTGCATTTTGAAGGAAAGTGAAAATGATCGTTGCCTGCAATTTCGTATCTTTGGGACAAAAAATGCGTGAACTGTTAAAATATAGGAAAAAAGATAAGAAAAGAAAATAGAAAAATCATTGATCACATGATGGGACAAAAAAGGCGCGAATTTTTTACATTGTGTCGCAAGGGTGCTTGGCGAAGCAGAATGAATGCTGGTTCAAAGTTGCAACCGCTTGACACGGAGTGAATGAAGGAGCACAATTTTCAGAAAAAAGCCTTACAGTAATAAGTTCTAGAATATGATATAGACTCGATGCAGTCGATCCCATTAACGTTGTTTAAGAAAAAAAGAAGTTTACAAGTTAACAAAACAATTAAATATTCAATTTCCTCGCGCGGGACTTTGAATTTGCATAATAACACGCAATAATAACACGGCGAAAAGTCGTTGATATTCAAAGATGCCTCGTCCTTTTTCCGACGATTTGAGGTGGAGAATAATATATCAACACTTGTTTTATGCAAAAACGTACCAGGAGATAGCTACTAATCTCTTTGTAAGTCCAATGACAGTTAAACGCACTTGTGCTAACTTCTATGCTAACGGCGATGTAAAGCCTTGGCCGATCGGTCGTCCACCTGAGAAAACTTGTCTTTTTCCGCACGAAGAGTACATGATCATGGAGTGTCTTTTAGAACATCCAGAAATGCAATTAAATGAAATAGCATCGAAAATATTTCATGCAACCGGCTCCGCTTTTAGTCCACAAACATTGTGCAGAACTGTGCATAGGCTTGGATTTACACATAAGAAGGTACATATGGGTTTATATGCAACCTCCAAATCGTTTGAGGATACTATTGAATTTTTTTTGTTTCTGGTTAGAATATAGCCAATTTGACATTTTTTCATAAGCTTATCCGCCAAATCTGGCAGAATGTGAGCTAGTTTCGAACGGAATTCTTCGACGCTTTCCAGAACTGGGAAATTAGTTATTCTTCTTGTTAGGTAACTATTTTTTTTCTTTTCATCCAAAACGCGTACTTCTAAACAGTTTAAAAACTGTTTTGAACTTCCCGCCGTGGCTATTTTCTACACATGTGTTCAACTGCACGTTCCAATGGAATAATTCAGTTTCCACACGCGCGTAATTTGAATGTTAATGAGGCACGTGACTTTTGTTAACTTGTAAACGTCTTTTTTTCTTGAACAACGTTAATGGGATCGACTGTATTTCCTCAGAAAAATTTTCTGATCTTTGTGTTATGCGAATTGAAGTTACGATCTCGCCATTACGGCTGTAAGAACTAAAATGAGCGAGTTTGTAAGCAACAACGATCGAATCAGCTCGTACTTCGACGTCTAAAAATTTGAATTTGAAGTTGGAGAAAATCCTCCAAAAGTTCTGGGAACTCAATTCCTTGGCATCTCAGGGATTTCCAATGCAGATGATGAAGCATTAACAAGGTTCAATGAAACTGTGTTCTTTGATACTGAGAAAGGTAGATATGTTGTGCGGTTACCATGGTGATTAGGGAGAGCAGTGGTCACCTACGAACTTTGGAGTATCTAAGAAGAGGCTGAAAAAATCCTGAGCATCTGAAGGCATATGGTCACATTATCAAGGATCAGCTGCAACAAGGATTAATAGAAAGGCTGGACAACCCTCGACCCCTATTTCAGTTCCGTAAATTTGAAAGTACCGTATTATCTAGTATTAGTTGTTTAAATTGTTAATTTAGTCAGGGCTCTGTTTAAACTAGCTGTGTATGCTAAATCAGATACTCCTGAATAAATATTCAACAAAATAAATAAATAAAAGAAAGAAAGAAAGGAAGAAAAGGGGAACAGTGCATTATATCCCACATTTGCCTGTAATTAGGGAGGACAATCCCACCACCAAGATAGTAGAATAGTACTTGACTTTTCAACTAAGTTGTCGGAGGAACTCCAAGTTTGAATGATTGTCTTCATGTTGGTCCTTCACTAATCCCTGGCATTTCAGGAATCTTAATGAGGCAGATATCGAGAAAGCCTTCTTGCGAGTGGAACTCAACAAACATGAAAAAGACGCAACAAAGTTTATTTGGTACCTTTTGGGACAACATCATCGCTATTCTTGCTTGGGGCCACATTGCAGTATCACTTGAACAAGCAAGAATATAATCTTATTTCCGAAGACATCAAAAGGTCCATGTATGAGAAAAATTTCCTGAGTGGAAGGGAGACTGACGAAGAAGCTGCTGCATATTAAAAGCACTTCAAAGAGTTGCTGTATTCTGCTGGAGTGAATCTTCGTGAATGGGCCTCAAACTCACAGAAACTGAACGAGTTTGTAGCCCAAGGAACAGCTGCGATCAACCAAGAAAATGTCAAACTCTGTGGTGTAGTTTGGCTTCCGCATCCTAGTAATGTTGTATTGACATTTTCAGTGGAGAAGACTGTGAGAGAGCTGGATGACAAAGCAGTGGTCATAAAGATAGTTGGTCTCGCTACAGCTGGAAGAATATTTGATCCATTGGACATTTTTGAACCCTTCAGAAGCACAAAATTGATGGAGGAGGCCTGGAAGAGAAAACTTCCATGGGATGATCCACTACGAAAAGGCCAGATATCATCTGTGACAGGCATGGTTACAAACATTAAAGGATCTGGTTCCAAGTTCCAAGACCATACTTTTCGCCGAGTCAAAAGTAGATGTAACCTCATGTGTTCTGTGACAGCGTCCCGTGAATGACAGTACTGTCCCTCCGATTCGAACCCTGCAGATGTCTTGAGCAAGGGTACCCATGTGAAGAGTTAGATGGAAAGAGAAGCCTCATGGTAGAGCTCCCCCCCCCCCCCCCCCCCCCCACCCTGGTTGAGTGAGGCCAGGTCCAAGTGGCCAAAGTGGGTGAAAGAGTCCAAGTAAGATCAGACTGAGATCCTGCAGGAGGAAAACTCCCAAACGGCAGAAAAGGCCGATTTTGCTGTCCTGGTAGTCAAGGAAAAGCCATGTATTCATATGCAAAATTGTAAGATGTATAAAGAAGAAAAGAGGAAAGATGGTGAACTCACAAGTGGCGAACTTTCGGTCGCGAAATCTTACTGGATCAGGGCCATACAAGCAAAGGCTTTTGGAGATGAAATTGAGTACCCATTGGGGAGGTGAAACAAGAAAGGACCGGCCATTTTTCACCAATTGCAGTTTATGTTCGATAGTGAAGGACTTGTGATATTACTCGCTTGAAAGTAACTACTGCGCACCTCCAACTTCTTCCTGGTGGCGTTTGTGACATTCTAACTGAGCTACGTCAGCAATATTAGATCCCTAAAGGTCCTAAAGGAAGAAAAGAGGTGTGGAAGATTTCAAAAGCTTGCCAGGTGTGCAGAAGAATGGAAGGCCCCAGCTATCAGCATTTCGTATTGCCGCCCATAACGAACTCTCGAGTTCGACTGGGGCAGGCTTGCAGCACAGTTGGAGTAAACTTTGCTGGTCCACTATATGTGCACAAAAAGGGAAAGTCGACATGAAAATGTATGGATGTCTTTTCACCTGCACCCTAGTAAGAGCTGTATATTTGGAAGTCACAGAAGACTTGTCAACAGGAGCCGGCTTTACATGAGCATTCACACGGTTTGCAAGTAGGATAGGCATTCCAGAGAAACTAATTTCCAACAATGCAACGAACTTCAAGCAGGCTGCTCAGACGATAACATCATTGTCAAGTCACACTTGGTACCTGTCCAATCATGTAGTGAAATGGCAATTTATAGTCCCAGTAAGAACCTTAGTGGGGTGGCTTCTACGGAAGGTTAATTGAATCTGTGAAACGGCAGAGCTTCACTTTCGCTACCCGAGGTGGTGACTGTGGTGACTGAGATGGAGGGCGTTTTGAATAGCAGGCAGTTAACCTATGTCTACCCAGATATCCAGGATGTACAGTCCCTTACTCCAGCACATTTCCTCTTTTGATACCGGCTCACATCACAACAGTTCTAAATATGGAAGAAATAAACAAAGACCTACTCTGAGTCAGCCGACGAAACAAGAGGAAGCAAAGAATTGTCAAGCCGAATCAAATACCATGAGACTATGATGAAGAAGTTCTGAAGGCGGTGGTGTCAAGAATATCTTGTGAACCTAACCCAAAGGCTCTAAAAGTTCAGATGTTTGCTCACGGCAAGTTGGAGATGTCCTTGATAAGGAAAAACAACCAAGAGCTCAGTGGAGGTTAGCAATAGTGGAAAAGCAAATTGTGGGGAGAGATGGCCTGGAACGAAAAGCACAAGTGAGAACTAACAATGGAAACAAGTTCCTCGGACCCCTACAACTACTCTTTCCATTGGAAGCTTTTGAGAAGAAGGATGAAGACGGAGAGTCGGTGACGCCAACTGGGAAATTGAGAATATTAAACTTTGGACTAAATGAATTTTCTACCTTAGTCAAAATTTGAAGTTGATTAAGTGGCCGGGAGAATGTTGTAAAATGTTCTGGGAACGAGATTAAGTGACTAAGTGATGCAATGTTTCGGGTCAGCGGAAGTTGCTATAAGTAGGGAGCACATGGAGCGAGCATGGTAGTTTTTTTCCGTTTCTTATAGCAGGTACGCAGTTTACGGTCAATAAACTACTAACTCAAACAATGCTGATGGAAGGGATATAACAATGCCACCTCAACTACAGGTGTTTTAAACGTTTATTGTGTCCTTACGCTGTTCTCACTGCATTTTTTTAGAATTTTCGCCGCTCTGTCCAGGTAGCCGTGTGTTTGTTCAATTTGTTTTGATTCTGAATTGATCGTTTTGTGACATGAAAGACTTGTCAATAAGGAATTCCCTGCCATTTTACTGTTTAAATCGTGTAGTCACTATTCTTCCCATTCCTTACATAGACGAAGGTTCTCCGTATAAAAGACTCAATTTGTTTTGGCTTAATATATTTTCATTCGCTGCTTGTTATGTACGAAGTGACGCGAGGTAAAATATTGCAGTAAGCCACTTTACTGAACGAAAGGTTGTATATCTCAATGCTTTTTTCTTGAAACTGTTTTTTGTTATCAATGTGTTGAATTATTAAACAGTTATAATGCTCAAGCTAGCGCAATATCGCCTGAGTTTAGCCGACTCGAGCGATATTGCGCGCACTTTCGCACTGCAACTGCTTATTGGCCTTTGAGAGAACCCGACAGCAAATTGGTAGCGGGTAAAATATTTACTTCAACTTACCTGATGACAAGCAAAGACACATAAATAATTAAGGTAATTTAGGAAGAACATTTTTTTGCTTTTGGTAGGTTCTTGTCTAACAACGATCTCACTAACTTGCCTCAAGGCATTTTTGATAAAACTCGTCACTTGAAGACGCTGTAAGTATCTTAAGAAAACAAAGTGCACTTATTTTCGGAGGATGGGGTGAGACCGAATACCCAAACTGCACCAGTGGAACTTAATTCAAAGAATAACAAGTTCATAAAGCCTGTTGGTTACGATCGCTGCGATCGCTGAGATAGAAGCAAAGCATATATCAGCGATAGGTTGTCGCTGCGATCGCTACGATCGCTGGAGACTGGTTTCCAAATTATCGTTTCCTTTTTTAGCGATCGCAGCGATCGTAGCGATCTAAGCGATCATATAAAAAACATACTAACACTGATATATAAATCTCCATTATTATTAATTACTGACAGGTGATTAAAAGCATCCCCTAGGATTCTCACGCTTAAATTGCTTGCATCTTCGAGTTAATCCTTTTTCTGGATTTCAGTTGTGACCAAAACTACTTTTCATTATGCGGTTGTAATTACGTTTCGTAGGTGGTTGGAAGGGAACGAGTTTCAAGAGTTACCTCCAGGGATATTTGACAATAACACTGAGCTGGAGACAATGTAAGTAGGGCTCAACTACAAAAAAATGGGATTTGGATGTGTTAGAGTATAGGAACTTGGCTTGAAACTGCCATAGCCGAATTATATAACTTATTATTCCTGTAACAATCAAAAACATTTCATATTATTTTTTGTGGCTTAGTCATCATGTTTTTTTTTTAGTTTCCTTATCCTTATTTCCCCGGTAGCTAACAATTTTAGCCGACGTTTTGTAAAAAAATAATAATTGGTTGTATGTTTGCACTTACGAGATCCATATGTTTTCTATTTAACAAATAGATTCCATTTGGCCGTGTGTCTGTTCAGTTATAGATCACAGATGACGTCAAAATTTGGTAAGAACAAAAAAGTGGCACAGGAGCCGCAGGCGAGTGTGTCACTGATGTTTGTTACCACATTTTGACGTCTTTCTGTAATCTATAACTGAACAGACACACGGCCAAATGGAATCTATTTGTTTTATACGATGAACAGAAAATTAAAAAGAGTAAAATTACGAACTTGCCTCGTAGCGCTCGACTGTCGAAGATTTGTTTCAGTTTAGGTATTTTTCAAGTCGCCAAGAACACTTTTCGTCTTGGTTTCTTCTTTTCCTTGCTCGTAAATAGCTCCTGCTAAACAATTTGCGATGCTTTCACTTGCTCAAACCAGAATAATCTCGTAAACATTTTCAAAACTGTGCGCCAGGTTGGACAAAACAAAGCAAACAGTTTTTCTATGACGTCAGCCGTGCGTCTGTACTCTGATAGATCATATAGGCAACGACCAATCACAGAGCACGTAGTTTTCAGTTCATTGTATAAAAACAAATGTCCACCAAGTCTGCCACATGATCCAAAATTTGCAATCCATTTACTGTTTAAAATATTACGAGTTATAACTCATTGTCGTATTATTTACGGAATAACCAATTACACAACGATTCCTTTCTCTTTCTGACCCCCCTCCCCCCCCCAATTCCCCCTCCCCTCCCCCCCCCAATTCCCCCTCCCCTCTCCCCAATGCAACGATAAGAAAACAGGTACTCAGATACCGAAACATCAACTGTATTGAATCAAGAACAGACCTACTTGATAAACAACATGGCCGCGCACACGAGGACTGGTCACGTGCCAACAATCGGCGGGAAAGCTAAATACTTCATGTATGCAGACTCGTTACATCTCCTTTCCTTAGTTTCAACAAAAAACAAAGTGTTAGAAAATGTTTCTATGCCTCAGGGTTATTGTGTATGAAACAAAGTCACAGTGCATAACATAGGTAAATACAAATGAACAAAAAGAGGCAAAGTCAAAATGTCTCGTTCCTCGGCACTCTTTAAGCCACAGCGGTGGGTGATGTTCGCGCGTTGGACGACTAGCTGGCTCTGGAACTATTGGTGTTGACGGAACTAATGTTTGCGACAACTCATATAGTCGGCAACTCGGTCTGCTCGGTTAGCTCAGTCGGCTCGTTTGTTTCCTCGGGAGTTGCTCTTAACCACCTGCGGTTTCGACGATAACGTTTCCCGTTGACCTCTACCACGTAGGAACGGTTGCCCACATCTCCGATGACCTGTACAAGAGACCATTCTTTCTCACCTGGCAGGCGCATTCTTATTGCATCAGCATCATCTAATTTCGGCAATTCCTGCGTGTGTTGATCATTATAGTGTTTCTTTTTCTGCTTCCTCATCTTAATCTTCTCTGGTGCTTTAGTATTCACATTCGGCTCTAACAATGTCTTAGCTACTGGGAGATGAGTGCGTGTTCGCCTGCCATACAGTAGCTGAGTAGGTGAAGCACGCATGCCCTCAGTAGGTGTGTTGCGCCATTCAAGTAACGCCAAGAAAGGATCCCGTTTGTCTGCACGACACTACCGTTACTCTGTGCATGGTAAATGCTTGACGTAATGTAATAAAAGTCCCATTCTTTACTGAAGTACTTAAAATCTTCACTGTTGGATGGCGGTCCGTTGTTACTAATAACTGTTACGGGGATGCCATGTCAGGCAAACCAGCTTTAAAACCGTAATGACACGATTACTTGTGGTGTGGCTCAAATCTTGTACCGCAAAATAATGAGAGTAGTAGTCAACGGCTATCAGGAAAGCCTGCCTCTCAAGTATAAACAAATCAACCGCGACTTTTTCCCATGGTAAATTGGGCATCTCATGGGGTTGCAATGGTTGTTTGCATTGTTCAGGCCGATAACTGTTACAAATGCCGCATTTCAACAGGCAATCCTTGAGATGCACCGTGATCCCGGGCCAGTAAACAATATCGCGAGCACGACGCAGTGTCCCTTCGACCCCAATATGCAACTCGTGCAGGCTCTTTACAATGTCAGGACGTTCACCAGCAGGTGTCACTAAACGATGACCCTTGTACATCAACCCGTCTACTGTGGTCAGCTCATACTGGCTGTTCCAATACAACTCAATCGCTTGTTTTCGAAGTCTGTCATATTTACATGCCTGTGCCATGGTCTCTGGCCATCCTTCACAGATAACATCGGATAGAATCTACAACTCCTCATCCTTAGCAGTCTCCTCGCGTAGCCTCTTCAGACGAGTAAGAGATACAATCAGTTCTTCATCATGTTTGATCTGCTTTAACTCAAAGGCAAATAGTCGTTCCTTAATTGAACGGACATCACTGTTTGGGAATTTTCTCAACTGTTCGCCTTCCACATATGCTCGACTTAAAGTGTCAGCCAAGAACATGGTGGTGCCTTTCTTGTATCCCACTTGGAGGTCATAGTTCTGCAAGCGGGGTCGCATACGTACGTTGAATGCGCTTTGGAGAGGTGTGGATGGGTTTCTTGAATATGGTTTACAACGGTTTATGGTCTGACTGGACAACTACATCACTTCGTCCAAAGATGTACTGTTCACATTTTTCACATGTAAGGAATATTGCAAGTAGCTCTTTTTCTATTTGAGCATAATTTCGTTCTGTGGGAGTCATCACACGGAAGCTGTAAGCCACTGGACTCCCTTCTTGTAACAAAGCGGCTCCAAGTCCGGTCTGGGAAGCATCGCACTGGATGACTACTGGTTTGCTCGCATCATAGTAAGCAAGCACTGGTGCAGCAACAATCATTTTTTATGCAGTTTAAAGCATCCGTATGAGCAGGTAGCCATCACCATTCCGCATCACTTTCAGTGAGTTTTCTCAGGACTTCTGTTTCGTCTGTAAAGCGTGGCAGAAACTTTGCCAAATAGTTTACCATGCCAAGGAATTTACGCAGATAGTGAACATCAGTGGGGTCTGGCATTCGTACAATTGCCTCCACCTTAAACGGGTCAGGTTTGAGACCTTCCGGGGTTAAAATATGGCCAATAAAGGGAACTTCTTGCTGTCTCAACGGGGCTTTCTTCTTGTTCAGCTTCAGGTTTCTTTCACGACAGCGATCCAGGAAAGCACGTACATTTTGGTCATGGTTTGACCGCCACTCAGCGGGTGTGTTTCCGTATCCAACGATCACAAAATCATCTTCAATGACCTCTTCTCCCTTAAGCTTTTCTATGTGTTCTCGCATTCTGCGCTGTAAAACTTCTGGTGCACTGTTAATGCCAAACGGTATTCGCTTCCACCGGTAACGCCCCAATGGCGTGTTAAATGTGATGTGCCAGAAACCATTGCTGGCATCAAACACGCTGAACAGCTTTGCTTCATTTAGCCTAGTTGCAATTTATTCAATCGTTGGCATTTGGAAATGTTCACGTTTTATGGCGACATTCAGATCTCTAGGATCTAAACAAATGCGTCACTTGGTTTCCCCGCCAGCTTCAGAAGGTGTCTTGCTCACCACTAACATGCTGGATACCCAATCAGTGGGCTGGTCAACGTTTGCTATGATGTCGTCAGCTGCTATCTCCTCGAGCTTCCTCTGCACTTGCTAGGTCATAGCCACGGGTGAACGTCGTGGTGAATGAAACACAGGCTTGATGGTATTGTCAGTTAAAATGCTGTATTTGCCATCTAACTTTCCAAGGCCTTCAAACACATCAGCATACTCTTCTAGTAAGGGGTCTTTATCTGTCTTCAGCACGTTTATGCGTGGATCTCGGTCGCAATCAAGGATCTTTATCAGGTTCATTTCTAACATAGACTCCTTAGACAGTATTGGCTCATAGCCATGACCCTTGACTACACTGACTTGTATCTTGTGTGTTTGTCCTTTACGGGTTACAGACCGGGTTGCTTTGTCCTCAGTGGATTGTTCATATCCATTAGCCAAGATCAGAACTGACTTTGCTCCAGTATCAAGAAAGTTTATTTCCAGATCTCTGGTCACATTTTTATAGACATCCAATGGCAATAAGTTGCATTCGGCCCCAGTGTCCATCAAGAAAGCCACTTCATGATCTGTGATACCCTCAGCATCCTTTGACACGTCGAAGGTCGCAATCTCACGACCCTCGTGGCTCTCAACACCTGCAGTACTCAAATAAAACCGTTCAACTGTTTCAGATTCCCGCTGATCTCGAGTAAAGACCAAAACGCTCGTTAATCGTGTTTTCTCTGGGAATACAGTAATCCTAGAAATTCTCCTTCTTATCGCCTTCCGAGGCCCAAGTGAAAGTACGAAACACCTTGTTTGCTTCTTTCCCGATGACCGCCAACAGTGTCGCTACTTGGCGTTCTTCTTCCTTTTTATCCACCTTTGTAGCCAGTGTATAATTCTTCCAGGCAGAGACCCAAGATCGCCAGTTGTAAGCCGTTGAGCCATCGTTGAGCTCGAGAATTTCAGGGGGAGGAATTTGAAATTTTGCCATTAAACTGGCGGATGTCGAAGATCGCTGCTCGTTGGTTATTTCCGGGATAAATCCGGCGACTTCTCTTACAAAATTTCCGTGCTCTTGGCGTCTGGATTCGGTGGACTTCTGACACCATACAACGATAAGTAAACAGGCACGCAGATACCAAAAACTGCTTGATAAACAACATGGTCGCGCACACGAGGACTGACCACGTGCCAACAATCAGCGGGAAAGCCAATTGCTTCATGTAAGCGCACTCGTTACACCCAACACGGTGAATTCCACTTTTATCAGTCATGAGAGTGCGTCCGAAAGTGAGCCAGCGGTGGTTAACGTCATTAACATCAAAAACAGTTAACCAATCACCAAGCGTTTTGAGGATTTTACCGAGAAATTTATCTGAAAACATCTCTGATGTTTCAGGCTTCTTTATATAACGTGATTTTTTCATGGCAATCTTATTTTGGCAGGCATAAATTGAGTAAAATTAAATGACAAATCCTGTTTTTCGTTTCTCAATAAAACTTGTAACATGGTTTATGGCGGATTATTCTTTATATTTTAACTTAATTTAGATTTCATTTTGTTTTCGTTTTAATTTAATTAACTTTATTTTATTTTTTGGCGCCATTAAATGAAAAGCCAAGAAACATGGCCATCCAAGACGCAGATTTGGAACATTTGGTGTAATTCCCACGTCCATTAAAACGCTTTACAAAGTATGGTCCATGTCGAATAATAGGATTTTAAATTCCTGAAAGTGTAAAACAAAAATGAGATATCAAAATAATTCAAAAAATGTGATTTCAATGGTTAATAATGTTCATTATGTCTCTTTTTAATGACAGTCTTTTGAACAGTAACAAGCTGAGGAGGTTGAACGAAAGTGTGTTTCATCGCTTGAAGAATCTGACGATTTTGTGAGTGATATTCCTTGCTTTGTTTTAATCGAAATAATGCTTGAAAACCTAAATGAAAATAGGTCTGATAGTGACAAAAGAAAACAAAACATTATGCTAGCAAGAAGCTGTATACAGCTTGAACTCTTGACGTGTTTAGCACACTCACCATACAAATGCACTTGTTGTATAATAGCAAAAACTGCCGGAATTTCAAAATCCAAAGCAATAGACGGCGAACAAAATATCAAACGGTCCTATTCGTTCACAAACGCCTTGCACGATCTTTAAAACTCGTACGCTGTATTAAATTATTCGTTCTTCTTCTCAAGTCGACACAAAGACATTTTTCCACCATCTCGAATTCAAGAGCCATACCACCTGGTCGCTTGTCAACAAACATTTTCCGCTAGTGAATTAATATATGTGTGTATAAATTTTCATGCACTAATGTGAACAAAAAAAAATTAAAAAGAAAACACGGAGGGCTGTCCTGGACTTGTCAGCTACGCCACGAGTAATAAGAAGCAGAAAACATTCTTCGCGCGCAAAAAGACTTGTAGATTTCTACACGACAGGTTTGTTAAGAAAAGGATCGAATTAAGAATACGTACAGTAGAATATCTGCACTCATGGCATTTGCTTTACTCTGTAAAATTCTTCGTGACCGTTGATTTCTTTTTAAACTTATTATTATACTTATGCCTCCGTTATGCTAATTATTATCCAGACTACCTCGCCGTTTTGTCGCGTGCACTTAAAGGCTTCGATATGACAACATTTCTCGAAATATATGTATATTCTTCGGCTGCATTGCTAATTAACAAAAAGTAGAAACACAAAATAATAAACTTCTCTTTTTTGCTCAGCATTTGGCGTTAGAATCTAGTCTTTGGACTATAGACGAGAGCTTCTGCACCTATGAAACAGTTGTAAACAAGAACTACATGAAATTATTTCCTCGTTTCACAGTGTGTACGGATATAATACAGATTTTCTAAACTAGCTTTCGTTAGATCAAAAATGAAATTTCCATGGTGTATTGCCTACTTACCAAAATAGAATATTAGAACTTCCTCCGCAAAGCTGTCTGTAACGATGCGAGATGCAGCTGCCTGTTGTCGTGCCCGGATTTTAAAAGAATCGCGAAGGGAAATGACCATCTTTAAAATTATTGTGGACTAGCTCTATGAAAAATGTGGTGGTTTTTGGTTTCTAAAAGACGCGATTGCCCAAATTGTTTAAAACATGCAAATACATGGTTGTCTGGCTATCGGTCGGTTGGCAACTATGTGGTCTTGTCAACAACAACAATAACAACAACAATTTTACTTCACACACCTTTCAATTTCAACAGTAGATACAATTTCAGTTAATTTATTAAAGTAAGAAATAGAGATACCTGCCCACCGCTATTCATGTACATGTATGAACTTTAGAATCGGCGTTGAGCGTACATGTCAGGACTGAAATGTTTCAAAAACATAAATCATCTAAGTTTTTTTAAGTCAATTCGTGACTCGGAAGTCAGCATTATGACACCTCACTTTTTTTACTTCTATTTTTGTCAAATATAAAAGTACTTTAGTTAGTAATTAAGCTAAATTCCAATTAAATATAGCCATAAATATGGAAAAGCTTATAACTCATTTATATGGTCCACATGGTGATCAACAGTTCATTTTATGGTTTACTGTAATTATTGCATTTATATTTTTAGGTATTTGCAGCATAACCATTTGCAAACCCTGCCACCAAATATCTTCAGCAATAATACCAAGTTAATCCGGCTGTAAGTAGAAAGTATATTTTTCTATTAAACTATTTTATAAGGAATCGATCAGATAATACAACCGTGAATCTGGAAATAATATAGAAGCAATGATAGATTCAGAGAACAGTGGGGTAAACGTTTATCACGTCTTGAACAAAATTAACAGAAACTTGAGGTTTGAATAAAGAAAAAAAAAAGCAATTATTTACCGAATTAGAGGCGATTAGAGTAGTGGTGGATATTTGAAAAGCCTCGATAAGGCAAGATGAATATCTACCACTTTTCACCGACATTATAGTAATGACACAAAATATAAGCCAGCCGAAAACAGTTGATATCGAGAAAAACTCGCGCATGAAAGCAAAATCAATGCTTGGAAGAGAATGGCAAAATATTTTCTCGAGTTTGAGTAGCCAATCAGAACGCTCAACACTGTTTGGGTACATAGTAGATCTTGATATTCAATGAAGAACCACATAAAGCGCTTGAGAAAGTATCTAAGATCACAAAGGAAAAAGAGACACGCGTTAAGTGATTTATGCTAAGCCTATTTTGACCGGGGATTGTCCAATTTTCCGCGCTGACTTTGAAACCAATATCCATCAAACGCGCTTTTTTTAGAATTTTTCTATTAACATTTGGTTGCTACATATCTCTAATAGTAACACGTAATGGCACATAATGTCTTCACAGCTACCATCTCTTGTTTCATTTATCGTAATTAATTTGCCGCAGTTTCTCGAATTTAAGAACTTTTGACCCAATTTTGGCACTGTTCAGTGGCATCACAAAGATCCAAGATGGTGGACGATTAGATTTCGGCGGTTCGGAGACCATGTAGTTTATTTCACGCGATGTGATGGCATCATACCATATTACCTTTACAAGCCAATTTTAGGTAATTTTCCATTATACATATTTGATATCTGATGTCATGTTTCTGTTGCAGGCGCATGAACAACAACAATTTTACGCGGCTAAATGAAACATTGTTTCGTGGCTTAAAGGATCTACAGCAACTGTGAGTTGAGAATTTCCACATTGCGTTAGAATAATCACTTTTCTAAAACAAATATAATACAATTACATGAAGCTGAAAAGTTCGAAATCAAAGTTACATTACGGGTATATATTTGTACCAGAGTGACTAGCAGACACTTCATAATAAATTAGGAGTCATTCGCAAAAGTCATACCAGTTACCATCACACCATTGCCGTGGGAAAGCTAATCAACAATCATCTTGAGACACAGAATTAACTAAAACAGATGGACAGATGGCACCATACACACCCTGCATGTTTCTGCACTCCGTGAAAAAGGCTTGGTCGCAGAAGCACTTTTCCGGATTGCGAGTGTCCATCTTTTTACACAGAAGACGACATATATTTCTATCGCGGCCTTCATGAGTTGATCGTTGCCTCCATTTATCGTCTAAAATGTTTACATGTGTGGCATTTGAAAGTCAGGCCGTTTCTCTGAGACCGTTTTAGTTCCTTTTGATACCGACTATTCGCCTTAAAAGTCCTGATGAAAGGTGTAAAGAATATCTCTTTAGATGACATGATACAATCCATTTGATTGCTGATTTTATTCTGCCTTAACATTTTGTGTTTACTAGATAAAATATAAGCCAAGCCGACATGGAAAATATTTCACTGTCCTGACTATCAGCTCTGGCTACATTCTTCAGTCAAAATCAAAGAAAGAACGATATTTAGTTCAATTCATAACGATGGTATTATTTTGTGTAATTCAGATGGTTGTTCCAGAACGAAATCAAGGCATTACACCCTAAACTGTTCGCAGATCTCAGCAATTTGGTGGACCTGTGAGTATCACAAATAAAACTCGCCAAATTCGTAATACAAAAAATATGGTTCCTTAACAGATGGCGTGTGATTTGCTCTACAAGATAAGGTAAATATTATGAGTTGTAGCGCTGCTGGGGGTACGTGACGTCATCCAAAATGGCCGTCAATGTGGCCGCCATCTTGGATTTTACTAAAAATTCAACTTTATCGGTAAAATGCGGAAATTGCAAATGTTTTTGCTATAGTTGCTAAATATGATACAATTAAACATTTTGCTGCTTTTGGTGTCATTTTATGTTTTTTTTTTACCGAAAAAAGGTGAAAACACATTTTTATTAAAAAATGGCTTGACATCATGCTACTTATGAAGTCATATCTTGTTGCCATAGCAACCAGTTGTCGCCAAACTTTAACAAATGCGGCAAAAGGATAAACAAACAGATACTGAAGACTAAAAGAAATTTAAAAACGTTCAAAATAGAAGCTAAAAACGTAGTTAAACTAAACAGCAATTGAACATGTTTAACCGCTGGTCTGAATGGGGTGTAAGAGTGATAATGTGAAATCAGAGAGTATTTATTAAAAAGCATTGTTAAAAACGGATGCAAAATCCGCCCCCATAGCCGCGACCCTCAGATTGCCCGCTGTTAGCTGTATATCATTAAATATTATATCATTACGTAATATGGAAATATTTTCTGGGTTGACAGGGATTTGTCTTCAAATGATGTGAAGCGTTTAAGACGAGGGCTATTCAGTAATCTTACTAAGCTGACACAGCTGTAAGTGAGGCTTTAACATAATTGTGAGACAGATTGACCCATATTTTGCATGTGTCAGCGAAAATGTTTGTTTTCAATAAAAATAAAAAATAGTGCCGAATGTTTAGGCCTTAAATAAATACGTAATAACATATTGTAACTATTCCATAATATTTAAGTAGTTTGACCCCTAGGTAAAGGGCTTTAACAAGAAAGAAGGGTTTAATCTTCATTATTCTCGATATTGAGGAATGAGACTTCATTTAACTTACAATTCAAAAAGTTGGACATTCATTTCAAATGTATAAGGTTACACATGTGTAATGGATATCGGAAAATTCACCGGTTTTTTCACATATTCGCGACATTGAAACATTGTATTTTTATCACGTGATCATAATTATACGTCAAGACAAGAGAAATTATTACTAATTTACATGCATTCAAGAAAATTCGCATCCCTTTTTTACACAAACTAGCGGGAATTATTATTTCCCATCAACTACATTTTATTACGGATATATACTCTAGATCTTGGTCCTATACCGCTTGCCGAGAATACAAAACACAAAGGCTGGATTTTTAATACAACTATGATTTACATAATTAATGCTTTTGCTCTTGTTGCAAAGGAAAGAGTTGAATTATTTCGCTTAGAAGCTAGATGCAGGAGTATATTTATAAACACATTCACTGGAATTGTGTTTTGCAGGTTAATGCAAAAGAACCAGCTTGATGATTTTCCTCCGGACATCTTCCATAACTTGACTAAGTTAAAAATACTGTGAGTGACGTTCATATTTACCATACAAACCGGGCTTACCAAAACGGATAACATGTACTAAATAAATAATTCATAATGATACTAGAGCATCTGCTGGAAAACTAGCGAAAGTTTCGTGATTAATCCTCAAGTTGGGTTCATATGTCACTTTCGTTGATCCTAGCTGTTTGTGGTAGTTACGTGTTATTTGTTAAGCTGCGAGTGACGTCAAACATACCTCTTATTTAGGATTTCTCCCTTATATTCTTTACGTAAAATATGATTTTTAGAGACGATTAATTTTTGCTATAAATTATCGAGTAGTGCTATTAAACATCAGGCACTACAAAATATGAATCGTTTTGAAAACAGTTTTAGGAAAATTTACTAACTAGGAATTTAGAAAATAATCTAAATACATCCAAATTCATCTAAGCTAGTGAATTTCTAACAAGATGTTTATCCTTTTTCATTGTATATGCCACTGACAGAATGTTCAACTTTATGCCCACCGAACACGTACATTTTCCAGTAGTTCTTCGATACTTACACTGGGCTTTGGAGTCCAGTCCAGCAAGCTTCTCACAACTCATTATCGCGTCTAAAATCACCAGGAGTCGCTTTTCGAATTATAAACGTCTGCTTCTTTATTTAAAATTGCATGAAGGATTTATGCACTTGGTTAACACCTCACACCTGTTTACCACATATGAAATCACTCAACTTCACTTTTTGCATTAAATACTTTTGCAAACTGATGAGACAATTTTCAACTGAATGGAACAAAAATAGATCCATTTTTCTGAGCCTCATTTTTTGTTAATTTATTGCCGACAAAAAATCGATTTTTTATTATGTTCAACACCGTCACAGCATAACGGTTTGAGAATACTACTTGTTATTTATTTTTGTTCATTTTTTCTTAGTCTTTAAACAAAGGGCTGACGCTCGATACATCAGCTTTGAGTCTCCTTATGGTGACCAATTTATGTAATCAACTCATTTGAAACACATTTTAACGCTTTGTTCCCCTCACCGACTCAGCAGCAAAATATATTTTAAAAGAAACTACCCCTTTACCTATTTTTGTAAGAAACGACATTAGCAAACAGTGTGTGAATATTTCGTCCAGAACATCGGTTAGGCAGCAAAGCGATGTTTTGTGTACATGATTGAAGTCCACAGTAAAAATAACTATTCTTATAACACGTCAGGAGAATGGACGAAAACAAAATAAGGAAGCTTCACCCAAATCAGTTTAAAGGCTTGGTTGATTTATTGGAGCTGTAAGTAATGTTATTTATAATTAAATGACCTTCCAAAAAGTTAATACATGATGAGAATTCCAAAAGTGTATTTACATAAATTAAAATATTTAACAAATTGAGATTTAATACATCAACCACCCCCTTTTCCCATAACTCTGGGAGGTCAGATCCACAGTACTTTTGAACGGGTCACCCTGTCAAATTTACTTCTACAAAAAGCCACTCACTAATGGTGTCGATTTCCGTTTATAGTAAATATGTGATGAATAGCGGTTTTTCATCGTTACCAAAATGGTGATTAAAAATGACTATCTGTTGACAAGGGATCGTTTTTATTTTGTTGTCCATTCTGACCCGGAGCCTTCAAATATATGTACGTAACGAGGTTTGTGGGCGAAACCAATTCTTGGTTTTCATGTAATATTTCAAAATACGTTTGCTTACAATAACCAAGGATCCAAATGTAGTAGCCTTTAGATCAGTCGTGGATAAAATATTTTCAGAAAACTTGGTAGGCATCCGACATGGCGATAAAAATAAAAAAAAAACTCAGAGTCCGGTTTTCTGGCCGTCCCAATTTTTTTTAAAACTTTTTAGTGTAACATTTCTAAAAGAAAGCACTCTTTGTTCATGAAAATTTCCACAACAATTCATCGCACGGATGTGTAAAATATGTCAAAAGGAGAGCTTTGTGATGGTGGTAATTTAAGTATCAGAAATTTAATGTAACACGAAAACCATAAAATACTGACTAAACATATACTGGATAAAACTCAAAGCACAGTCGCGTGTTCACAGCTGGTTTTCCTAGTGTATTCTTCACTTTTCTGAATGTAGCTCATTTATATTTCTGTTTCTCTTATTACTTAAGCACTCTTTCGGAAAACAGAATTCAGGAACTACCTGAGACGATTTTTAAGGGGCTAACGAAACTTGTGACAATGTGAGTAGAAATATCCTGCCACCTTAAGTTAAAATAGATATTCTTCGGAAACTTCCGGAGAGAACTCGAAGGAAAACATTTAGACAACTTAGAAGTTTGGAAGTGATTTTTTTTAAAGACACAATTTGTCACTTTAATTTTTTGGTTATCTAAAGAAATTTTGATATTAAGCAGTGGTTCTAATCACTGACCAGGTAGGGGCAACAAAATAGATCTTTTCATATCATCATCAACATCTGAGAAGTAGAAGCTGAGACTTGATTTTAATTCGACGACAGGCTGAGGCTTCCCTATATTTAAATTCTTAAAAGACCTTTAGCTGTGTGTAAACCATGTTTGATTTTATTACATTTTCAATGCATTAACATTGGCATTAATTGTTTTCGTTTCTCAGCCACGTTTTTGACAATGCCATACCAAACGTCACCAAAAAAACATTCGAAGACGTTACAGCCGTGAGATTCTTGTGAGCATTAACGTTTTTTTTTTAAATCTTATCAACTTACATAAAATATTAATTTTGTGCCCTTCTACTTAAAACTTGTTGAAAAGGAAAGCATATTCAACCCTCGGACATTTTGATAATGTTTTGCAACAATCGGTTCCTAAGGTAACGTGATAGGAAGGAAGGGGGAGGGGGGTTAGAGGGATGTCAACATCCTCTTA
The DNA here is from genome assembly GCA_022457155.1 of Cladopsammia gracilis. NCBI lineage: Eukaryota > Metazoa > Cnidaria > Anthozoa > Scleractinia > Dendrophylliidae > Cladopsammia > Cladopsammia gracilis. The sequence continues at coordinate 445,018 of JAJGOT010000241.1, read as the reverse complement.
AGGTTTTTCGCCGATATTTTTAAGAGCATTTATTTTTATCAGATGTCGTCTTTAGTAGCTGTTCGCTTATCTTTGAGACACACCTTGGTAATGCCTTGCGACAATCGGTTCCTATGGTAACGAGATATGACGTTATAAGTAGCATAAGATCAAGTGCATTTTAAATAAAAATGACATTCCAAAATATTGATCCCTCAGACGAGACATTTGCTCCGTGCGTGCGCGTTACCCAAAATGAACTATTGCTCATTAATTATGTATGTTGCGCTATTGTTTGCTTATGTATGGGGTTATATGGGGTTAAACGGAAATATTTCCGGCTGAAAAGTGAAAAATGACGGAGGCTTTTTCGCTCGAACCAAAGCAAATTTCTAACCGAAATGTTTTCTAGATTCCAATCTTTCCAAAACCGAGTGTGGATGTTGACATTGCCCCTGTTAAAATGAGTTAGAACGCTTAAAGCGTACCCTGCGAGCAGTGGATTCTCCTACGCCGAGCTACGCCGAACGAGAGAGAAACCACTGCGAGCATCCGTTAGCTTTTCCATCGAGCATGCGCAACCACGTGACGCCCCACGTGATGCATTTGACGTCCTCTTGTTTCGCGGGAAAAATATTTCCCGTGGCAATTTAATGGGTTCCTTGCGTAGAAAACAAAAACTTAAAATTATCTTCAAAGGAAGGGCGAAAATTTTGATTACTTTGTCAAGTTTGGCAGATTAAACAACACTGTATTCAATACAACGATCCTTTCTATCGCAAGTTAACGATAAGATGGGTTTAAAATCTGTTTTCGTTTGTTTGAACCGTTTGTTTACATCGAGCTGTGCTATGCGCGCGCTAATCACACCATCATAATTTCAAAACCCTTTTGGTTTAAAAACTCGGCAGGTTTGCGTTATTTACTCATTTTTTCGACGTTTGTAACTTGGAAAAACTTTAAAAAGATGTTCTATCGAATTTGTTTTGTTTCAACGAGCAATTTATGGCGTGAAAATTCGGCGTTTTCGAAACTTGTTTAAATTATACTCGCTTAAACGCAGCAGTTACGTGGATGAGTGCATGCGCGAGAGGCTAAACAAGTTTGCAAACTTGTTTTACCGGTTCAAAGTTAATTTATTCGTCCATGGCGCCGGGCGGCGGCAAGATCAAAGGAACTAACGGATGCTCGCAGTGGTTTCTCTCTCATTCGGCGTAGCTCCGCGTAGGAGAATCCACTGCTCGCAGGGTACTTAAAGCGATGACCGCGTGGTCGAACTCCATACAAGCCTTTATACGAAATTGCTCACTTCAAGGTAAAACTGACGGTACTTTTATTTTTTAAGTTATTAATTTTTAACGTTTCTAGATAGAATAATAACCAACTTACTGGAATCCGAGTGTGGATTTCCGAAAAGTAATTCATAAATTTCCAGGCCATGCATTGACAGAAGAGCATGCGAATAGATACAGACAAATAGGAGCCAAAATTGGCTCAGTCGAAGCATAGTGCACTGAGAAAATGGAAAAATGACAGGATTTTTTTCGCTCCAACTAAATCATATTTCCCACCAAAATGTTCACAAGATCCCAGTCAAAATCGAGCGTGGATGTTGACATTATGCCTATTAAAATTAGTTATACCGCGAAAAGCGATGACCGCGCGGTTGAACTCCATATAAGCCTTTACTTGACATTGGTCACTTCAAGGTCAAAATGACGGGACTTTTTTTTTTAAAGTTATTAAAACATTTCAACGTTTCCAGATAGAATAATAACTTAATTACTGGAATCCGAGTGTCGATTTTCGAAAAGTAATTCATAAATGAGCGAAATTTTGATTTTCCCTTTAAAAAATGGCGTTTTCGCAGTGATTTTAAGGGTCAAATTGGGGATCTGGGGACGAGTTAAAAAAATTAGAGGCAAATGTCACCCAATTTTTTTGCCATGAAAAAACGAAAACAAGACAGCAAAATGTTTTGTATATTGTTTTCTGTATCATATTTTACAACTGTAGCAAAAATATTTACAATTTCCGCATTTTCCAAATAAATTTAAATTTTTAGTAAAATCCAAGAGGCGACCATTTTTGATGATGTTATGGACCTCCAGCAGTCTCATAACCCATACTATTTGCCTTATCTTGTAGAGCATATAACGGCCTATCTATTAAAGGTAAAATATTTCCAAAATATTGTAACACGGCAAAAACCCAAAGGAGGGGTTTCAACCACTCCTCTTTGCACCACGGTGGAGGTGAAAGTTTGTGAGTACGTCCTCGGACGTGCACGCAAACTTATACCCCCAACGTGGTTCAAGGGGGGAGGGGTGTTGCAGAAAATGATCAGAAAAAATGCGGAAATTGCAAATATATTTGCTACAGTTGTAAAATATGGTACAGTTAAATATGTTGTTGCCTTTTCGTTCATTTTTATTCAAAATTTACTTGACCTCGTGCTACTTATAACGTCATATCTCGTTACCATAGGAACCGATTGTCGCGAAACATTACCAAGGTGTGTCTCAAAGATAAGCGAACAGCTACTGAAGACGACATCTGCTAAAAATAAATGCTCTTGAAAATATCGACGAAAAACCTTAAAAGGATGTTGACATTCCCCCTAATACCCACCCCTCCCCCCCCCCCCCCCCCTTCCTTCTACGTCCCAGGTTAATATAGTTTTCCCATGCCTGATGGGCAGGCAAAAAATATGTCAATGGTGAAACCTGTTTTTCACTACAACTTAAGCACATGCACACGCATGAGTTCAGTGAGTGCATCAACCACATAGGCACAAGCGTATATTGTAAGCATAAACAACAGAAGATAAACGCATACACTGATTCTTCATATGTTGTCCTCACTATAGACATTATCGCGGCATAAGCGTGAGCATAAGCGCAAAGAAAGCGATTATATTTGTTTTGATTGTGCTTGTGCTTATGCGCGTTAATTACTCTTGGCTTGGACATGTCGTCATAAAAATTCAAAAATCTAAACTTTACATCCAAAAAAGCTGTTAACTTGATATTTAGATACCAGTGTTACAATCCTTCACAAAAGTATCAAAGTGAAGATGGCCAAGATGGCCGATTCATACATTTTCACTAAAAATGTCTAAAACTCTTTCGCCTATAACTCTTGAACGAAATCAACTGGCGCTTCAAACTTTCGCCCAGATGTTTAGTTTTAAACTCTCTGCAATTTCATAAACATTTTGGAATCGAAATCCGTTTTTTAATGCTGCTGAATTTTGATATGACGTGATATGACGTAAGTGCAAGCAAAAAAAATAACTTAAGTACGCATTCTTGTCATACTTATGCTTATACACCAAATTGAAGAAACGTTGTCGGGCCGTGAAAAGCATAAACCATGAACGATGCGACCCAAAGGTTTACTGGGAAGTTGGAAAAATTAATCTTCGTCTGTGACAGAATACACATTATATTAACACACGATGCATAAATCATGAGCTTAAATGTCTCAAATAAAGAAAACATCTTGATTATCAAGAAATGGAATATTACTAAGCTTGCCAATACTGCCTACCCATAATCCCATTCGGTATCATTATTCATGGTCTATACCTTTCACGGGTCAATGTTTCTTCAATTAGGGGTATCTTCGGTTTCCCCGCTGGACTTACGTTTGTGTTTATGCTTATGCTCATGCTTAGCCTTTTTATCTAAATCGAGTACTCTTTTTACAGTTTAATCTTAATACCCCCTTATTACAGGGAGTTGTCTTGATTCCGGCCGAAAGCCTATACATTTTTATAAGATTTACCCGATTAATTCGAACGCCTTTTAATTAATAAGGACAACGGTCTCTACTGAAACAATCTCATACAGAATTGGTAAACAAAGAAAAAAGTCGTGAGTCGGGCTTTCACAGTTGCAAGATATTTTTCTTGAGAGAGTTGGTCACAGGATATTTTTTTTCCAAATCACAGAACCCTCGCCCCTGCGAAACCTAATGTTTCGCCCATAAAGCGTTCACAGATAAGGGGCCGACCATTTGACTTTTTTTTGGGGGGGGGGGGGGGGGGGGTTGGGTGATTATGTTTGGCACATTATGCACTATGATCTGTATTACACGTAAAGAAGACCTAAGTAACCTAAGTACGGATCTAAGTACAGCTTGATGTATTGTTAGCTAGAATAAGGTAAATAGTATTGCAGCAAAGAAATTAGTTGCTAAATGACATCAAAGGTGTCATTTATTTTTTTTAACATTCCTTCTTTTAATTACAGATACATGCATTACAACTCGATGTATGATCTTCCAAAGGGTTTTTTTGACAAGATGAAACACTTTACACGAATGTGAGATTCTTCATTAATATTTTTAAAACTAAAGTAATACATTTAAAAAGAAGAATTTGGTATATTAAGTCCAAGAAATGAGGCAAGATTATCAATGAACAAACATTTGAGTCAATATGTTTAGCAGATCAACAGCGACTGCTCAATTGATGCTAAAAAGTATCAGTAATCCATTTTTAACAGGTAGTTGATAATTTTTACTTTTTATTTCATTTTTATACACTATTTGGCTGTTTATTGCTTCTGATTCAGTTAATCTTGCTTACATATGCCATAACGACTCATGATAAGGTATAGAGCGTTTTCACATGACGTCACGGCGGCCATATTCACGGTGGTCGGTTGCTAGGGCTTTTCCTCCCGCAACTCTTGAAACTGAGAGTTTTAGGCTATAGACAAAAGTAGAATACATCGAATCTAACGAAACTTGGAAGAAAAGTAGGTGGATAAATTACCTATCAATTGATGATTATTTCATCCCATTTGACTGCTATTGTGACGTCATAAATGATGTCAAAATTTGGCATCAGAATTAAAATTCAGGAAAAAAAGTGTGAAAATGTTGTATTAGTTTTCAGTATAGAATTCTATGATTTCTGGTGAAAACCCCATCTCAATCCGATTAAAAGGCGTAAAGTTACAGCTAATTAAAGAAATTCAAATTTCCCGCCAAATGACCATATATGGTCAAACTTTAGGGGCATTTAAACGCGAAAACAATGAATGTAGTCGCAACGGAGAAAGGACAAAGTTGCATAAAATCGAAATTGTAGTTTTTTCAACTTAGCATATGTTGTACTATGACGCGTATTTCATCGCGAATTACGTCATTATGACGTCACAATGACGTAATCGTGATGAAATACGCGTCATAGTACAACATATGCTAAGTTGAAAAAACTACAATTTCGATTTTATGCAACTTTGTCCTTTCTCCGTTGCGACTACATTCATTGTTTTCGCGTTTAAATACCCCTAAAGTTTGACCATATATGGTCATTTGGTGGGAAATTTGAATTTCTTTAATTAGCTGTAACTTTACGCCTTTTTATCCGATTGAGATGGGGTTTTCACCAGAAATCATAGAATTCTATACTGAAAACTAATACAACATTTTCACACTTTTTATCCTGAATTTTAATTCTGATGCCAAATTTGGACATCATTTATGACGTCACAATAGCAGTCAAATGGGATCAAATAATAATCAATTGATAGGTAATTTATCCACCTACTTTCCTTCCAAGTTTCGTTAGATTCGATGTATTCTACTTTTGTCTATAGCCTAAAACTCTCAGTTTCGAGAGTTGCGGGAGGAAAAGCCCTAGCAACCGACCACCGTGATTGGTGTACCAAAACAATAAAACGGCGGCCATGTTGGTGTACCAAGCCAATCCTGTGGGATTTGAACTCTTTTCTTATGTAAAAACTTTCTTTTGTTCTAATAAATTTGCATAGCTGCTTGTCACGTGAGTGAAAACGCTCTATTGATATATCTCTTTTGTTCTAATGCACATGAAAAGCATCTAACTGCTACTTACTTAGAAAAAAATATAATAATTGTTTCTTTTTTCCCAATGTTACGAAATTCCATTATATTCATGTGTGGGGAGTAAGTTGCCAAGCTCCCAATGCAAAACAAACCAAAAATAAAAACAACTCTATTTGCCATTTTGTAAGCTCATCAGTTGAAGAACATTGCGCCAAACGTAGTATGCACAGTTTCATTTTGGCTAGACACATTACTATGACTTTCCGGCTGACATGAGGTATGCTTTTTTATTGTGCACTTTTGCTTTGCCTTGCAGAACCCTTGATAACAACGTTATGTGCTGCCATGCGGAATTCAAGCAGGACGCAGAATGCATTTTTATCTGGAACGATAATTTTGCAAACTGCGACACCATGTTTTACCGAAAAGGTCCTAGAAGGTGTTTATGGGCAATTGGCATCACCTCTTTGGTCGGAGCTGTCTTTGTGCTTGTTTGGCGTACTCTCTTTAAAGAGAAAAACGTTGCACAAACGATAATGCTGATGCACGTGGCAGTGGCAGATGGTTTAATGGGGGTGTATTTGATTATCATTGGCGTGAAGGATGCAATGTGGTCAGGTGAATATTATCTCCATGACTACCAGTGGAGAACTGGTTTGTCATGCCAGATAACGGGAGGACTTTCTGTTCTGTCAAGTGAGGTATCGCTAATGATTCTGTCGCTTCTATCCGTTGACAGATTTAAGCACATTGTGTTCCCTCGTCGTTTTAGGTCACTCGGCCGTAAGAAAACCCATACTTTTTGCTTCATCATTTGGGCAATTAGTTTTCTTTTTGCTTTCCTCCCTACTTTTGGCATAACATATTTCCACGATCCTGCCAATGGTATTCTTTACTATGGAAAGTCGGTGATGTGTTTGCCACTGCAGCTTCACCCTGACTTTATAACTGGCTGGAAATACTCGGTTGCTGTCTTTGTCGGACTAAATCTGGTCCTGGTTCTCGTCATAATTTTTGCTTATGCCATGATATTGGCAAAGACCTGTCTGTCGAAAAGGCGTCTGAATAAACAAGGCACAAAAAGAGCAAGAAAAGCCAGAGCCAAGACAGCCAATACCAAAAGAGAAAAGTCTCTTACCAAACGGGTGCTGTTCATCATCTTTACCGACTGTGCCTGCTGGATGCCGATTATAGTGTTTGGTCTGAGGTCGGTGCTGGAGAAGAACTTCGACGTACCTGGGGACCTTTCTGTATGGATCGCTGTCTTTGTGCTCCCCATAAACTCAGCGATAAATCCATTTCTCTACACGTTCTCGACCCGAGAGGTATGGAACAGTTGTCTATATTTCTTATTTCATACTCCATTGAAAACACTTCACACAATTCCAACATTATGTTGCATAATTCGTTTATGATGCATAATTAATTCGGCTACATTTTGAGTAATAAGCGTTCAGTAAAAGACAAAAGGTTAATATTTTCTTAAACTATTCTTTAATGAGTGACCTTTCTTTAGAACGCTCCCTAGTAAGGGAGAATTAGGGTAGAGCTTCTAACACTTACAAAACAAAATTCAAGACGACCAGACTTACTTTATTTAATCAAATAGATTTTAAAACATGAAGGCAAACTGTCCATAGCTTGTCAATATGTTGCCCTACCTTTACCGCTTAAAAAGCTGTCAGATGAAGTGAATAATTAACCTTTCTGTTATTGTATCTAAGGAATTTAAGCTACATGTAGTACTTTGGCGAACGTTTTCTCGCATAAATATAGCTAAAGTTAACGTACGATATGTGTGCAGAAGCAACCTGAATTTATATGATTACACCATTATCATTTAATCAGGTACGAAGAACTGCAAGAGACAAAATGCGAGAGTTTTGGATCTATTTGCGAGCCTTTTTCCCCCGCGGCGAAGATGAGGAAGGTATAAATGAGGTTTCTCTATTCTATTCTGTTCAATAGATAATTCAATGACACAAATGTACACTTCCAATGGAACTGTGATGTAGATAAAATCGTATCCATAGTTTCATTGTTTTGAAACTATAATTCGAAAGTGCTGTCTAGTTGTAAGATTCATCCAGTTTATACCAGGGACTGATTATCCGTAGAAAAATGAAGGCAATCACAAGAAGGACAGTAGGCCACTGTTCTACTGATTGTTCTTCTGAATGGATAAGTCAATCCTACGATTACAGCAAAACGAAAAAAACATGCGAAGATGCTGGAAAATTTAGTCTTATGGATATGGACGAACTAACTGCCGATAATGCTACTGAAAAAAAATAAGAAATGGAGTTATAGTATTGCTTGAGCGAAGTGTAGATTGCTTGAGCTATAGGCGACAGACTATGGTTGGCCTGGACATTGATAAATGATCTGTCAAGATCCATCTTCAGATTTAGGTCTAGATGAATACTCCTGTGACCGATAACCCGTCAAGATGGATACTTGTCTCAAGTTGAAATTGGGTTATTTGCAGGTGTATCAATAGACAGGGCCTCACAGAAAAAAACATCTGATGGGTGACGTCAGCTCCCTGGATAAAAAACCTTATAATTGTAACTCGTTAACCAAAATAAAATTGAGTGATTTACATGAACATTTCATTTCACAACAGAGCAAGATGGGGAAGTTCAACAGGACCAACATGGTATCGAGGACATTGAGGAGGATGACAGTGACGAGGGTAATGAATCTTTCCATTTTCATTGAGATAACCTGCAATTATATTTCATATAAGACTCCTTTGCGCATAAAAGTCATATCCGGAAGGGGGTTGCACGCGAGGGTTGGAAATGACTCAAACGTACCTACACAGACCGCAACCCTAATTATAATGAAAATTCTACATCGCGTGATGTCATCATAGTTGAATTATTTGCTTAAGGTGAAGCAATACACGCACCGTTTTTTATATAGATAAACATTGGAAGAAGTCCTACAAGCTGCACGATTTTGATAGATAGAAACACGAAGATGAGTGGATGGATGGATGGATGGAGGGAGGGAGGGAGGGGAGGGAGGGGAGGGAGGGATGGATGGAGGGAGGGAGGGAGGGAATGGAGGGAGGGAGGGAGGGAGGGAGGGAGGAAGGGAATGGATGGAAGGAAGGAGGGAGGCAGGGAGGGATGGATGGATGGATGGATGGATGGATGGATGGACTGCTGGATTAATAAATTAATTGATTCATTGATAGATTCATACGTTCATTGATTGCTAGATTTGCTGATTCATTCAGCTATTGGACATCAATCGAATGATAGATTGATTACGCTTTAACGGCGTTTCTTTCGTTTCTGTTGCTAGATGATGAAGACAGTGATGACGAAGATGACAGCGATGGTGAGGAAGATGACGATGATGCTGCTGATGATGATGATGACGATGCTGATCGGGAATGGATTGAAATGCAAATTTCTTGCCTCGTGTCTGAAGAGCAAGGTGCTTTGCGATTTTCCCCTGTATTTGTACTCAGTCTGAAAGGAACATTGATTCTCTTAATTATGCACTTTTGCATTGATTTACAAATAATGGTTACAGTAGACAATCAAGATTCACAACTTTTCTTCCCGTGGCTATAAAATACTTTTCTATTTGTTCTTTATATATAACAAGGCCAATTATTTCCTTTTTTTTCACAATAAAACTGTTTGTCATCAAGATGATAACAAAACTTTTAACAAACATCTAGAACATTTTAATATAACTTGGTTTTTAATGTCTGTAGATCAATCGAGAAGTGATGCATCATCAGACTCAGGTAAACAACTGTCCTTCGTTATTTGTTGTAAGACAACGTTGCCACTCATTTCTTGTTTATGACAACAAAGTCTTTACGAAGTTCGAAACTCCTGGAATTATGTGTAACTGGTGACTTCGTACTATCAACGGTGATATAAAAAATATAAAATTATCCCCAGTTTTCACTGCTGTCCATAGTCAGAAAGCTCTGTGCGCATTGCGTCTTTAAGAAATTGCTGCCCGATCTTGTCCATCTCATGTTAGACTTGCAGCACGGATTTCTGCAAGGCAGGTTTTACCTTATTCGGTTGCTGTCCGTCCTCCATGACTTCGGTGCCTCGCTCGATGCTGGAATTCAACAAAACGTTCGACTCGGTACCGCAAACTACTACACAAGCTGTCGTTGTTCAGCAACCAGGGGTCCCTGCACGGGTGGCTAGCGGGTTCTGGTGAATGACGAATACTCCCTTTGGGCACCTGTAACATCTGATGTTCCTCAGGGCAGTTTCCTAGGTCCCTTTCAATCCATTTCGTACATCAACGATCTAGTACCCGAGGTCACACCAGCCAAGCTACTATCGTTGCACTCTTCGCAGATGATACCAAATGCTCAGGAGCGGATCCAGGATTTTGAAATGGGGGGTGAAATTTTAATCAAAAAAGATATCAGAGAAATAAAATATTATTTATTTGAGAAATACTTTAGAAAAAAGAAAGAAAAGGTCTCTGAAAAGGGAGGTGAAAATTCACCCATTTCCCCCCCCCCCCCCCCCCCCTGGATCCGCCCCTGATGCTCCCGAGTAGTTCGTAGCTCTGAGGATTTTGCTGCTCTTCAAAGTGACCTGTGCAATGGGGACTTTCTTTAAACCGTAGTGAATGCGAAGTGCTAAGAATATCTAGAAATCGTACTAGCCCATTCCCATCTCGCGCGGTTAGTCCCTACACCATGGGCGACCATGCTCACGACTGAACGCAAAAGGTTGCTTTACTTGTCATTCAGCGCTCCCAACTAGATTGTCAGTGAGTTCTGGGCTCCTCAATCATTTATTTCAGATTTAAAACTTTCTTGAGGGTGCGCAGAGGCGTGCTGCCCGTTTTATTCTTCACGGCGGGGCCAAACGACCCAAAAAAGGATCATATAAGGCTAACTTTGCTTCTTTTGCACATTTCCTCACCAAACTTCGCACATTCACTTGGGTTTTTGCCCAAATCATTTCAGTGATCATAATTTGTGACGTCACAAAAACACGTGGTAAATAGTTTCTAATTGTATACCACCAAATATATCATTTGAAAGAGCTTGACTAGGGGATTAATATACCAAAAACAATAACCCGCTATTTCTCGCGTTATAACAATTTATTACACGACTATTTGGGGACTATTTTTATTAATAACATCGCCCTACTTTTGAATAATTTACCACTTGTAAACCCTCAGTCAGCAACATTTGCAGACTCAGATATGGAAAGACTGTGTGCCCATATTGTAGGCCCATGGGCAGACCTTTTTGCTGCTGAGAATTTTAAGTACCGTTTATATTTATTAGTAGTATTTCATTCAATATTCAATATTAATTCAATATTCATTCAATATTCAATATTCTTTTACTATATATTATATAGTAGTTAATAAATATAGTGGGGCTTGCTGAGTGCGTGGTGAATAGGTGCACGTCCAAACGATGAAAGCACATGCATTTGATCTGCACTGGTAATCACATTTTTTTAAAAAAATGTCAAACGTTTTCAGAATAATGTTGTCATTCTTTCATAACGCAGATTATGAGCAGGAGGGACCGATTACATCGTTGGTGGAAGGTAAAGCTGATCGTTGATCTTACTTTCACTCCATATTTCACTTGATAATGACATGTATTGTTTAAATTAGAGACCTACAAGCAGGTTATCAACATGTTCCACTCCTCTGAATGGCGCTTGATGGGCAATCACATACTCTGTCAAAATTATAAAGCAATATAAGCTGTGTTGGGAATTTATGCTCTAAGTTACTGGGTTTTCCTACAAGAACATAGCAGGGCGTAAATTGGGTCTCAAATGAATTCCACTGTCAAAGCTCAACCCGCCCCCCCCCCCCCCCCCCCGCCCTAACAATCATTTTCATTAGGTAATAATAGAGCTTTAAATTTCTTTCTAAAATCAAGTTAAATTATTTTATTTTTGATCAAGTTACCATCCATCCATATCGAGAACGACCAGGAAGGGATGGCAATGCAGATCAGCAAAATAAACGTGACGCTGGTAAATATTATACTTGGGATACGCTTGTCTGTTAACGTTTCTGTATAAATAAGCATGATACAACGGGGTGAAAACCATTTAACAAATAACCATAAATAACCAAAACCATTGAAAAACATTTACCAAATTACCACAACCATTACCAAAGTGATGACGTCACAAAAACTAAATTTGTGAAATTGTGGCATTTGATTAGATATTCGGAAAGAGCATGAAGAAAAATGTCCACTCGTCAAATATCGGCATCTTATTGCATTTTTGGGGTGAGATTTTGACACTTTTTACTCTGATGACTCCATACAAACCATTCTAATTTTGCCTCAGTTCCACAAATATAAAAAAACGCGCGCTTATATTATAAAATCAATAGAAAACTTTCTTTCCGTGTTTCCATAAGTTGTGGTAACGCTCGATAAAGTTTTGGAGAATTTGAAATAGTTGTGGAAGTACTCGCCTTCGACAAGTGTTTCCACATTTATTTCTCGTTCCCCAAATCTTCCACTCGTGTTACCATATCTTAATGGACACAGGGAAGGCGTTACGCTTAAAATTTATCAAATGATCACAGCTAAATTTATCTTTAAAATAGCGCGTTCAAAATTTCATGGCAAAATATATGCTTCATTAAGGCTATTGAGTTTCTAGTCAGTTATTAGATGAGTAAGCTACAGATCTGCTTAGGCAGGAAAAATCAGAATTCTAGCTAATAATTTTGAACCTCTGCTTATTAAAATCAATAACCGAGTATCTTTTTATCAACACAGCCGATGAAGAGGAGATAGCAGAGGAACGAGAAATGGAAGACGGAGAGAAAGACCGAGAACCAAAAGCAGAAGGACATGATACAATTGAACCTGAGGGAGAACAAGGAAAGGATGACGAAGACATTGGTGAATCAGCTGTTGGTGATGCAAGTAAAGGAGTAAACGAACCAACTAAATATGATGCAGAAGAAGGAGTTGATGTACCAACTGACCATGATGCAGATGAAGGAGCTGATGTACCACCTCACCGTGATGCAGGTGATGGATTTGATGTACCAGCTGACCGTGATGCAGATGAAGGAGTTGATGTACCACCTCACCGTGATGCAGGTGATGGAGTTGATGAACTACCTGACCGTGATGCAGATGAAGAAGTTGATGTACCACCTCGCCGTGATGCTGATGAAGGAGTTCATGTACCAACTGACCGCGATGCAGATGAAGGAGTTGACGTACCACCTCACCGTTATGCAGATGAAAAGGTTGATATACCAGCTGACCATGATGCAGATGAAGGAGTTGATGTACCACCTCACCGAGGTGCAGGCGATGAAGTTGATGTACCAACTGACCGTGATGCTGATGAAGGAGTTGATGTACCAACTGACCGTGATGCAGATGAAGGAGTTGATGTACCAACTGACCGTGATGCTGATGAAGGAGTTGATGTACCAACTGACCGTGATGCAGATGAAGGAGTTGATGTACCAACTGACCGTGATGCTGATGAAGGAGTTGATGTACCACCTCACCGAGGTGCAGGTGATGAAGTTGATGTACCAACTGACGGTGATGCAGATGAAGGAGTTGATGTACCAACTGACCGTGATGCAGATGAAGGAGTTGATGTACCAACTGACCGTGATGCAGATGAAGGAGTTGATGTACCAACTGACCGTGATGCTGATGAAGGAGTTGATGTACCACCTCACCGAGGTGCAGGTGATGAAGTTGATGTACCAACTGACGGTGATGCAGATGAAGGAGTTGATGTACCAACTGACCGTGATGCAGATGAAGGAGTTGATGTACCAACTGACCGTGATGCTGATGAAGGAGTTGATGTACCACCTCACCGAGGTGCAGGTGATGAAGTTGATGTACCAACTGACGGTGATGCAGATGAAGGAGTTGATGTACCACCTCACCGAGGTGCAGGTGATGAAGTTGATGTACCAACTGACGGTGATGCAGATGAAGGAGTTGATGTACCAACTGACCGTGATGCAGATGAAGGAGTTGATGTACCAACTGACCGTGATGCAGATGAAGGAGTTGATGTACCAACTGACCATGATGCAGATGAAGGAGTTGATGTACCAACTGACCGTGATGCTGATGAAGGAGTTGATGTACCAACTGACCGTGATGCTGATGAAGGAGTTGATGTACCACCTCACCGTGATGCAGGTGATGAAGTTGATGTACCAACTGACCGTGATGCAGATGAAAAAGTTGATGTACCAACTGACCGTGATGCAGATGAAAAAGTTGATGTACCAACTGACCGCGGTGCAGATGAAGGAGTTGATGTACCAACTGACCGTTATGCTGATGAAGGAGTTGATGTACCACCTCACCGTGATGCAGGTGATGGAGTTGATGTACCAACTGACCGTGATGCAGATGAAGGAGTTGATGTTCCAACTGAACGTGATGCAGATGAAGGAGTTGATGTACCACCTTACCGTGATGTAGATGAAGGAGATGATGTACCGTCTGACCGTGATGCAGATGAAGGAGTTGATGTACCTCCTTACCGTGATGCAGATAAAGGAGTTGACGTACCAACTGACCATGATGCACATGTAGGCGAAGGTGAACCAACTGACGGCGATGCTGAAGAAGGATATTATGAAAGGCCCGGTGGTGATTATGTAATAAAACCACGAGATCAAGCAGCTGCAACCGAGTCAGCACGAAACGAAGTAAAAAGTAAGTAAATATCTCTCTAGAAGTTGTAATAATAAATAATAACAAATATTCAAACAGGGTAGCCACTTGAGTTATACAACTGCTATCAGTGTGAGCCCTGTAAAATAAAACTAAAATAAGAAATTTAACAGCGTTTTGCTGCTGGGATGACCGACCAAAGTGATTGTAAGGTTAGGGGAAAGACGCAATTTCAGAGTATCTTTATTCTCTTACAAATAGGGACACTTTTTAAAGCGTGCATAGTTTTTATCAGTTGAGGCATGAACACACCCTGGGCATTGCTAATACAAGAGCCAGCTACTTTGATCGTTCATTCGATACGCTCTCTAACTAAATGATTGGCTTATCAATCTGCCAATTATTTCTAATTATTTCGCTATTTCGTATTAAATCTAGGAGAAGAGGAAGATGTTGAACCTGCTGTTCGTGAACACCAGGCACCTCAAAGTGCAGTACTGTCAAAAACGGAAGAGGAAACAGATGTATACGATACAAAACTGTAGTTAGCATGAGTAGAATACCTTTTGGGCCTTTTTTGACTGGAGGTATACCACTGTCGTGGTAGATCTATCGTATAAAATAGAGTTGTAGTAGAGAATTAGCGTAGCGTGTTTTGCTCATTATCGTCTTGCCCTTTGTATTTCTAAGCACCTGTTCACACTTGGCGTCCGTTTTGGCCACTTTTACAAATACTATTATTTATCTTGAAGAGTTGTTGGTTAATCTACATTTACATCACATATTTGGTAGCCCAGAGCTTTACATTATATGTTCTGGGAACCACGCAGCCATATAATATAGGACAAGTTAATAACATCTCAACTCCCCGTGCCCCGCTACGGTATTCTGTGTCTATTACTGTGCACGTCGCCATGTGCCGGGCACATTGCCCGCGCGTGGACAAAGAACCAAGTGTGACGGGCGCCATGGATTTTGATTAGTTTAGCACTTATAGAGGGCACAGTATTTCAATAAAGGCTTATGATAATCTACTTATCTGTTTTACATTGCAATGCCACCGACTTGTTACTTCAATGAATCGAAAAACAGTAGACCTAATGGAAGAAACAGAACTTAACTGAATCGTTTAAAAACCGTATGCGACTTCACATGGAATCTCATTTGTGACAATTCATTTAGCCCACAGCTGAAGTGAGGATGAAGCTTAGCAAGCTGAATTATAACTTTTGCTGGTTTGAGCTATTTTATGAGGACAGCAAAAATAGATAGGCGGTTGTACGATTTTGACTCTGTTTTACAACACAAAGAAATTACTTGTTTTTTTCTTAATTATAGAGAGTAATTCAAAGGCAAATAAGAGGTCGCAACGGTAAGAAAATAGCATGCCATAATATGAGAACAACATATCGGCATATTTGCGCCGGGAAATACCATTGGCGATCAAGGTAAACGCAATATTAGGGTATCTCCACAAATAGTCATTATATCGGTGAATTATTGTCAAAATGCAAGGCCAAATGTCAATCAACTTCTGGAATTCATTAGCAAAATGTACACACTGAAGGTCACTTAAAACAACTGATGCAATAGACCTTGAATTATGAGACCTTTTAACTATTCAATGCAAGATTCGTAACTTTTAAAAACAACTGAAAATACAACTGAGTTACATATACGTGTAAAAGCTTTGTCATCGATAACGTCGTGATATATATGACGTCACGATGTCGTCTTGGAGAGTTTTCCATCGGATCTCTTTTAATTGGCCAGTTATTTTGATTATAATCTCACTTTTTTATTAACGGTTTTGTGGCATTGCAATGATTTTTTCCTTTCATTATTTTGATTAGTCATTAAAGAAAAAAAGTGCAGAGATCAGGGCCTGGTTCAATAAAGCACTATATAAGTTAATTCAGTATTAGTACCATTTTAAAAGTTAACATCGAAAGTGGAAAAATCCTTTACATGTAACAAGAAAGAAAAACGTGGTCAACTTGTAGGGAGTGCTTACCGTTTTGGTGTAAATTGAGACGTTTATCATAAACAATTTCACCTTTGACCCACAGCAAATGGAAATGATACGCATATTAACTAGAAAGACCAAAAGAGTGCTTCTTTGAATGCCGTGTTGGCCAATCGCACTACCAAAATGTTTTCTCTCCTTTAAATTATGGAATAAAATCTAAGTGCTTTGGCTTTTTTCGTAAAAGGGATTCTAGTATCGTCATATTACAGATGTGTTTATGTGGCAGTCCATCAGTGGTATGGGAAGCTTTGCAAGGAATGTAATGCACTGGATGTGATAATCCCTTGTAAGAAACCAAGATGGATAATGTGCACAGTCACAGTTTTAAATATTGTAGACATGGTTTCATATTTAGCAACGCTGTAAATGTTAATTTGGTAAATAAACTAAGATGAGAGAGATGTAGAATTACTTAGTCGAGGCCTTGCACCTGAGGCCCCGTCCACACGTATCCGGATATTTTTGAATCAGCAACTTTTTTGTTGTGGATTGGTCTTCCATCCACACGTATCCGGCGAATTCGGGCAAATACGATTCAAATACGCTACGTGTGGACGCGAATATTTTCTAATCTGCAACAAAAACATTGCGGATTCAAAAATATCCGGATACGTGTGGACGGGGCCTAAGATGACCTTCTCTTCTCCTAATTTCTCAACAAACACAAATACTGTTTACAAATGGAGATCTTTGTAATGTGCTGCAAGCACGGAAACCCCTTAAATTGAGTTAGAAATTTGGTTTTCATATAAAAACGCTTTAAACAGGATACCGAACGAATAAAGAGCGATTCATTGCATAAAACAATTTCATGCCCGAAAGAGAAAGAAAGTGTAACCAATTTGAAAGATTACTCGAGTAGCCAAGCTTGCTGGCTTTCCTCTATAGATTTTCTATAAACAGGCCCAACGGGTATTTACTGGGACGTATAATATGAGAACATATAGGCATTTTCACCCCTGGTTATACCATTTGCGATCAACGTAAACGAAATATTATGAACATATGTTTCTGTTTCTTTTTTTGGCTTAGGCAATGTCCGACTTGGTTTGGTGAGATTTTTTAAGCAAAATTTATTTATAGGAAGCTCCATTCAACCACGCTTCATGCCTGAATGTGCATGCATTTCACACTCAAATGGTTCCATTCCTTTTAGAGTGGAACTTCGTGTTTAAGGTGGCTCGACTGGGTTTTGAGTTACGATACCTTTTAACTTTGAGAAAGTTGTGTACCACCACAAACGATCCAACGGAAAATCGATTGCCACAGCTGTACTAGAGAAAGATTAAAGTTTCAGATGAGGTAAGTTTTATGGAAATCGGGGTTGCCAAAGCAACGTTATGACGTAACTCCCTGTTTTACATAATACCGATTTACTTGTCATCAAGAGATAATTTTGAAAAACGCTCGCTGGATCTTCGACCTGACGTACTTGTCCTAAGGTCTACAAAATTTTACAAATTTCTATAGAAGCGTTTTAGAGAAAGTTTCGAGTGAAATTTTAAGGTATTAAAATACAACAAAAACAAAACAATTTTGAAATGTTATTAAAACTTATGTCTACAAGGCTTGATGAAATAATATTTTGGTCAAATGAATTTTATACCATCCAAATACCTTAGGTGAAAATCTCAAGGAAATCGCTCCATTTGAATTTCAGAAATATTGGCTTGAATATGAACTGGCCTGGAGTGTTATACCGCTTTTATATAAAATCAAAGGGCTCTTAAAGCCATCTCGTTAATGCGAGAGAATGTAAGGTTAATAAAAAACAACAACAACAACAACAACAAGAATTGGAAAAGTTGGGTGCCTTTGATAGGTAAATGTGGTAAAGACGTGATAGGTAATATGTGTAAAGCTGCTAAATGGTTTATTGAAGTTGAAAGATTGACAATACCTGTAGGTCTAATCGTAGAGTTAGACATTGCAGTCATAGAGGACTTAAGGGCTCTTTTATGAGCCACCAAATCAATAAAAGTCATGAGCAACAAAATAATCACGAGTATGAATGCAAATAATTTTCATGTTAATTTAGCGTATTTGTTCAAAATAGTCTTCATTTTACAGCTGAGGGGAAACTTCAACTTGATTATATTAAGCGAATGAGCCGAGGCCAATTTGGTTGCTACGGGGGAAAATTATGAGGAGGGATGGGGGTGGCAAAACTACTTAGATTCAATCTATCTTTAGAGAGCCCTTTTACTTAGTTAATTTTCTATGTTTTGTATCAGTCACAGTATTTTAGTAGCAATGACTTGTATGGCATTACAATGGCGATTTTCTAATCAATCGAAATTTGATCAAATTTGGGAAAGATGTTCGAAGGTTAAAAAATATTTACTATCTTTATTTATTGATATTTAAACAAAACTAAAACATATTGCAACGATTTTCATTTGGGATTAAAATTGATTTACTAGCAATGTTTTTAAACAGCCAATTTATATGTGCAGTGTATATGTGGATGTATGAGACAAAACAAGAACTTTGTGCATGTGAATAAGTTCAGTAAAAAGACTTCAGTAAATAAATACTTCACTAAGGTAGACTATTGTAAAAAAGGCAAATGAAAATATTCTACTTGTCGCTTTTTCCGTCAACTAAAAAATTGTGTACCTTCGGGCAGAATGGTGTCTCTTGTAGGAATAGAGCTGGTGATTAGATTTCGTTTCCTTTTTTAGCCGAAGCTGTTTTCAAAATATCTCGGCTCAAAGAAGCCTTGGTAAAAACGACAAGCGACGTGGCCCCGAAAATTGCCGACATGAGACGTTCTGAACAGCGAGAAGCGGCTCGATTCCGCTTCAAAAATACGACAAATTACGACAGCGACTTTAGAAGGTTGTGTTTTTTACCAATAAAAATTAAACATTATTGGCTATATCGTTCATATCAACACCCGACGGCCAACGGTCTGTTTTACATGTAATGATCAATTTGTTATTGAAACGTCTACCAACCTCGTTCCCAAGGCCTCTATCTTCCTCTCTCTTGGATCGGACGTGCAGTTAGAGTACACCCTAGACTCCCGGTATACACATACATATCCGTGACCTTTGATTTTTGATTTTTTGGCGCAAATTGGTTTTAACAAGCTTAATAATTTTCCTTCGACCATTTTTATTTTAAAAAGAGACTTTTCTTTTGATCTTGATGAAAAATTGCACTTTATCAAATAAAGACAAATAAAGCCTGGTTCACACTAGCGACATAACGACATAAGAACATGGACATAATGACATAAAGAAAAGATCAGTTTTTTCCTTATGTCGTTATGTCCATGTTATTATGTTCCTATTATGTCGTTATGTTGTGTTGTTCACACTGGTGACATAAAACATCGATATACGTCGTGTTTTGAATTTGCGTGACCTCCCCGTTATGTCATGTCGCTAGTGTGAACCAGGCTTAAGTGACAGGTCACGCGTGTGGTTTCCGTTCGAACTACACGCACCGGCTTCCCCGACGGTGTCAATTTGCGCGAGGGCAAAAGTAACGACCCTCCCCTCGGGTGAATGTCATTTTGTCTCTGTGACGCGGTCGCTAAGCTTTAGTATTAGAATTTCGTGGTACAGCCGTTTGGATCGCGGACAATGGCGAAGCGAAGATGGCCAGAATCGCTCCAAAACGGAGCCCTTTTAGAGACCGTGAAAGGGAATTTGGAAGCTAGCACGAATCGCACGGGTAGACATTTAACCTGCGGCCTCACTGGTGGCAATTCAGGGAGCTTGAATTGAATTGTTTAGAATTTATTGGCTTTCGCGTGGCGAGGGTTCGCTTAGAGGTCTCCAGCCTTCCCTTCTTTTATAGTGGATAGTGGGGCGAGTGACAAAAGTTGTAAAAATGCAGTTAAACCGGTCAGGATACATCAAGAGACAATAAAGTAAAGGTGAGAAGACTTTACTGTGTAATATTTTCGATTTTTCTATCGCTTATCAATTCCGGGACAAATCGTATTATTACCTAGTATATTTCATTACTGTGTACTGGCTTCAAATCTGTAACTTGATGTCACTCACATCACGATTGGTCTGCCTGTGGGATCATCCAATTTAAATCTTTGATATGTGCCACAACGCATCGGATAAATGTTTACGCTTATCCGCGTTTGTAGATCTTTATATATAAGATATAAACATCTAAGAATTTTACGGCGATTTTAAAGAAGAAAAGAACTGATCCATGACCTATGGTCGCTACAATGTCTGTCATTGATCGATCAGAGTCCGTTCACGCATATTCATTGCTATTTTAAGACTTAAATTCAGTCAGGAAGTCAAGACAAAAAGGTGCATATCCTTAGAATTCCTCTATTCCTCAAAGAAAGAATTGACCAAACATATATTTTTCCAACGTTAATTTCATTTTTAAGACAGTTTTGAGAATTAATCTTCCGGAAACCGGACATTCCACAAAGATAACAAGGTATCGCAGAACATTCATAATTATCAACAAAAGCAAAGAAACTTTTGATAACTCAAACGTCAGATGTGGGTGGGCTGAAATATCTGTTTTCCGCTTAGTTGTCAATGCTTGTTAAAGGAAATATTTCACGCAGTTGTATGTTGTTATCGACATCAATATGAAAGTTTTGGAAAGTGAAGCGGACATTGATTTTTCTTTTGTGGAGAGTTGAAAAAGAAATGGCTGCATAAGTTAATGTTATACATGAATGGGTTATTTGCGAATATATAGTAGTTCTGTCTTTTTTTATTCGAAAGTCGAGAGTTTTCTTTTTCCGGTATCATGTGTTTAGTAACTATTAGAGATTAAATGGGTCTGCTTTAAACCTCAAAATATAGTGTTGACAGTGTCTTCTTAACGACCCCCGGGGTCACGACCGCAGTAAAATTTCGTAAAATATTCTATTAAGATCCAAGTCTTATGCGATAGTCATATATTGGAATAGTGGGATCTTGCAATTGTTTTTTAATAGCTCCTCAGAGTTTATTCCGCGTGTAAGTGTAATGTGTTTCTCGGAGCTAGTCAGTATCTCCATTGTCAGAAGTATAGCATCATTACATCCGGTTTGAAATATTTGAATCTCCAGCATGATAGCTGTACACTCTTTATCAAGTTTCCCGGAAAGTGACATCATGAAACTTACCGCCCCAATTTCTCAAATTATAAAATTTGTACTAAAGTAATCAAACATGCGGGATTCCTGACCGCAGTATTTTTCAAAACCTTTTTCTGATCTGCCGGAGATACAGGCAAGGTTGTCCGTTGTTGCATTATTATGCAGCATTACTTTATTTTGTATTAAATTTTCCACCGCAGAAATATACTCGTGCAGAAAAAATTACTTGTTTTAATGATGTATATCGGCTTAACAAGAACTTTTCAACAGTGAATATATTGCTATCATAACTCCGAGGCGACCGGCACAACAGTCATCTGTATTCCCGATTCAACTCCACACACGTCCTCAAAAGAACCAGAGACTGTTATCATAATACTGATACATTTTTACAACAACGTACAATAATTCACTCACTAGTTTTCTCGTTGTTTATGTTCATATTGGCGCCAGAACAGCAACCATATTACTAGGAGAACTATAAAAACCTCCGGTCAGGAAGTGAAATTGTTTAATACCGATGCCTTGGATTTTATTTATACTTGACCAGAAATCCGCAAACATTTCCTCCCAGCAGAAATTTAAGCTGTCCCGACGCGCAAAAATTTTCTCCCGCAAAACAAATTCAGTCAAAATTTCCTTGTGCACGGTAGCTAAACCAATAAAACTATGACGTCTTTCCCATACTATTGCATACAAACGCAAAGTTCATGCTATTTTGCTCTGCCATATCGCTCATATTAAAACACAAACTTCCCCGTCCAATTTAACTTTCTTAAAACGTCTCCATTCGTAAAAATAGACTGTTAAATTCTCAAACTACGTTTCCCAAGAAAACGTATTTGACCTATTTTTACCATTCTCGAAAGCAGCTTGAATGACTTTACGACAAATAATATCGATACGTAACGCGAGATATCGAAACTAAGAACTTTAATATCTTTGCGGTGACGTAATGTGAAATATGACAAGTTCATGACAAGTTCTGACATCCAAATACCCTAGGGAAATTAACAATAGGACCGGGGGTATTCCTCAAATATTTTAGTGACGGTATGTGACGCCCTTCTTGAAATCCTAACCGCTTTAACCAACCATATCCTCAATGCCCTAATATAGCTTCTATGAAGAAGAAAAAAGAACCCCCCCCCCCCCGCCGGACAAAAGTCCACAAAATTTTGTTGACAACTTTTGTCCCTTTTTCGTACTCAATTTCGAAATCTCGCTTAATGCGCATGCGCATTAACGAGATAAAAATGACCTTACACTTATTATAATTGTCACAGATTAAAAAGCGATCGGTGAATTTTTTTTTTAAACTTAGTCCTCATGAAGATTAATTAATGTTTAATACAATCTCCAAGTTTCAAATTGATTGAAACATTCTAAGGCTGTCAATTTTTAGCGCCAACTCAGGGAAATATTGAGCTGATTTTCGCGCTTGTGGCTTGTTGTTTCATTATACATCTCCATTGTATGAAATCGCCGTGGAATTATAGCTTTCAGTACATCATGAATTCATGTAACAATGTAGCAATGAAGTGTTTATGAATTAATTATGTACTGAAATTTACAATTGCATGGAGATTCGAGACAATGGAGACGCATAATGGAGAAACAACCCACTTTCGTGAAAATCAGCTCAATATTTTCCTACGTTGAGGCAGCCTTAAAACGTTTCAATGAATTTGAAACTTGGCAGTTGTATTGAATATTAATTAATCTTTATGAGGACCAAGTTTTAACAAAATTCATCAATCGCTTTTAAATTCGCGACCATTTTAATAAGTGTAGGGTCAATTTTTGATAAAAACGCGAAATAACACTAGAGACCAGTTCATATTTAAGCCAACGTTTATAAAATTCAAATGGAGCGATTTCGCAGAGATTTTCACTCAAGGTATTTGGATGGTATAAAATTCATTTAAGACCAAAACATTATTTCTCCAAGCCTTGTAGAGATACGTTTTAATAACATTTCAAAATTGTTTTGTTTTTGTTATATTTTGAAATCTTAAAACTTCACTCGAAATTTTCTCGAAAACGCTTCCATAGAATTTTTTTTTTTTCTCTAGTACAGCTGTTGCAATCGATTTTCCGTTGGATCGTTTGTGGTGGTACACAACTTTCTCAAAGCTAAACGGTACCGTCACTGAAAAACCCAGTCGAGCCACCTTAATATACTTTAATATTACTTTCAGTTTGTTCCCTGTAAATTTTCTCTAATTAACTTGCCGACCTGAATTTTCTCAGGTTGCTTTTTCAAATGCTTAAGTTGAGAGCACACTGCGAGGGTCACAAATTTCACACTTAATACGGACACTCGTTGATTAGTCTGGTCGTTGGGCATTTTGACCGGGAAAAAAATGGTATAAAGATTATTTTTACACCACATAAGCCAAATGTGCCATAGAACAACATATCCAAAATCCGCAAAAATCCCCTTTGGGGAAAAATTTTTATGAGTATTTGAATATTTTGAACATTTTTGCATGTTTTTGAATGGAAAAGGTAAAAAAGAAAGGATTTTATGGTGACTTTTGGCGGTTCATTCACTTTTATTGTAGAAAATGCAAAGTCTAAGTTGCTGAAAATTGTTACTTTACTGTGAACTATAATAGTCATTACCACATTACCTCTGGTATAAGCACAATTCCCCCGCTCCCCCCCCCCCCCCCCCCCCCCCCCCCACCCCAAGTAGTAGAGTCCCCTTAAAATAGGGGTGGGTTTGTGCCCGGGAAAGGACAATGTCTGAAAAAATAATTCTGGAATTGTTGATTGGCCCTGCAAATTTCTCCTAAAAATTAAAAATAGCAAGTTTACTTTTAATTAACTACTGAAACACGATTTCTACATTATATGTGTCGGCATTGCCTTTGTTGTCGAGGGTAACCTCCTCGGCATTTTGACAACTTTCTCCTCTGCAGTCTCCACAGGCTGTTACATTTCAGTCCATTTTTACGACAAGAGCAACTGTTATTGCCACATGGATTTCTCGAGAAAGTTTGAATTTTTCAGTGCTACATTCAAGTCTGTTAGGACTGGTGTTAATATGGTATCAGCAAGTTTCCAAACCCATTGCATCGGATCCAGGTCATTGATTGTGAGCTTGAACCAAAGTATGACTTGCAAATGAACCCGTAAACTGTGAAAATATGCTGCTCTTTCTGTAGGTGGAAGCTTCTGTAGATCAATTGGTGTTTTGCTTGTCGACACCATCTCCATGTATTTAGCGTGCTGTAGACTGGTCAAAGAATCGTCTGCTCTGCCTCCATGTAAGATAATATATAACCGGATACCAGCTTTGCCAATCTGTTCCACTGTCGCCTCAGGATTGGTCATCAAGAAGAATATCTGCTGCAATTCTTCTGATTGTTTTATCTTGTTCAAAAGACTGGTTTTGCAATGCCCATATGTTTCAGAAGTGGTATCGCAACCACTCCATGCATGGATCAACAGGAGATGGGATGTAACTACTTTGCCAGCTTTGTTAACAAGGTCTTGAATTTTCCACACCTTCAAACCATTCTTTGATCTCTTTGCCTCTGCATGGAAATAAATATCAGCCATATTCTGGTTCCAGTGGTACATCAAGAGGACAAGTACATCCGTGTCATCTGCAACTACACTTACTTCCCTTCTTTGTCTTGCACATTCCACTATCATTGCATCAGCATCTCCAGTACTGTTGTGTACGATCTGACCATCAGCTTCCAAGCATCGACTTAGCAACGCGATAAACTGATAGGTCTGAAACTTGGCTTCCATTGTTTCATAAACTGTTCCATAATACATTCGACATTCGTCATTAAATCGCGCGCACGAGCTCTGCGCGCGCACAGCAAAGGCGAATTGGTGTGGGAAAAATACTTCAGTGCACGTACCTCGGTCGCGCCACGATGCTGATTTCCTACTGAGAAGTGGGTCTAACTAGTCTCCTACGCAGCTGTTAGGGTCGCAACGCAACGAGCCAATACCGGCTGGTAGGAAACTAGGGTCTTACACGAACTAAACATAAACGAGCAATGAACGCTTTTCCATAAAAGATTAAGATTTCTGAACGATTTTGAATTGCAAATTATCAGCCTAAAACCCTGGCGGGCAAACTAACGTTGCGTGGTCAAACGAGCTTGCAAGTATAGACGCAAATTGTTCGCAACTAGTAAAAAAAAGCCATTTCATTGCAATCATACCAGGGGCGGATTTAGGGGTGGGCCGAGGGGGCCGCGGCCCCCCCTTTTGCCTTTTGCCCCTAGATTGACACGCCTTCGGCGCTCCTCATGGGCGCTGGCGCGCTTATATTGTCACTATAAAAATTGCTCCGGCCCCCTCTTTATAGATTTCCTGGATCCGCCCCTGCATACCAAAGGAAACTCACAATTGACCAAGCTCCCATCTGGCCTTATAGCTCAGTGCAAAACGTGCAGGAGACTGGAGGGTAAGAAGGTATTCGTGTTTGGCATTTACTTACAAGTTTAGTGCTACCTGCACGCGGTGGGGGAATTCGTGCTTCTCTATGACCCTCTAATTAAGAACCAAAAAACTAAAAACTAAAAAAGCAAATGTCTATGCTTTTTTGTATTTTTTTCACATTTACATTCACAGTGATGAGAAACCGTTGTGAATTAAAGTATCAGATAAAACATATAGGCATCTACGGTATCATGGACTGCAAAAAAAGTCCGTATTTTTGCGCGTCCACGCCGAAAAAAAGGTGAGTCTGAATATGGAGAGTGAGACTGGAAAAAGACGCTCTACGGGGCAGCGAGGCTCGCGCATGAGGTTTTGCAGTTTAGTACAGTCAACTCCTACGTGGCGGACATTCTTAATGACTGGCTTTAAGGGAAACAGTGAGTTTTGTTTAACATCGAGGTTCGCCGAGGGTAAACAACACTCACTGTTTGCTGTGGGGCCAGTCATTAAGTGTTTAGTATACCTCCCAACTCCAAACTTGTAAAAACACAATTTTTTTGTGCTGCTGGCACACAAATATGCCGCATTACCTGATCACGTGCGAGTCGAAAGTTCAAGTTGTTGTTTCCGAAGGGAGTTAGTGAGTTTTGAAAACTTTTGTTCACCCAATTGGGCGTTAGACTGTTTTGATCCATGGCACATGACAAGTTTTTGTCCAATCAAAAAAGACGTTTGAGTTGCTTTAACGGACTCGCTTAAACGGACATCCCGTGATTACGAACAGATATTGGAAGTGCTGGCGAATAAGATTTACTGAAAAACTCATTCCGCTATTTCGAACTCACTACGTATTACGGACTCCAACACGTGGTCCTGAAGAACGGAGCCCGCTCGAACTTTGAAGTTGTGTCGTTTCAAAACGGTCGACGCAATGACCACCAAATTTGGTGACTTTTCCTAAAATTTATCTGGAAACATTTTCACATTAGCGTCCTTTGTTCACCAACATTTTTCTATAGCAACCGCTTTTGACACCTATGTTTTACAAAATTAGCATTTTTCGCTTTAATCAAGATTGTTTCAAAGTTTTATTGAATTAATATTTTTCACTTAATTTAGCGATAATTGATCAAATTATTTATAATTGTTTATTAATTAAGGTTAATTAACGGTAATTTTAGGAAAGTGTGGAATATGAAATGTCAAAATCCAGGATGGCGGATCGAAGTTTTACTAAATGTCGTTTCTCTCTATAATTTCATCATTGTTCATATTTTGGATTGTAAAGCGTTTGCGCACAATAAACTAAGCTTTAGCAATCCATTTGCTTTATTTTTCGGTGTTTTTTACCGAAATAAACACGTTTGGACTAATTCAAGATGGCGGATCCAAGATGGCGGACAATAAAATGGGAAATTTATTTCTAGTATATTACCTTTGTCTGTGTAATTCCATTATCTCTAAACGTTTATTATCAGAATATCATAAAAATGTCTTTTTCACTTGAGAAAGCTTTTTTTGAATTCATTAGATACATGAAAAGGCATAATTTGCAAAGTTAACTGTTTCAGTTTTTTAAAAAATGTACACATCACTTCTATGACGTCACATGCTGTTACCATAGCAACAAAGTGTACGTATTCATT
The DNA here is from genome assembly GCA_022457155.1 of Cladopsammia gracilis. Classification (NCBI taxonomy): domain Eukaryota; kingdom Metazoa; phylum Cnidaria; class Anthozoa; order Scleractinia; family Dendrophylliidae; genus Cladopsammia; species Cladopsammia gracilis. The sequence continues at coordinate 417,383 of JAJGOT010000241.1, read as the reverse complement.
AACTTTTACTCCTGCATCAATATGTGAAAGTTTGGTATAAACGCTACCATTTGTTTCGGAGATATGCCATATAGAACGTTTCAGTCGATTATTTCATTGTATATGACGTCATAATGACGTCACTGTTATTGTTAACAACACCAACAGTGTTGGTAAACAGAAGACTTATCAAATAGGTAGCTGTTAAAGACTTGTTGGTATATGTTCAAAATTGATGAAAATATTGATGAAAGACTGTTTTAGCCAATAAAATCGACTATATGACGTCATAATGACGTAACGCGACGTCATTATGACACCAAAGTATCTGTAGTTACTAGAATTCATGACAACATTATCCTGTGTAAATTTGGTGGCCATAGCATAAGCGGTTTCAAAGTTACATAGGGGGACTTCTGGAGTCCGGTCCCAGACGGTCAAAAAAAAGCCCGGTCTGGATAGGGTTAATGCCGAAAAATAAGAAATATTCAAATACATATAAAAAATTTTCCCCAAAGGGAATTTTTGTGGATTTTGGATATGTTGTTCTTCTCAGAATTCTGCTTCGCTTGATACCAAAACCAGCATTATACCATTTTTTTCCGGGTAGCACCTAATTTTACTCTTCAACGACCAGACTAAATATGGACAACTGACAGTTTTTTCTCTATCCGGACTAAACTAATCACACAAAAAGTTAATCTTGTTTATGCAGACAATTGGGTTAATTTTGGGGCGAATTATGGAGCGAAAAAAAATTGTCAAAAGTGCTACGTCAGGCAGCCACGGAATTTTTTGTCCACTCGTTTTTCTTAATTGTTTGAGTGGGGATTAGATGTAGTATTTAACTGCATTTCTCTATAAAAAGAGTGAAACATTTTCATTGACCCTTTCACTCCCAGAGTCAATTATGGAGACATGTAAATAATGTCGCTCTAACTTTTTAGTCTTTTGACGAAATCCTATGGTGTGACCATTCAAATGAAACCTCTTCAGCAGTACTTTTGCATGGTATCATTTTTTCTAACTTTTGAGTCTGTTGATGAAATCCTATGGTGTGACCATTCAAATGAAACCTATTCAGCAGTACTTTTGCATGGTACCATTTGTTCTAATTTTTGAGTCTGTTGACGAAATTCTATGGTGACCATTCAAATGAAACCTCTTCAGCAGTACTTTTGCATAGTACCATTTGTTTTTCAATATTTTACAAAATGAAATATGGGATTTTTCTTGAATTTTGATTTTTGGCAGTAAATAAAACAGTTACCATAGTCCCAACGCCCTACGGTGTCCGTACTAAAAGGGTTCTTCTGTGCCAAACTACATACCTGCCTACAAAGTTTTCAAAGACCATGCAGTGAACATAACCATCTTAACTTGAAGATGCTATTAAGTTTGTTACCAATTTCAAATTACGAAAAATTTAAATCGTGTTTCTCAAACATTGCTACAATAGGCCATTTGCACGATGGCGTCATTTGACTACAACAACCAGAATTCATTTCGTTTTTCCTTTCTTATTTAAATTTTGTAATCCCAGTGCGGTTTAAATAACAATAGCCCTAATTTGCACTACAAAACAGAAAACGGAAGGATTCTGGCAGTTGTAGTCATATGACGTCATCGTGCAAATGGCCTTTACCCGCACAAGATTCAGAATTTCAAATAGCGCTGTAGCGATTCCCTTGTGATACGTATTTCTGCATCACAAGGTTATTCTCCAAAACAGCAAATCAGATTTCTCAAAAATCCCTTTAGAAACAAGTCAAATATTTAAAATCTGTTTAATTGAGGTTCAACATTAAACTTAAAGGGACACTGACTTTTAGAAAGATTATTACATTTTATGATAATACTGTATTCTAAAGGTAGAGGTAGGTAAACGGGGTATGAATTTATATTTACATGTTTATCCATCAATCCGTTTATGTAACAACATTAACTATCTTACAATGTTGAAAGCTTCTATTTTTTTTAATCATTTTAACTTACACCTAATTGCAATAACGTTGTCATAGAAAAATTAAAAAATATATATATATAATTAGCTTAATCGTCACGACCTGCAGCATTGACAGAGAATCCACACGCTTTTGATGTACATTTTAAAATCGTAATTTATCTGTATTCTAAGGCCGTTTTGAGGCTCTTTGGGGGACGTTTCTTCGTATGCCTTATTTATTCCTATTGGCGTTTTATCATGTTTCGCTTTTTCATTTTTCTACGACAACGTTATTATACCCAGGTGCATATCATTGAAAGAATAAAAACTAACTTAAGAAAATATTACAGAAATGTTAATTAGAAGTATTAAAAGTGGGCTGTCTAAGCGCTTGAAGACAAGCTGTTACATGGGACAGAACTGTGATAACGAAAACTTTGTACTGCTATTACACAGTACAAGCTGTTACACAGGACAGAACTGTGATAATGAAAACTTTGTACTGCTGTTACACAGTACAAGCTGTAACACAGGAAAGAACTGTGATAATGAAAACTGTGTACTGCTGGTACACAGTACAAGCTGATACACAGAACACAACTGACATAATGAAACTTTGTACTGCTGGTACACAGTTCAAGCTGTTACACAGGACACAACTGACATAATGAAACTTTGTACTGCTGTTACACAGTACAAGCTGTTACACAGGACAGAACTGTGATAATAAAAACTTTGTACTGCTGTTACACAGTACAAGCTGTTATGTTTGACAGAACTGTGATAATGAAAACTTTGTACTGCTGGTACAACAGAATACTGATGAATAACTATAATTAGTATATACTAAAATATACTAAAACAGCGGATGGCGTTGTTGGTGCACTGATTGGCTAATGAAACTCGGGATGGTAAGTGCTATTCATCTCCAAGTAATTTGCGTGCGAAAATTGTAATCATTGCTAGGAATAAATGAGTTAAAAATCATTATTTTCGTGCTATCATTATTATCTCACTGTTTTAGTATAATACTAAAACAACTGTTCACCTCAGTGTCAGTGGCAAGTGGTGGATATCAACACCTGCCACCTCCACTTCGGTGAATAGTTGTTAATTAAAATCCCTATCTGGTCTAGAGTGAGCTCTTCCACCGTTTTTTTTTTCTGACTGAATGGAACCTAAAAGCAAGTAAATAAACGATATTTTAGAAAAAGATGAAATGCCACAAAGAGATCTGTAGAAGTAACCATACTCTTCTGTGAATATGTGTACATGTTGCTGGTAACATTCGTTCTCAGGTTAAATCAGTATTCAATGTAGGTTAAATATGTACCCAGTATTCAATCTAGGTAAGCTAACTCTAACCATAACACAAAGCTTACCATCACCCCTAGCGCAAACATACATGTAGCCAGTGGTGTAATGATTAGCTTTGTGTTAGAGTTAACTTTGTACTTGGGTGAGGGTTAGCTTACAAGTAGATTGAATACTGGACAGGGTACATATTTAACCGATATTGATAACTGATCTAAACTGAGACCGGATTTTACATGCAACATATACATTGTAATTTATACCGTATTATTTTATAAAACAATAGTATGACAAATGAGGTATATGAATGAATCATAAATTAACTGCTCGTAGAGAATGTAAAGTAAAGAAATGAACCTCCCAATTATGTTTACAATTTAAGCAATTGCAAAAAGCCTCAAAAAAATAATTCAGGGCATCGAAGTTGAAGTTCTGAATTATTTTTTCAGGCTTCTTTGCAATTGATTAAATTTCAAACAACTGAAAGGATCATTTCTTCATTTTACAAACGAATACTAGTGAGGAAGCTTAAAAGCATTCTTAGGTTTCGATATAGAATAAAACATTTAAAGAAGGCTTATTCTTGTGAGTATTTGTACAGTATAACTGTACTATCATGGATTTAGAGCTATTCATAAAACTTCTATCTGTGTTGTTGTTTCTTTTCTTTATAAATCATTAATGAACTTTGTCAATATACCTTATATGCAAACAGGTCACATCATATCTGTATGGATGTTGATAATGGCCAACCGCAAATTTATGTGCCGCTCATATTGTATCATTCTATTCCTTAACTGAGACCTCTGATGAATACCAGCCTTGTAGCTGAATAGGCCACTGTGCCTAAATAAAGGGTATAATAATCTAACCCGCAATTACCAATTTTATACAAGTAATACTTGAAATTGGTAGGGTGCAAGGGGAAGGTGGGGATGCATGCTGCTGGGTTATGCATACTAAATGTAAAAACTCTTGTATTGGGGTGAGAGGAGGGTGACGATGTGTGCTGCTGGGTTACGCATACTACATGTGAAAACTCTTGTATAGGGGTGAGGGGAGGGTGAGGATGTGTGCTGCTGGGTTATGCATACTACATGTAAAAACTCTTGTATAGGGGCGAGGGGAGGGTGAGGATGCATACTGCTGGGTTATGCATACTACATGTAAAAATTCTTGTATAGCGCGGTGAGGGGAGGGTGAGGATGTGTGCTGCTGGGTTATGCATACTACATGTGAAAACTCTTCTATAGGGGTGAGGGGAAGGTGAGGATGTGTGTTGCTGGGTTATGGTACTACATGTGAAATCTCTTGTATAGGGGTGAGGTGGAGGGTGAGGATGCATGCTGCTGGGTTATGCATACTACATGTAAAAACTCTTGTATAGGGGTGAGGGGAAGGTGAGAATGTGTGTTGCTGGGTTATGCATACTACATGTAAAAACTCTTGTGTAGGGGTGAGGGGAGGGTGAGGATGTGTGCTGCTGGGTTATGCATACTACAGTTGTACATATAAAAACTCTTGCAGTCTTATATCAATATTATAACCCCCAAAATGTTATGTTCTAGTCTAAAATGCCAAAAACTTATTAATAATTATTCCTTGTTCCAAACTGACTATGAAGGAAAACAATGCTATAAATTATTCTGGACTGCTTTATTGCAAACTTTTAGCTTTAATCAGTAACTTTTCAGCATTTCTGTATGTAATATGTAGTTGTTATTAAAATTAATACTGAGAGAACATTGTAAATCCTCAACACCCATGTTAAAATTCTTATGAGCTTCATGCCCAATTGCAGGAAACTGATACCCTGTCCAAGACTAAACAGAGTGCTTTGTATAATATGTAGTTGTTATTAAATACTGATAGAACATTGTAAATCCTCTACACCCATGTTAAAATTATTATTAACTTCAATCATGCCCATTTCCAGGAAACCTGGTAGGGAAACTCCCTGTCCAAGAAAACAGAGTACTTTGTATAATTATGTACTGTATATAGTATGAAAATAAAAATTGTTGAAAAAAAAAAACAACAAGAAACATTTGTTATCCGTCCTTTTTCGGTGGATCCACGAAAGGAGAGCAAAGCCCAAAACATTCATTTTTACTCGTGGCGAAGCACACGAGTTGTAAATCCGGCTTTGACTTTTCTTTTTTTTTTTCGTTTTACATTAGCGCATGCAAATTTATGCACGCATATTTAAGTCTATATCGACGACTATATGGCTTTCGGCCATGAAACACATACCGTAAAATGTCTCTGTGTGTTGACTCGAGAAGCAAGATAAAGAACTACTGCGTACAATTGCACACTTTCAAGACAATTCAAGGCGTTCGTGGATGGATAGGACCGTTTGATATTGTGTTCGCCGCTTCTTCCTGTGGGATTTTTGCTCTGGCAAGTTCTGTGTTTTATATATTAAACTTGCCATTTGCTTAGCGATCGAGCTCCGGGTCGAGCTTAAGTGTCAGCTACTGAATCTAGTGAATGCAGTGTAGTCTTCCTTTTAAACCCATGTATACGTGAAAGCATGATAAACGGGTTATCGGCAAGGGTGTTTAAATAAAATTCCCTCACTCACTCACTCACTCACTCACTCACTCGCTCGCTCCTTCCATCAGCTGTAAACTTAGTGATCCTTAGTGAGCAAATGCTTTGTTACGAACCCGTTTCGTAACAGTAATTCAACGTGAGTACAACGATAACAATAATTAATTTGATGTAAACGAATATAGACAACAATAAGCTTACAGATGTTTCGCATTTGGAGTTTTTAGTGCAACATTAAAATCGATCTAAAAGGATTTTGCAACCTAAACAAGCGTTCTGATGCGTATCTAGCTTGAAATAATAAAATTTAGTTCGTAGGTAGTATGTGTTCTTGGACAGCGCAGTGATTGAGTTTGTGGCTTAGTCCCGGTCTGAATGTACTGTGCAGACGGTCGCGTGATAAGCTTACTGTTTTAGAGAATTGCTAAAATTGAAACATAGCTTTCGTCAATCTTAATTCTAGTGCTTCCGACCTTTCACCTTAGTTAAGCCAGTGTTCACAGAGCGACGCCGACGAAGGGCTAGCGCTCGAAACGTCAGCTTTCTCGAATCTTTTTACGGTGGCTAATTTACCTTATCGACTCAGTCGATAAAACCAAATTCTTGTGCTGTTAGGCTAAGCCTATCTATATATATATATATATATATATATATATATATATATATATATATATATATTTATATAAATTTGACACTTTGATTTTAACAATTTTTCATTTTTCATTCACAATGCCAGGTACATGTATCCAACCAAGTGTTTAGTGTGGTTCAAAGTTTTCTTTGCTTTGAAAATGTGATGCCAGTTCGATTTTTATTTTCCTTCAATGTCTCAGATTTATTTTCATAACATAAGAGACAAAGGAAAACAAAAATCAATCTGATTTTAAAATCTTTAAAAACCAAAGAAAAATTTTAACCACATTTTTTTAAATAACCACCAAATGTTTTGGATCCAATTATTTTGTTTTGTATAGTAATTATTTAATATGCCTTTTTCCAGACCAAAATATGCTAAAAGACCATTCTCTATCTGGTCACATATGAATGTCTATAAAACCCAACACGATGTCCCTCTGAACTTGAATGTCACACAGCTTTATTAGGAGGTGGAGGACATTTTAAATGGACTCAGCTTTAAAGTCGGAACACTTTTCTTTTCTTAATAAAATTGTGTTTAAAGTCCGTTCCATTACCAAACGATTTTGATCATTACAAGAGAGAGAGAGAGAAAGCTGGTTATTAGCAGGAGTCTTCAGGTTTGTTCTGACTAATTGTTAATATAGAATAGAATAGAAACTTTATTAAAGTGTCGAAACCTTATAGCCTGGGAGAATCCTATACTAATTTGGGGACACAAAGTAAATACATTAAAAAAAATAGAAAATATTAAGGACTATAAAATATTTCTTATTAATCTAAGATCTAATCATTTATACTGATCCAATGATCGATCTAGTAACTGAATAATAATAACTAAAAAATTGAGAAAAAGTGGTAAAATTGTATCGTTATGATGAGCTGAGGGTAACAACTTTTGCAACCATTATCCATCAGCGAAGTAGTGCCGCTACCTCTATTGGTTAGACAGGCTCGCCCGTATGAAATCTTGTGGCCTGAATGAACCAAAAGAGCCTGAATGAGGCCTTAAATTTGAACGCAGACCAAAATGAACCTTTTATGTAATTGCATGAACCAAAAGAATATGGGTTCGCTTTAGGTTTTAAATCAAATGCCATAAACCTTAGGTAACAAATATAAATTTATAAGATCAGTCCATAAACAATATTAGAGAGCTTAAGCAACACTTTTTAAAATTACTTTGCAGTTGTTCCAATTTGTTTAGTTTGTCTAATGTGTCTGGATTCTCCAGGAGCTAAATTTGAAGGGATGGCTTACCAGTTCAAATGGAGAAAGGAAAATTAACCGTCGCGTGTTCACGTTCTCCACAAAACCTATAATTTGATCATTTGACGTTGTTGTTTGCAGGGAACGGCAAAGAAATGTACTAAAATGTAAAACGCGCGTGCAACACGTGCAGAGGCATTGTTTTCACTCATTAAACCTATTGTTTTGTGCCGTTCTCGCTGCCGTCACCGTTGTGGTTGCTTAAGCTCTCTATTGTACGATAGAATGGAACATGACAAAATAATAAGGCTGATTGTTGGACTAAACAAGTCATTTAATTTATCAGTATCTGGGATCTATTCCTTCCTAATACACGATCCAGTGGATAATTTTGTGCAAACTCTTATACATGTACATGTACTGTACACAAAACGCAAGAAGTTTTTTGCACTTCCCAGAAAACCTTTTAGTCATAAAGATCGTTCATAGTTTACACTTTACACATGATGATGGCCTTTTTCAATCAGGTGTATCTAAAAATGATATACTTTAGCTGACTTCTTTTAAATGCATGTTGTTTATTAATATTTACATTCTTAGTGGCGCATTGTATAACTGTACGAATGTAGGTGCTGGAAGCTCAACCCTTGATAATGCAGGCGGATGTTATGCATGAAGAGATGGTTGGCTGCTGTCGAGTTTAATATACATGTACTGGAAAAAGCATTCCTCTTCTGCTTCACCAGGTCAGGAGTACACATGTACATGTAACATCAGCACATCATTCTTTAATATAGTGCAGTCAGGTGCAGACCCGGCAATTTTTTTTTTAGGGGGGTGTATGTGCCGTCCAGTTCTCCGAATCCTGACCCTATTTCAGACCAAACTATGCCATTTTTGATACCTGTTTTCAGACCTGACCCCTAAAATCCATACAGTACAACTGTTCATAACACGTTTGGGTATCTGAAACAGTACATCTTGCTGTATCATATTAACCCTCAGACGTACACGCAAACGTATACCCCAACCGTGGTACAAGGGGGGGTTATCGGTGTGTGACATTCTCGGAAAAAACAGGGGAAGCCCCCTATGAAATGAAGTCATCCAATGCTATTGTTTTCTTATCTTAAAATTCGTTTCCCACGCGTGGGAAATAGGAAGTTGATGATGTCATAGGGGTTCCGATGAAATGCTTTACATTTTTCGGCTTACGCGTAAGTCAGTTTTTTTTATCAACTGGTAAACAGGAAGTTAATGATGTTATGGGACTTTCCCTGCTGTCTATTTTTGTTCTATTGAAATATCGCTAACGCGTTAGCCGATTTTTATATGTTCGTTATTTTTTCTGATAATATGGTCACAACTGCGGTTGTGTTTTAAAAATGTAATCTCATATAATAGTATAGAATGAATTGTAATTCAGTAATTCACAATGAATTGGAGAATATGGGAGAGTCTGCATGCCCCTTTTGTGACCAACGATTAGCAGATGTTAATAATAGTGCGAGAGTGGTCGAGTCATGCTGTAGTGAACAAGATGTGAATAATATAGATGGTATGAGCGTCTGTATAAATTGCAGTACCGTTTATGGTTATGATTATGTTAAAGAGTACGTTGATTTCCATGATAACAAATATAAAATGTCGAGAAAGAGTGTGTATATAAGAAAATATCATATTTTAAACGTTGTCAATGATATAGCACAACAGAATCATGTACAAATTAATAATAATAATAGAGAGAAAATCCTGAGAATATTCGCTTTAATTGATGAAGTATTATCACAGGTTAACGATTGCCGTAAACGTGTGATTAGTATTAAATTCATTTTGAGGCAGATATTTAGAATTTTGGCAATAGAATATAAATTTATTCCACTTTCGAAATCAAAGAAAACATTAAGATTCTATGATCAATATTGGAAACAGGTTTATAAATTAATAAAGAATAATGTCAGCAAAATTATTAAAAGGTGACCAGTTGCGTGGCATTCTCAGAAAAACAGGAAGTCAGACGTCATGCAAAGGGGGTTTTCCCTATGAATGAGTTATTGAATAAAGTTTGTTAGTAAAATTTACTCTAAAAGTTTACTCGGAAGTGAATTTTTTATCGTACTGTTTTTCAAATTTATCGGCAAGAGGACAAAGATCAATGATTATTTCATCTAACTGTCTCATTTCATTGATGAAAACAGTGTGGTTGAATTGATTTCCTCTGACATCAGCGACATGAGCGTAAATCAATTAATACTTTTTGATATGTTACGAATCCAAATTTAGACATGTCTATTTTACGTTTATAGTTTTTTTATTTCACTAAACGTCTTGATAATTAAACCACTACCACTAATTACTCCTAAAATAATAGGGTTTAATGTAATTGAACCAGCTATTGTCCCAGCGGCTACTAAAGAAACTGATGTTAAATTCATAGCCAAATTCAATCTCTTGAAATATTTGAAAGCCTTCTTATAGCACCAAAAGCGTTTATGATAAAATTTATTCAATGCTTTGATTTCAGATAATTTTTCTTGGCTGATGTTTTTATCAATATGGTTGAAATTGAATATATCTGTTTTAGTCATTATATTATATATTTGGATAATTATATTTTAGGATTTGAAAGAAGACAATATAATGCACCACTTATTTGGCCCATTATTGGAGATCTTTTTATTTTCTTAGGCAATGAATGGCAGCAATATGTGTATCCAGGCCCCTTTTCATAGTCATTGTAAAATCTTCCAAATGCATCATGAAAAATAGCATGTTTAATTAAAAATTGGTATTTGGTGTTTATAGTACAAGAACCTGGTCCTATTAATCCAATGTCAGAGTGTTTTTCTAATATTTGGTTAAATGATATTGGCTCATTCAAATAGTTTACATACAAAAATTGATATATTAAAACCGATTTTAATATTTCATCTTTAGTATTAGGATGTAGGTTTTTTGGGTTGTGAAAAATTTATTACAAAAATTAATTGCTTGCTCCAAATTCGACATGTATATTTATTGATTATATTAAATGTAGCTTTTATATATAAAAATATGGTGTATGTTTTTCCTATGTGATTAAGGTGGCTCGACTGGGTTTTTGAGCGACGATACCGTTTAGCTTTGAGAAACTTGTGTACCACCACAAACGAGCCAACGGAAAATCGATTGCCACAGCTGTACTAGACAAAGATTAAAGTTTCAGATGAGATTAGATTTATGAAAATCGGAGTTGCCAAAGCAACGTTATGACGTCACTTCCTGTTTTACATAATACCGAATTGCTTGTCATCAAGAGATAATTACCTTGAATATGATCTGGCCTGGAGTGTTATTTCGCTTTTACATCAAAAATTGACCCTACACTTATTAAAATTGTCATGAATTAAAAAGCGAATGATGAATTTTTTTTAAACTTAGTCCTCATAAAGACCAATTAATATTCAATACAACTGCCAAGTTTCAAATTCATTGAAACGTTCTAAGGCTGTCAATTTACAGCCTCAACGTAGGAAAATATTGAGCTGATTTTCATGAAAGTGATTTGTTGATCTCATTTTGCGTCACCATTGTCTCGAATCGCCATGCAATTGTAAATTTCAGTACATAATGAATTCATAAACACTTCATTGCTTTGTTTTAAGTGTTACATGAATTCATGATGTACTGAAAGCTACAATTCCACGGCGATTTGATACAATGGAGATGCATAATGAAACAACAAGCCACAAGCGCGAAAATCAGCTCAATATTTTCCTGAGTTGGCGCTAAAAATTGACAGCCTTAGAATGTTTCAATGAATTTGAAACTTGGAGATTGTATTAAACATTAATTAATCTTCATGAGGACTAAGTTTTAAAGAAATTCATCATTCGCTTTTTAATTCATGACAATTTTAATAAGTGTAGGGTCAACTTTTGATGTAAAAGCGAAATAACACTCCAGGCCAGTTCATGTTCAAGGTAATATTTCTGAAATCCAAACGCAACGATTTCCTTGAGATTTTTACCTAAGGTATTTGGATGGTATAAAATTCATGTAAGACCAAAACATTATTTCATCAAGCCTTGTAGACATAAGTTTTAATAACATTTCAAAATTGTTTTGTTTTTGTTGTATATTAACACCTTAAAACTTCACTCGAAATTTTCTCGAAAACGCTTCCATAGAAATTTGTAAAATTTTGTAGACCTAAGGACAAGTACGTCAGGTCGAAGATCCAGAGAGCATTTTCCAAAATTATCTCTTGATGACAAGTAATTCGGTATTATGTAAAACAGGAAGTGACGTCACAACGTTGCTTTGGCAACTCCGATTTCCATAAAACTAATCTCATCTGAAACTTTAATCTTTCTCCAGTACAGCTGTGGCAATCGATTTTCCGTTGGATCGTTTGTGGTGGTACACAAGTCTCTCAAAGCTAAACGGTATCGTCGCTCAAAAACCCAGTCGAGCCACCTTAAAACTCTTCAAAAAGTGCACTGATATGACAATTATAAGGTGCAAATGTAATATCATGATTAAATGATATCAATTTGATTTGTACGTCTGCATCTTCCCTGAAATTGATAACTGATGTTGATATATTGAAAGTGTATAAAATTTTATTTGATGTTTTTTTCCCAATTCTGCGGAGCGAACGAAGTGTTATGAATTAATATAAACATTTTTTCATATCCTTCAGGCGGTTTATCGTCCAATATCATCAGCCATAATTTTATAAGTTTCAAATTGATTAATGCAATAAAAGATAATGAACCGTTGAATATGATATCATAACTGTTCTTTTTTTTCATATAATTGCCTAAAAATATGAATTTTTGTAACTGTTTGGCTTTTGGTAAACCAATTAGGTTTCTACCATTCACATCAATATCGGTCTCCATAACCATTTTTCCTCCCTCAATTACATAAACAGTATCAAATACATCTGGATTGACACTCGAGACATGACCTTGAACGCCATAAACGATTAGATGTGCTTTCTTTGTATTCCCTTTTGATATACTTCCATGAAGATCTATCATAATATATTCAGGTGGAGATACCTGATACTTATGTAAATGAACAATGCTTTTTGTATATCCTTCAGTGTTGAATATCTTTGTAGTTTGCTGTCCAATATTAAGAACTGTTGAGACAACAATGACAGATGTTGAACCAATGTGAACTTTATCTGGAACGAAAAACTCAATCACCATAGTGTACTCACCTTGAGGAAGTTTGTATGCATTAAAACCTATCCTTGACCTGAACTCATCGTTATTGTCTGTCGTAAGAGTCATATCATAGGCTTTCTTATTGATTTTGTGTGGGCTTGATACAAAATTGATAATTCCATTAACAACAATATTACTCTCCGACGAGCTCTCGTTCACATCTTCCATCAGGTATCTGAAAACGTCTTTTTCTGCAGTAGAGGAAGTTATGTGTGTCTTGTTCACATAACTCTTATAATCGTCTGTTATTCGTGTATACATGTTTGTATTAGAATCATTGAGTTCGGCGTTGAAGAATGAAACATTTACGGCAGCGCCATTCTCATTTGGTTTAGGTGTTGCTAAATTAGTAATTTTATAACTTTGCATATCAAGATCGCTGGAAATCGTTTTGTCTAATTTTTCGTTTAAATGTGTATCAACATAACCTTTATTCGTAGCCATATCGCTTACAGTTGGGGTTTGAACATTATATATTACGTGGTTGTTCATATCAATTGAATTCTCCATAGGAAGCATCTCTTTACGGGATAAGAATATATTTTTGACATCATTGTAAGAAATTAGATTGTTATAATGTGCTCCCAAATCATGCCATGTTTGTTGTTTTGATTGGACAATATTGTACATCTCCTTTAAATCAATATCCTTCGCGACTTCATGCGTTGATGCAGACGTATTGAGATGGAATTTCTTCAGAGTTATCATATTCACCGCAGAAAGATCATTGTCTTCATCCGTGTTCATATTGGTGATAAGTTTTCGATTCATGTTGATTTCTGAAGGATTAATGATTTTATTTCCTCGCAGATCCAAATCTGCAGTCATATGAGTCATCTGCAGTCATCTAACTTTAAATAATGCGTGTCACTATACTCTTTATTAACAGCATCGTTTTCTAAAATCGGTGTTTTTAAATTTCTTATATTATTGTTTTTCATATCAAGATTTGCTGTAACTAATGGCAAATGCTTACTAACAAATGTATTTCTAGCAAAATTAAAATTTATCACATTATCCAAGCCAGTAACTTGTCCTATATTTACTAATTGTTTACCTTGCATGTCGTAATCACCGTCCTCTGTTAATTTGAACCCTACTCCAGGCAACCCACGTTGCGGTGTCGCCGTTGATGTTGACGATGGTAAAATTCCATTTGAGTAACTCATATATAATTGAGTTATATTATATTTTTCCATTGAAATTCTTAGTTGTGAATTTCCGTGGCTTATCAATATATACGAAGGAATATGGTTCTTTAGTTGCTTTCTCGTATAATTCTTTTGGAATACTGTTTTCACGGCAAATTAGACTCCTCTCATTAGCACTTGGGAATTCGTAAATAGAGAAATGTGAACAGTTCAATCTTATGTCTTTTGGTGTCTTATAGTAGCTTTGACTCAGATAAATCGCACTGCAATTTTTGTGTCTCCCTCGTATAAAATAGTCGACCAATGGTTTTTGGTTTTTATTACATACGAAATCGTCAAATACTACTAATTTCTGTGAGTCACAGTCAATGTCTTCAACGGGAATAATCTCATCATTGTTTGCTTCGATAACTTCATAGCCAACTTCATCACTTATTGGTTGGAACATATCCATAAGATTCTGGTTCTTAGACTGCTCTAAGTTTTTAGCATAAATATATACTTTATCAAAATACAACAGATGGATGATCATATGCATTAGTGCATTAGTTTTACCAGAACCGCTGGGTCCGCAAACCAACATCCGAAATGATCGATCAGGCATGAATTCAAATAACTGTTTAAAGTTTGAGACAACATCGTCTTCAACGTCGTAATTTGGTATTTTCATTATATTATATGGGTATATTATTTCAATATAACATGGTGCACAACACGGTGCACAACACGGTGCAAAACACGGTGTAAAACGTTATTTTTTATATATGATTTTCATTTTTATGTAATGTAATAATATAACAATAAATGAGTTCACTAAAGTGGAAAGAACTTGCGTAGAGGAAATCTGAATTAGGGAATAAGATTAATTATGTTCATGATAGAATTACGAAACATGATATCGGTCAACAGACAAGCCAAGATACATTGGCAAGGGTATTCAAACCAGTGACTACAAGATTAGATGATGTTCTTGATAGGAATATAGATTTCAGGGTACCTCTGAGAAAAATGCGACTACGTAAGAAAGGTGAGCCAGGTATTGACTATATGCCTGATGTTGATCCATATGAAGAAATGGATGTAGAAGGTCTTATTGATTTTGGTGATTATATGCCGCCACAACGCAATAAACAGATTGTTACAAAACCTCCAACATATGAAGAATCTTTAAAAGATATTTTAGAAGGAAATAAGGAGATTTATGTGGATCCTATGTACTTGAAGCCAAAATATAAAACATTGCCCGAATTCGAATTCGAATATGATACTGATATAATGAAACAGCAAGATGAAGAAAAAGAAAATATTGATAAGAAATATGATGAATTAATGATGCAATACAATCAAAATAACGAACAAGAACATACTCTTGAGGAAATTGATGAAATGTTAGAAAATCATGATATTGACAATCTTGTATTAGATGATATGGGAGTTATGAATTATGACAATGTGTCAGCTATATTGAATCAAGAACAAATAACAGACCAAAAAACTAAAAGTTTTCTTAGAAAGATTGTGAAAGATGCTAAAGTAAAAAGGGCGCAATGAAGTGGTCATAAAGCAACTGCTACAAAACGATTTAATACAGGGGAATATACACAACAGCAAAGAGATGAATACAGTAACAGAATAGATGGCGGGAGACGGATTTTAAATGAATACATAAAGCACTATGAGAAAAAATTGCAAACAAAAAAGGTTCCGGGATCAAAGGCAGAGTAAGAAAACAGATGGGTGGAAATATTGTATTTTATAATGATGTAAAGCAGCTTGTTAAAAAATTGGAATTGATTATTGGTGAAAGATTGGCAGGGAATACCAGCATTGAGATGCGAAATATGGGAGTAACTATATTGGACACATATTGAAAATGTCGACAATCAATAGACCGCAATATAATAAATTGTTTAGTCAATATTTCAAAATATAATTAATATAACTTTATTATATAAATGGAACGAGAGATAGTATTATCATCTTATAGTGTAAAAGATCAAGGGAATAATAAACCTGAGGATTTTACAACAAAATGTACTAGACCTATAATTTTGGATAGTAATATGCAATATGTTATTGGTCTTAACAGAATTATCAATATGAGTTTTACATGGTTTAATGTTAATGCTGGATACAACAATCAATTAATCAAATATAGCTCCGATAGTGGTTCAACATTTAACAACATCACCTTTCCAGCCGGAGTATGGAATTATACAGACTTCAATACATATATTAAAGATATAACAAAAACTGGTGATACGTATCCTATCACTCTTGAATTCGATAATACAACATTTAGGGTCACGGTTACATTAGCTCAGAGTTATCGGCTTGATTTGACAGCAAGTAATTTTAATGACCTAATCGGGTTCGATAAGAAAGTATTAACAAGTGGGACAAACATTGGACCAAGGGTTCCAAATCTATCTCAAGATACAGATGTCCTCAATGTTCATTGTGATCTGATTAATGCTAGCCTGGTGGATGGTCAAGATACCGACATCATTTATTCATTTTCAACAAGTGTACTCCAACCTAGTTATTCATTCACCTTAGAACCCCGGAGAGTCACCTACAATCCAGTCAATAAGAATAGTATAAGTAGTATCAGGGTATACATTACTGATGGTAAAAGAAGATTAGTTAACCTGAATGGAGCAGATACATCTTTCTCACTAATTCTGAAAAGTATAGAATAATATAACATAATAGTATAATGAAACCGTATGAATTCAAAAGATTTTACCATCCAAAACTTGGTAAATTTGTATATCAACAGAAAGGGTCTGGGCTTATCGTTGATAATATTTTCAAACCATTCAAGAGTGTGGCATCAGCTGTTTTTAAGAAATTTGCTAAGCCAATAGCAAAGAAGGCACTAGAATCGGGGATATCGCATGTAGGTGAGCGACTGGGTAAGGCGGTGTCACAAAAGTTAGGAGATCTAATAATGAAAAGATTGGCAAATTTGAGAAAAGGAGCTACAAGACAAACGGCAAATGTTCCATCCTTACCCATTAAACAGCAACAGCAAGATGAAAGTACTGATATGATACTCAATAGATTGATATCTGGATCTGGTATAAAAAGAAGGCGTAGAGTAAGAGTAGTATAGAATCAATAAAATGATTGGGAACATTGGCATGGTATATAATTGCAAAATTATCTAACATAATAATATATATGTCTTTTAGAACAAGTGAATTTCTACAAAGATATGAGTTGGTACGATTCCAACTTGATGATGTAATCAGAGCCCCAGCTAACAATCAACACCAAGACAAAAATGGGTATAAATTTACAATTAATGATCGATCGAGCTTTTTCGAATGGTACAATGCTTATTTTGAGGTCCAGCTCCAGGTACAAAAATTGGCTGATGGTACAGCCTATGGTGCAGATCGTATAACAGTTATTAATGGAGCCCATAGTTTGATTAGTCACATGATGATAAAATCAGCAGGAAAGATCGTGTATGATACTAATAATCTCCATAAAGTGACTTATGTCAAGAACCTGCTTGAATATAGTGACGATTTTGCTCGTAGTGTTGCTAAAAACTCTTTATGGTATTTGGACACAGATGACACTACAGCCAATACTAATACAGGGTTTGAGTCGAGACGTCTTTTAACGACAGGTAACCATGATGTCAATGTAGTCATACCTCTTAATCGTTACAGTTTCTTCGAAGAGCTAGAGGGTCGAATGTTAGTCCCAATGCAACTTCAGTTTAATATACAGTTGCAGAATGACAATGAATTAATATTTAAGGCAGGTGCAGCAGATGACGGACGAGTTGTTATTGATAGATTACTACTTTGGGTACCAAAATTGACACCTAAGGACAGTCTATATGATACGTTTGTTAGTTCTTTTTTGAAAGATGATAAATGGACATATCTGAGAGAAATGTATGAGGTGTCCGCACCAACACATAGTAGTGGATTCTTCCAAATCTCATCCAGTATTGATAATGTTAAGGCTATATTTGTATATTTACAAAGAGCTAAAACAAACAATGCAGAGGCGAATCCGTACCTGTTTGACACTTTTAAAGTAAATTCAGGTGATAATCCTTGCAGTCTTACAACATGCAGATTGGAATACGGCAATGGAGTATTCTACCCAGAGACTGAATACGATTCAGAATCAAAAGTAAGGATCTTTAATGATTTAATGTCCTATGGTATGAGAAAGATGATTACAACAGCGGTACACAGCTTAACCTATTGAATTACAATGGTCTCTATCCACTAATCTATTTCGATCTATCATATCAAACAGAGAAAGTAACAAGAGACCCAAAGCAGTTGATCTTCAGGTATAAACTGAACGCCAATAGTGCTGGAAATAGTCCTTTCAGCATACATGCTATAGTCCTATATGAAGAGACAGTTGTCATTGACAAAGTGGGAATTGAATTGGTTATAGTGTAAAAAGTAATAAATTACTAATCAAATAATATCATTATTTCATATATGTTTTATAACCAGAAAATTATATAACATATATTATATACAACAAATGACTCAACTTTATGAGATTAATGTGAAATTGTCTGACAATCAAAAGAAAAATCTTAGCAATGCTTTTCATAAAAGGGAAACGATTGTTCTCAGGCTTTCAAAGGACTCTCTTCGTGGTAATGATACTCTACATGTCCCGGCGATGGTGAAAAAATGGTTGGAGAAGAATCGGAATTTGGGGAAGGGTATGGACATTAAGCTTGTGAAAACCAATATTAGAAAACAAGTCGGTGGAAGTTTGTTAACTACCATTCTAAACCTTGGACGTGCAGCTTTACCAACTATTGGTAAAACCCTTGGTCTTTCAGCTCTTGCTGGTTTGGCTTCAGAAGGTGCTTCTCAAGTGGTTAAAGCAATATCTGGAAGAGGTGTACAGTCGGGTGGTTTTCTTATAACTCTCAAATAAAGCAAGGACCACTTGGACAAACAGCACGGCGAAGTGAAGCCGGATCTTGGTGTAGATCAGGATCAGCAGTATTGAATAAAACTTAAAACTAAATGCAAGGCTGAAATATTGGGCAATAAAATACCCTTTATAGCTGTCCGATCAGCCTTGCATTTAGTTTTAGGTTTTCTTATACCCCAAGATAAAATTAATAAGCTGATAGCATATAAGCATCTTTTAACGACGAAACAAAAACAGGATATATTGAATGCTCTTCAGTCAGGTTCAGGTGTTCATGTAAAACCCACAAAAACACAATCAGGTGGATTCCTTGGGACTTTACTAGCAAGCATCGGTATCCCACTCCTTCTAAGTACTCTTACTAGTAAAACTGGAAGCGGTGCTCCTCGAATGGGAACTAGTAAGAAAAAGGGGGGTAGGGGCGCTCCAAGAATAGGTGCATATAGACCACCACCTCCATTTTTGGGGAATTGGCCTGGTAATATGATCGGTATGGGGACAAAAAAAAGACAACCAAAAGAGGCGAAGGCTTGCTATTAGGAAAAAAAACTCACCGTTCAACGGAATTCCACTTCTAGGGGCAATACTGTAAAACCGAAATTCCACAAAGACATCCCGTTAAGTAATCATGATCTAATAAAATGGTGCAGATATTTAAACATCCCAATCAGTGATGTTCTGTCAAGAGATGAAAGAGTTCCACATAATCATAGCCAAGCATTATTTATTTACAATCTGGAACCTAGTTATATGGCAGGATCTCATTGGGTTACAACTTATGTAAAAGACAACGTGATAAATTATTTTGACAGTTTTGGTATGCCTCCATTTCAAGAGATCGTAAATCATGCGAAAAGAAGGAATATGACACTGCTTCACCAAAACAACCAAATCCAAAACATAAAACGTCTACATGTGGCTACTTCTGTTTATACTTTCTGAACGAAATGAATAAGGGGAATTCGTATTATAATTTATTGCAAGTATTTGACATACATGACACAATGAAGAATGAGAGATTCCTCGAACATTATTTTAGAAATATCTAACTTATATATATAATGGTAAAATCATATTGTGTCAAACAGAAGAAAGTCACTGAATGTGTTCCAGGAAGCGAACGCTATGTGAAAACTAAAAATGGTCGAACTATGTTGAAATGCACTTGCGCTGAATGTGGTATAACAAAAACCAAATTTATAAAACAAAAACAGGGAAACTAATTGAGCCCTCACAAGATGGGGGCTTTTTAAATATAGAAGGTAGTCACAGTCTTGGTGAAATTGCAGCTAAAAGTGCTTTAAAAGGTTTGCATAATTTAGGCAGAATTAGAGCATCAAAAGTAATCAAATCTGGTTATACTAAACAAAAATTAAAAGGAATGGCTGATAAATATTTGGATCAAGCCTTAGATAGTTTAACTTCAGATATTAGTAAGAAACTAGATCCATTGCATAAAGGTAGTGGGATTGATATTCATAAGGCCATTGGGAAGCTTCCGAAACCAAAAGGAGGGTGGACATTACCCGGTCATAAATATACTGGGCCTTATAATGATTTAGAGAGTCAAGTGAAATATGACCCAACAACTGGCCAAATATTAGAAATATATGACCAACCTACAGGAAGAACGGATGCCATTGCCATGCAGCACGATGTCGATTATTCAGTCTGCAAGGATGATAGGAAATGTAAAAATAAGGCAGACCGAAAAATGGTTCAAGCTTTAGACAACGTACCGTATAATGAAAGACAATGGGGGCATTGGTTGGCTAGAAACACGATTGATGTAAAACAAAAACTTGGATTAGGTGTTAAAAGGAAGTCAAAAAACGTAAAAAGAAGTTGAGTAATGATTGGGCTGAACACCTTGCAAATGAACTACATAAACCAATCAAACGAAAATTCAGAACTAGAAGAGTTATTGTCAATGGAATAGATGATATTTGGAGCGCTGACCTTGTAGAAATGCAGAAGTTTTCAAAATGGAATAAAGGTTATAGATATTTGTTAAACATCATTGATGTGTTTTCAAAATTTGCTTGGAGCATTCCCATTAAAAATAAAACCGGTAATACAATTACTGAATCATTTGATGATGTTATTAAAAAATCCAAACGGAAACCTAAATTTATTTGGGTAGACCAAGGGTCTGAATTCTATAATAAAACTTTCAAAGACTGGCTAAAGAAAAATAATATTGAGATGTATTCTACTTTCAATGAAGGTAAAGCTGTTGTTATTGAGAGATTCAACAGAACATTGAAATCTAAGATGTGGAAACAATTCACAGCCAAAAATACAACACAATATTTAGATATGCTACCTAAACTATTAAATGAATACAACAGTACAAAGCATTCAAGCATAAAGATGGCACCCGTTGAAGCTAGTAAAAAGAAGAATGAAGGAACTGTTTATTTCAATCTATATGATATGGAACCATCATCATCAAAAGTAAAATTCAAAGTTGGTGATAAGGTTAGAATTTCAAAGTATAAACGGAATGTGTTCGACAAGGGTTATACACCAAACTGGACTGAAGAAGTGTTTACAGTCGATAAGATACAATACACTAATCCTATAACTTACAAATTAAAAGATCTCAATGATGAATCAATAGAAGAATCTTTCTATCAACAGGAGTTATTGAAAGCTAAACAAGATATTTCTCGTATTGATAAGGTCATCACACGAGATTATAAAAAGAAACAAGCTTTGGTATCATGGTCTGGTTATCCAAAAGGGTTCAATTCATGGGTACCTCTAAAGGACGTTAAAAATATATAATGTTTATATATATCATGAGTGGCATTGAGAAATATATCAAAAAAAATAAATTTTCAAATTCAGGAATGTGAAGATGAAATAGACAATCTTCATGATAAAATATATGATAATGAGCGTAGATTGGATCTGTTACAATATAAAAAGAAATTATTGAAACTTTATCATAAAAAAATCATGAAATTGATGAAGATATAACATTGAAACATTTATTGAATATTATCTGCAATGAGATAGAAAACAATAGATACGATGATGAATGTAATGTGTTGAAACAAACCAAAGTTGATAATGTCAAATATCTCAGACGTGAAAATAATATTTTTACACCTGTGAATACAACAAGTAATGCAAATTTGATTAATGAGACTTGGCTTTAAAAAAGGTTTAAAGAGATGTTACTATTTACAAGTATCCCAGAAATTTCTGAGATATTTATATCTTTGCATTCGCTATTCATTGGTAGTCAAAAATATTAATGTTTCTGGCTATTATCAACCATATTTAAACGCACTAAAATGACTTTAAAAAATAATCATACTATATAGTAATGGTAAAACAACCAAGGGGAAGACCTAAAAAGTATATGACCGATGAAGAAAAACGTGTTATGGGACGTCTTTATTGTAAGAAGTATAATGACAATCCAGATAATAAATATCATTGTATTGAATGTAATAAATATTTTCATCCTGCAAGTAAATATAAACACAATAAAACTATGATTCATCAATTGAATTTACAAAAATACAACGAATAACACAAGGATATCATAAAAAGATAATCATATATGACCAATCATATATAACTATCTCAAATTATTTCAAAAATGATTCCAAAAATAAACACACTATGAAAATGAAGTAGTATAAGGTGAGGGGGCAGATGACCACTTAACAAAATAAGGCCCCATCGATAGTGGTGAATGCCTATTTCCCCAATTAGTGATATCACCTGCAGGCCTCCTTTCAGTCGGCCTGCAGGTTATATCACTAATTTGGGAAATAGGCATTCACCACTACCGATGGAGCCTTATTTTGTTAAGTGAGTCATCTGCCCCCTCACCTTATACTACTGGGTCTTTTGTTTTACCCCACGAAGCTTATTTAAACCCTAGAACCAGCTTAAACCACTAATAACCAGTTTTAACCGCCTGAAAGCGGTTTCAACCACCCAGCCCCTTTTATTTGGCGCAACCCTCTATAACCGGTTTTAACCCCCAGAAAGCACACTAAAGTGCTCGGGCTTTACCAATTGAAGAAATGTTCCCCCTTTGTATATTTGCTATGCCTGTGCAAAATTTCTTGAACTTTCTTAAGTCCAGGAAAACTGGTCTGAAACAAAGGAGTCGCGCTTGGGTCAGCGCCAGAAAGAGCACCATCGGGGCTTCGGAAGTTGCCGCTTTGATCGGGGCTTCGCCCTTTGAAGACGAAAGGAGCCTTCTTTACAAGAAAGCCCAAGCCCCAGACATGTTCAACATGACTGCGTGTACCTGGGGCAATGTTTTCGAGCCAATCGCACGAAAATGTTTCGAACAAAAACACGACACAACCGTCTTTGCCCACAGTGTATCGCTTAATCTGGCAAAGGAGCACCCCCTTTATGGAAAGCTTACATGCAGCCCTGATGGCTACTTCGAAGGCAAAGCTGGCAACATTACTCTCTTAGAGTTTAAATGCCCATTTAAACGAAAGATAGCCGTTAGAGCCATTCCACGCTACTATGTGACACAACTTCAGACAGGTCTCGCTTTCAGCGGAAACCAAGTAAAAAAGGGCCTTTTCGTTGACTCATATTTCAGACTGTGCCCTTTGAAACAGATGACATCAAGCACGTTTCATAACGCGAGGCTAAACGGAGGTGTTGTTCATTCAACAAAGGCAAATAAAACACTTGCCTGGGGCATTGTTTACCTCTTCTCTAAACAATTTTTGACAAAAAAACAAACTGAGCTCGTTGATGTCGCTGAACTTGCGCAGCCACAGTTTGATAAAATAATGGCAAGCATCGAGGAGAAAGAGCTCTGGTGTTCTTACGGTCCTGTTAGAAGAACTTTTAATGAGGAAATCGAGCAAGTGGAGTTCTTTAGACGGCAGAAATTCAAGAGCGAGCTAACCACCAGTGCTGAGGGTCCAAGAGCTGTTGCCTTCTTTGCTTGGAAGCTCCTTGATGAAATAGAACTTCCAATCACCAAGCATGAGGGGTTCTTAGCAGGCATTCAAGAAAGGACCGAAAATTTTCACAAGAAGTTAGCTGAACTTAAAAAAAAAATTCATTCACTTATCCATACAGAGGACAAAATAACTTCCGCGGGAGAAGTTGGCGAAAATGAAGGCGACGTCGAGGCCTTTCTTCAGCGGCAGTTTATGCAATTTTAGCTGAATGCATGGCCTCTTGCCAGCACCGCTCATGCTTTCGACATATAGATGCCCTCGGAAGATGTATGTAAGATAAAATCTCCCATTTTCTTGGCCCTTCTTGCATGATCAGGGTTAAGATTTTATAAATTTTAAAATTTATAGAAACATTCCCTGGTAGATATGGTTTTATATTTGAGTGAGCATATTTTGTTTGTTCAAGCTCTTCCTTAGTCAATCTTATAGAGGATTTTCCGAATAACTGACCAAGTCTATAGTTAAAGTTGTAATCTATCGTTGCCTTGCTTTTAATTGTTATATTTTCATTTTTGTAGAGGTCTACCTTATCAAAGAGGGCACCTTCTATTCTTTCAACTCGGTTGCATAGTTTACAGATAAGTTCCGATGAAGCAACCAAGAGTGAAAAAAACACGCCGCATCTTTGGCATGATTTTATATTTTCGTTTGTTATGCTTTGAATTGAAACAAACTTATTTTTATGGTACTGCTTTATTAAACCTTGTTTTGCTGACGAAGAAAGATATGAAAAGATAATTTGTAACTCTTCTTTAAGTTTTGAGCGGCATAACTCGTCTATATAGTCATTTTCATAGAGGCCCCGCAACCAGATGTGTTTGTGTTCAACATCTAAGGCATCTAATTGTGTCTTATATTTATTCTTTTTATCCATTTGTCTGACAATAGATAGCTGTTTATTGAAACTGTTTGCTTCAAGGCTTTTCATGTTTATAATACAAATAATAAATGTTCAATACGAACATAATTTTGCACTACAAAGATTACAAAGTTCTGTGCACCCACCCGGTTCTTCTTTCGCGCACCGCGTTTTACAATCCTGGCAAAGGAGACTGTTACGCAGGGCCATATGTTTCTGGTAAAGCTTGCTGTGGTTGATTTTAAGTTCATTACACTTCTGTTCAAGATTGGCATAGCGTTTGTTTGCAGCTTGAAGCAATGTGATTAATTCCCTTAGAATAGGCATTGCTCTATATATATTGTTTTCCTTTCGAGATTTGTAGATTAAATCCAGAGTTTACTCTTTCAAATACGACTTGGATACGTCTGCCAGATGATTTAACTTTTTTTGAAACTCTACTTTGACTTCTTTGCGAAGTTCTTCTCTGATCTTGTCAAGATCTGGCGCTTGGGGCTGACCACTCTGTGTGGACTTTGTTTCCCCAGAGCGGATCTCGTCTTTCAGTTTAATATATTTCTCAACCTCGTTTATGATGATCGTAAACTCTGGATCGTTGATGTTATTGTCAGTTAAAGCCTTTGAGATCATCTCATAGACAGAGTTCCGTTTGGCAACAGCAAGAGTGTAGATTTTCTCGTGTTTAGAGATCTTTCGTTCCAATCTCTTGCTGAACATTGTGAGGACCACAGAGGAAACCCCTGTAACGGCCGCCACGCTGGCAAGGACAGGACTGGCCACAATGCCAACTCCAGATAAGGCTGTCCCCAAAGTGGCTGATGACATGCCTGAAGAAACCAAACCAAGACCCACAGCTGTTGTGTGAAGAATCGTGTGGGCCCGTTTGTATTTCTTTGCGACCTGGCGGTAGTGGTCGGCTTCTTTTTCAAGCTCTTTCTGTAGGTCTGTTATTTTCTTGAGCCGGAAGTCTTCGCCATTTGCTGGTAAGCTTGGGTAAAGCGATTGAGTCTCACTGTAATCCGGTGCCGATGGCAACACATTAGCTGAGCTCATGGTCGTGTATACATATTAATTTATTTCAACTTCAAATTCAAGAGGCATGTTATTGAAATCAAAAAGGGCATTGTTCTCATCCCTCACAGACAGAGTTATGCTGTTTACATAATCGCCAGACGAGACGTCACGCAAGATGTTCTGCTGTGTTGATTCATAGAAAACTTTCTCATATGGCTTTCCACGAAGATCAAATCGAGCCAAGACTGTCGAAGGCTTGCCGTTGAACAGGTTCTGTTCTTTATCAACCAGATCGCAGTGGATAAAGTAAGTGCTTGGTGAGTCGAATTTTTTACTGGTTATATGTGGAGGCGTTTGTAGACCCTTGCCAAATAATAATCTGATATTATTGGAAAAACCTATTGCATATTCACCTCCTGGGTTCAAAATCGCCATAGCACCAAGAGGAGAATACGATTCCGCTTTAATGTCTATAACCCGTTCTTTGTATTTGTCAACTATCGTTTTTGCTAAAGTACTAGGAGTGTAAAAACTAGGCTCAATGTTGATTATAGTTGGTTGGGCCTTCGAGCCTGATACTTTGACAGATATTTCTCCTCTTTGTTTCAAATTATGCCACGAATTGCAAATCGAACAAGAAACGAGCCGTATATAGCTCGGTTTCTGAAGTGGGTGGTCGAAGTAGATGGTGTGAGGGTTCGAAGGTGCGACGATTGTTAACACAACCATTGTGTATATAAAATATATTTATATACAATCATGTTTGGCAGGCGCCCTGGCGGATTTAATCCTGGTTCAAACCTTGGTCTAGACATTGGCGGTCACGATTACAGACCCCCGCCTCCGTTTTACTCTCCTCAAAATACCCTCCAACCAAGGTATATCCAACCAAAGCCCCCACCTTCACCAGATCCGCAACTGGCTTGGATGAAAACGCCAGAGGCTGAAAAGCTCTCTACAGTCGCCAAAGCGAAGGCAATCTCAGACTTCAAAAGGCGTTTCCCGCATGCTGATATGTCAAGATTTACAACAGAAGTTTCTTTCGACGAAAATCACAAAGCCACAGGAGAAGTGCTTTTCATAAAGGGCCCAGGCTCCTGGGCTATGCCTTCAGACATACCGCACAAGAATTGGACACAAGCCCTGAAAGACGCCCTTGGCTTAGAGTATATTGGCGGTTTTCCTTATCAGTTGACGTTAAACCGAAACACACAAAAACCAATCCCGGCTGTTGATTTCTCCACCTCAATCGATAAAGAAATGATGATCGGCTCTGTCTTGAACGATGAAGCGCAAAAGATCTATGTCACGCCAACTGATTATTTCACAACGAAATACAGAAACATTTTCAGAGACACACAGATTTCGTTCACAACCGCGAAATATGGGAGAAAGTGGCTCGGCGGTCCGCATATGAGTTTCTGGCCACAACAACTAAACTTTGCTCTGTGGTGTGCAACAACCGGCTGCGGGATCTCGCGTGACCTTCTGTTTGATAAGAACTCGACTCTCTCCCTAACCCCGCAGCTCCGATCATTTTACAGGTTTCACGTCTATTTCACAACAAGACGAATACTCTACAAGCTGGGTGGGGAACAGAGTGTGAGTGCTTTGCCAGACGACCCCACATTCAACCAGAAAGACAACAAGTTCAACATCGACGCATACAAGAGGATTTGCCAAGAGTTCGGTGTAGACCCCAGTTCTGACTTCCGTTTCACATACGGCAAAAATCACGGTCTTGGCAATGTGTACATTTGGGTTGCATATGATGGGCCCAGTTCTACTGATTACGACTATCCTGATCCCGATCTAGCCCTGTTTGATGACGAGCGTGTCACAGACAGAAAAGACCCAAACTATCGAGCAAACGGCATATACTTCGTTCGTAACGACCAAGGTGCGGTTAGTCAGTTCGAGCACTTTGTGCCGAATTATGCACAAGGGCTAACACAGCCAGGGCTCGCGCGTATGAATCAGTCAATCGAGGCCTTTGTGTACTGCATTCTGGGTGCGCAAGCAAACACTCGCAGCAGCATCATTGGGAGTTGAGGCCGAGCATTCGAAACGCAGAGAGTATTCCTCACACTCTTAGAGGACGCCATAAGACTAAACGACATATCTAAGAGCGTACAGCATTATCAGCAGGCCATCCAAGCAACGAAAGTGTGGCTAAACTTTGTAGTTGCCCCTGGGAGCTGGCTGATGCCGTCATGCATGGTTATCAACACAGAAAGCGTGGTGGGTTATAACAACAATCTTATGCAGGCAACGCAAGGGATGAAGCTGGGTGTTAACAATGATGTCAATCTTGCCACAAAAAAAGCCTCCCTTCGCCCCATGGACGGAGGGCCGACAAAGATTAATCCACCAAACAGCCACCCATCGAACCCGATTCACAAACGGGCGACACAGGCACAGGGCATCGCGCCCAAACCAGCCCCCACGCCAACACCACAACCAACGCAAGAGACACCACCACCCCCAACGCAAGAGACTAAGATCGAGCCGCATCACGTAAACAAGGCGCTCATTGCTGGGGGCGCTCTTGCTTTAGCAGGCTTGTTTATCTGGATGCGTTAACGCTTGCGCTTGATTGTCTTTTCAACCAAGAAAGCCACAACGGCAAGGATCAGTAGCCAGGCGTGCTCGCCAAGAAAGGATAAAACCTGGCCGGCTGTTTTGAAGATAAAGCCCACGATCGAACCGATCATGCCTGGCAGAGCGTTGGCTGCTTTTTTGCCAAGCTCTTTAAGCCCATTTCCAATAGCCTTGGTGGCCTTTGCCAGGCCATTCAAGGTGGTGAGTACCACAGCGCTGATGACAATGCCGGCAGCCATAACAATTGCTTGCAATGTCCATCCGTATTTCTTGAAGATATTTTTGACCCTCTCTCGAAGAGGCAAGGCTTCTTCTCTTTCCTGAACTTGTGTTCTTAGTCTTGCCAGTTCTTCTTCTCGCTCAGCAACTCGGGCTTCTGCAGCTTCTCTGTCAGAGGGAGAAGTGTTCTCATCCTCTATCACGCGTTTGTCTTCTTCGTTTTGTCGTACAAGCTCGGTCTCTTGTTCTTTTAACTCATCCAGTGGCTTGGTAGAGTTCAGTCTTGCTTCGACAGCATTTATTTCTCTTGTTTTCTCAGAAAGTTGTGTTCTGAGTTTGTCAACCTTTGCCTGCTCTTGGTCTCGTTGTTTTTGTATTTTTTGAAGGGCGCCTAATTCTTTTTTTCTGGTTTTCAAAATCTTGTTGAAGATTCTTTTTTAGTTGTTTTAACCGATCTAGCTCGGTTTGACTCTCGACGTTTGAACCGTGTTCCTGATCCATAGCGTCAATCCTCGCTTGAGTTTCTTCGATTCTTCCCCTGAGGTTTTGAACCTCACTTGCTGCTTGTTGGCGTGCTAAAGAAATCCTTTCCGCATCCTTCTTTTGTTTCTCTGCCTCTCTTAGCCTTTGTCTTTCTTCCCTGATAGCTGTATTATCTTGAACGATTTTTTCTTCTGCAGACTGACCAAGAGCAAATTTGATTTCTTGTGAAAGGTTTGGGTTTACTCTTGCACGGCCAGTTAATCTTTCTCTTGTGTAGAGAGAGTATGCTTTTTTGCCAAAACCGCTTTTTTTGATCATTAATCTACTAGATTTGGGGTCAAAATAAACATCAAGTTCTATTGCATTAGCATCTGGATATAAGGACTTGAGAATACCCCAGGCTCGTTCTCTGCCAGTAGTCTCTGCAAGAAGAGGGACAGTTTCATCAAAGCCGCTCTGTTCGCGAGGCATTGTGTGCATTTCATGTTGTTCATCGCCATGATATGGGGTTGATGTGCCACACGGTTGAAATGGAGTTGTTGTGTCAACTTCTTCTTCGTCATCGTCATCGCCATCGTGGTCTATATCCCAGTCAAGCCCGGTGTTTTCGTTCTCGCCAGGTATATCATAACCTCCTTCTGCCATGATGATATATAAATATAAAATTTATATATATGGCTGTGCAACCAAACCTCCTCCCAACGAACGCAGAGAAGATTCTTGAGGCAATGAAAGCAGAGCGCACCGTAAAGCGCATCACATTTGATCGCTCTACAGCCCAGCCGGGCGAGACACTGTACGTTACAGTGCCCAAGCTCAACGAACATGAAGTTATCGTGCCGGGCTCGCTTTCCTTGATCTTTAACATCGACCTTACCGGCGGCCACGCAAACAACGCTCTTGTACAAAATGTCTCCAGAGCACTAGTTGACAGGCTCGTTGTCAAGTTTGCCGCCACCACTGTCCAGGACACCGTAGGGTACGATATTTACAAGATCTTTGAAGACCTCTTCCTCTCTGTCGACAAGCGCGAAAACATGATTTCAGAGGGCATCCAGAGCGTTGAGTTGTGCAAGATCCGATCTAATTCCGGCGACAAGAAGACCTCGAGCGTGGATGTGGAAAACAAGCTGGAGACCATTTACAAGAACAAATACCGCATCAATCTGGATCACCAGATTCTAACGGACCACGGCGTCATGTACCCGCAGGCCCTCTATAACGATTTGACATTCGAGATTACGCTCGCCCAGGCCTCTCAAGTTGTCAAGGGTTCGGATACAAGCAAGCTTGTCTACAAGTTGACAAATATCCAGCTTGAGTACGAGACAATCCGAAGTAAGCAGCTGGCTGATGAGGGAACAAGTGTACTCTCTAGCGGAAAGGAGTTTGCCTACGACCATATCATGCGAGAGGAAGTGGTCCCCTTCTCTAAGGGTTCAGACGCACGGCTAAATCTCAGGGTGAACCCTCAGCGCAGGTCACTGAAAGCCATCCTTCTGCTATTCATAGAGCCATACACGGCTGGAGCTAGGGACTCAGAAAAATACTTCAATCCAGACATTACCAAGGTGAATGTTACCATCAACGGCTCGCCCAACAGGATTTACAACGAAGGCATCAGCGGGAAAGACATGTGGAACGAGGTCAGCCGCCTCTTTAAAAAGAGTGGTGACGGCAGGCCCAACATGAATCTGACCAAATATCTCACAGGCAACAAGTTCGGCCTCCTTATCGACCTTCGGTCCATGGCTGATACAACCCTTCACGGTAACGGCCAACGCCTTGTCAACACAAAGGACGGCGTACATCTTGAGATCGAGAGATACCCTCCGGCTCAGGAAACGTGCACTGCCACATATTCACCATCAGCGACTCGCAGATGAATATCATGGACAGGCAGCTGCAGGCTGTTCAGTATTAAATATAGATGGACCCCCAAAAGTTGCCTTTCAATGCTCTAATCATAGGGCCGACTAACTCTGGCAAAACACAATATCTCTTGAATCAGCTACACGGCCCCTTCAGGGGCAAGTTTGATTATATCGTTCTCTTGTGCCCAACCTTTGTTCACAACAAGACATACGATGGGTTCATAGACAATGAGCCACGCATTTTCGTGATTGACTGCCAGCAACACGAGATTGAATTTTGGTTAAAACTAGCCAGTTACCACTTCGACGGGACAAACACTCTCATCGTTCTCGACGACTGCGCCGCTTCGAAGGATGTGAAAGGCCGCACGAGTCAACTTGTCAACCTCGGCTTCAGTGCCAGGCACAGCGGCATTTCCGTGTGGGTGTTGGCGCAGCAGTTAACCAGCATTGCCAAGCCGTTTAGAGAAAACGTGGCAGCGATCGTGCTTTTTTACACACCATCAAGCAAAACAACTAAGGCCATCTTCGACGACTATGCCGGCGAGCTCACACATGAAGAGTACAAAGAGCTTATTGCAAGATTGAAGAGGGGCAAGTTCAGCCACATGGTTTTCTCTCTGCGCTACCCTTATGGAGTTAATATATACTCTGAACCATGAATGCCTCCACCAGTCTCCACAAGCTCACAGTCTTTTCACAGCTTCTTGGTGAATTACAGAGCAGGGTGGAAGAGATGCAAATCCAGAAAATCAAAGCCGCTGGCGAGGATGATCTGCGCCTCATGCTTCTTAGCCGATATCCTTTGAAAGTTGTAAAAATGCCAGACACAATGGCTTCACTCATACGGGAGATTCAAAATATTTTACCTGACATCAATAGAATAATTGAGAATTAATATATACACGATGGCAACAAACCCTGGAGACGTGGACTCACTTCATTACTTCTGTCAGTTTCTGGAGAAAAAGTTTCCTTCTTATGAAGCTTTTATGCAATTCAAATTCTTTGGAGCCGCGGGCGCATTTCATATCTTATTTCAGTTTCTGGAGGAAAGGTTTCCCTTAAACGAACCTTTGACGGAAGCCAAACAAATCGAATTTCTGCAATTTCTGAAGGCATTTTATGAGGCGGGTGCTGAAGAACTTTAAAAAAAAACAAATGTATACACACGATGGCAACAAACCCTGGAGACACGCAGGTAATAATCAGACTAGCCCCCTATGAAAACGAGAACATGAACCTGGACTCAACAGCAATGACCCGCGAAGAAGCTAACCTACCCAAGGAAGTCTATGACTTTCTTGAACTATTTTATGCATGCGGAGAAGAACCGAAATTCACCGTTTTGTTTCTGGAGACTGTTCGTAGAATTGTAGCTGAATCCAAAAATAAAAAGTATACAGGATGGCAACACCCCCTGGAGATGAGGTCGCAATGAATGAAATCATGCAGATGCTAGAGTCAGGCCCTGATAGCTCCTTACCATCAGCGATTCCTGAAGTCTTAACAGGTCCAGACACTCAAGCTCAACGTGAGAAACTGGCAGTCCTTGTCTCAACAGGCAAATCAAAAGAGGCCATCGGGACCCAGCTCACACATGAGCAGGTTAAGCGACTGATAGATAAGGAGGTTGAAAAATTCTACAAAAGATATGAAGCCTATGTCGGTAACAAGACAACCGAGTCTCTGATTGACAGCTTCATAATGCTTGTAACCAACGGCGCCGGCATGGTTGTTGATATTGACGACGTGAAGGCCCTGCAGAAAGAACTCAAAAATGACTACATGATTCAACATGAACTGTCATCTATTGCTGGAGGCCTGGCACTGCGATTTGGGCGATTCTTGGCCTTGGCCAATGCTGCTTTGATCACTACAAAACACATCGACTTCAAAAAGGAGTCTCCACCCGCTCACCCAAGCAGCAGGGACAGTGAAGGCTACCCCCTGGAGGGCTTTGACGAAGTTGACGGACAACGAAGGAACCATGAAGGAACCACGAAGGAACCATGAAGGAACCATGAAGGAACCATGAAGGAACCATGAAGGAACCATGAAGGAACCACGCAGATTTAAAATAAATATATACACGATGGCGCAACCGCTCGAGACGATTCCTGAAGAAAAAGTCGCTCCTACACCCACACACGTAACCTCTGATACCCCAAAGACTGCTCCGGCTAAAAACCCTGGCCGTGTTGCTTCTGGAAAAGCCTTGGCTGCACGAAAACGGCAGGCAAAAGAGGCAAAAAAACAAGCCAGCCAGGCAGACGAGCCTGCCCCAAACGAGGCGCCGACGAAGGCAGAATCTAGCAGCAACACTGTTCTCATCCTTGGTGTTGGAGGTTTGATTGTCTCCGCTTTGGGTGTTTATTACCAGCGCGAGGCCATTATGAATACCCTTGGGCGCAACAAGACACCACCACCAGCAGTAGCAGAGGCCCCTCCACCAACACAGAGGCCACCAAGACGAAGAATTCGAGAAATGGAGTAAAAAAAATATATGTATACCATGCGGACTCACGACTTTGTGAACTTTATTGGCTGGTCTACCACCGGTTATCTTTTGGGTTACACTACCTACATAATCCTCAGCACAATTAACAATGCATGTAAGAAACGCTATGAAGAGAAAATTGCTGCACACGAAGAGGAAGAGCAAAGACATAAGGGACTTGCTGTGTGTAGGGAAGAGCAAAGACATAAGGGACTTGCTGAGCGTATGGAGGAGCAAAGAGAAAGTAAACTTGCTAAGTATATGGAGGAGCAAAGAGAAAGGGCATTTGCTAAGTATAGGGAGGAGCGAAGACAAAGGAAACTTGCTGCACACGATGAAAAGATTAGACAGCAGGCACTTGAGTTTTACAAAAAATTCTGTGAAGACGAGAGTGAAGACGAGAAACAAAAACCATAAATATACACCATGTCTGACAACAAGCTCGTGAAATATGTTCTCGATGCTGCCACAATCACTGGCCTTGTCGCTGGTATTGGCTGGATTGGCAAGAAAATCATAAAAGAAAACCTCACAGCTGACCCCAGCGCGAGTCTGATGAATTACATCAAGTTCGTAGCTGCCACGACTGGGAGCCTCGCGCTCAAGACATACCTCGAGGACCAGAAAATCCTCCCTTCCACGGTGTAATATATAAAAGATGGCCTCAATCGCTATCATGGTTGGTGGGGCAATTCTCAATGCAGCTGCTTTCACTGGCGGGAATTATCTTGCAAAATACTTGTCTGGCGACAGTGGGAAAGCCGCTATGGATGAAAAGATCAGGCACGATAAAGCGTTAGAAGCTTATCAAGCGGCCTACGCCAAATACCAGAAAGACCGCACAAAGCTCCTCGACTGGATTGCAACCAACGATCGGATCAAAGATCAAGCGAAAAATAACTTTCAAGACACTGACCAAGCTCTAGTGCTCTACAACCAAACACATCGGGAGCAGCAAATAACACTCCCCAAAGAGCCCGAGTTCTCTGACTTCTATAAGCCGGGCCCTCAGCAGAAGCAAGGCGAACTCTTGTTTATCGGTACTGGCGCACTCGCCCTTGGCTATGCAGCATTTCGCTTTCTGTAAAAAATCGGCAAGGGGGAGGCATAACCAATTGAAGAAACCCCTTCCCTTGGTATATACAACATGTCTAAGATCTGTGCGAAGGCAAAGTTACCAGACTTATCAGAATGGTCTGATCACTATATCAATAAAAACATCGGAGGCGTGGTTGATTCATTTCATGAATGTATTCAACTTTTTGAAGAAATTGCAAAGAGCGATTACGCGACTCCATCGGAAAAATCTAAAGCTTCAAAAGCTATACGAAAATTTGCTTTTGCCCGTGATCATCTCATTGACGTGATGATGAGAGTAGAAGAACAATAACTGCTTAAATATATACACAATGGACTCCAAACTCTCTAAAATCTATTACAGCCCCAAAGGATACTGGAAAGGTCTTGCCGCTGTGAAAAAGCTAGCTGCAGCAGCCAAGATATCTGAAGAGGCGGCAAAGAAATGGCTTGTCAAACAAGCCCTTTGGCAAATATATCTCCCTGCGCCACGCCACATCCCGCGGCCCAAATTTGATGTCTTTACACCCAATTCAGTGCATCAAGCAGATCTACTTTTTTTGCCACACGACAAACTGCCTCGCGGGAGAAAGGTTTACAAATATGCTTTGACAGTTGTTGATGTAGCAAGCCGTTTCAAAGCCGCAGAGCCCTTGAGTTCGAAAGAGTCTGATGAAGTTTCGAAAGCGCTGGCCCGGATATACAGGCGCGGGCCTTTGAAGTGGCCACAACTATTGCAAGTCGATCCGGGAACAGAGTTTATGGGAGCTGTGACTAAAGAGACTGGAGCCCATAAAACAACCATTCGTCGTGGGCGCGTTGATATCCACAGAGATCAAGGGATTGTTGAAAGATTCAACAGAACCCTGGCTGAACGATTGTTTGGCTACCAGTACGCAGTTGAAATGAATCTGCCCTCTGGGCGGTCGACTGCTTGGGTTAAAAGATTGCCAGATGTTATCTCGGCCTTGAACAATGAAGTAACCAGATTGACTGGCAAGAAGCCTTCACAAGCAATCAAAGAGAAAGCCACCTCAGCCAAGCCAGCGACCCCATATTTGAGACCAGTGGGGGCAAAGGAGAAGAAGCTCCCACCTCGGGTTAATTTGAGATATCTGTATTACCCCGGCGAGCTAGAAGGTGGTGGCAAGCGCGCGACGGATCCGATCTGGTCTTTGAAGGTCTACAACATTGAAAGAGTTGTCACCAAGCCAGATGCGCCCGTGGTGTATTACCTCTACGATGGGCCCAAGCGGGGGTTTGTGCGTGAGGAGTTGATGGTTGTGCCGCCAGGCACTCAGTTGCCACCAGCTGGGTTGTGAAACTCAATTGGTTCTGTGTGGATGCCGTCAGGCAACACCCAGCGCTTGTCGTAATAAGCGGAAAGACCTAGCTTACGTTGTTCGTACGTGTACATAGCGCCCTCGTGCATTCGAAAGCCTCTGTTGACTGCCATGTCTTTGAACCCATCGAGGGCTCGCTCGTATCTTTGCCAGTGGAGCTCGTTCTGCTTCTTGTTGACGCCCTTGGAGGACATCTTGGCCTGTCCGTTAGCCTCATCTTCTACGTAATAGCACTTGCTGCACAGAGCTATGGCTCGTGTACCTTCTTTTTCAAGCTTGAACAGGCCAGGCTCTCTGTTGCTCCACTTGTCCCAAGAGAGCCACTTATGTTTCTCCCTTTCAAACTGCTTGCGGAGCTCTGGTCGAACTGCCTCTTCTAGAGTGTCGTGCGCAAGAGCGAAGTACATACTGTCCGTGTCCATCTGGATTAGCTCGAAGTCACGCCTGTCGAGATAGTGATCGAGGAACTCGTAGTAAAACTGCAGCATGCGCAGCTTGGCAAGTTGATATACGACGATACCGACTTGAAAGGGGCGGTTTATCGTGATCTTAGTTTTGCGCAACTCGAGCTTGTATGCGGCCCCGATGTCTTCGATGTCTTCGAACCAGGCGGAGCGCAGATGCTTGTCGACCTCGTCCTCGTCGCGGGAGTACACCACTTTCGTCTGGCGCTCGACGGCCTCGATGAACTTGCCATAAGCCGAGTTGCCCAGAAGCTTGAACACTTCTGCGAGCAAGGCTTTCTCTTTGTCAGCGTCGCCTTTCCTCCGGTTATCTGCAACCTCCCGGACGAACCAGTGGAAGACCTTCATTGGGATGTAGTCGATCGTGCGATATAGCGCGGTGACTTCGAGCCCGTGATTATAGAGCCACTCTAGCACTGGGGCGTACAGCAGCACCTTTTTGGCCTGGAGCACGCCGAGCAGCTTCTTTTGTTCTGGCAACGGAGTTCTGTTGCTTTGCGGTAGGTAATCCTTCATGTGTTGTGGTACGCCCGCCTCACCAACGCACGTGTTGATGAAGAGCGGAGGGAACTCTTCGTACTGCTCCCACAGATGGCGGGGGACTTCGATGTCGACCTCGGCGAACCCGAACCACTGGCCCGTCACAAGCCGGGTGATGAAGGGGGCAGCAGCCTGTTCGGGGTTCTCGTAGTGAAAGACCCTCTCTTTGCCGCAGGGCATTTTTTGCAGCATGGTGCTGGGGTACAGAGAGTTGGCGTCGAAGCCGAGAATGCGCTTCACTAGGCGCGCCAAGTCGTATCGGTGCGAGCGGATGCGGGTCTCACCGGCTATGTGCTTGCGGGTGAACACAAGACTGGGGCCACCGACCACCGCGTCCTTCAGCATTGCGTAGGCCTCGGGACCTGGGGCATAGAGGGGCGGCCGCTTTTTCTTGGGGCTACCCAAGGTCCCGCGCAGGATGTATTGCATGCTGACCCCGGGCAAGGAGACCGCGTCTTTGAAAATGTCGACCCCAAGCCCTGTATAGAAGGCTTTCATTTTCTCGAGCGCTTCGAGAAATGGAGCAACGTCGAGGTTGTTGTAATATTGCAGCCAGTCACCGAAGGTCTTCATCCCGCGCTCTTTGAAGACCTGTTTGCATTGCTTGTACTCATCTGGAGTGAGTGTGAAGCAGTTTCGGAGTTGAGAGTACCAACACCAGTAAGGCGGGAGGCCCTTGTAGTCGAGTTTGTCGGCGCTGTCGAACCACTCATACGGGAGCCACGATTTGGTCTGGTTCGCGCCGTATGTCTTCACCCATTTGTCGTACGTGATGCCTGGGGCGAGATAGTTGATTATGTCGAGGAACTTGAAGGAGGGCGTGTTGATGAACATGATTTGTCTTTGTTTCTCGCCAGCGAAGACCCCGCTCTCTTGCCCGAGGTATTCGACGAAGTGGCGGCGGATAGGGTGCAGATCGTAGCGGCCAGAGTTGAAGCCGACAACGGGGACCTGGTCGCACCATTGTTTGATGAGGGTCTTTTGGGAGTCTGTCAGGCCCTCGAGGTCTGACGGCATATAGCGCCTGGC
The DNA here is from genome assembly GCA_022457155.1 of Cladopsammia gracilis. Lineage (NCBI taxonomy): Eukaryota > Metazoa > Cnidaria > Anthozoa > Scleractinia > Dendrophylliidae > Cladopsammia > Cladopsammia gracilis. The sequence continues at coordinate 379,472 of JAJGOT010000241.1, read as the reverse complement.
TATGTCATCTCGGATTGCGTTGCCACGGCGCACCAGAGATTGATAAAACAGCCGGATGAGCTCTTTGGGGTCTTTGGAGCAGATGTACTCAGGCTCGGGCTCTAGGGTGTCCGCGATAGAGACTGAGATAGGCACGTGCTCGCTTTCGTAAGAGAGATCCCTGGTCGGCTAACTTGCCTTGGTCTTGTCTTGATAGGCTTCGAAGTCGTAGACTATGGCGTGTGGATACGTTTCGTTTCGTTTAGGTGGGGCTCGAGCGTGCCACCAAGGGGCGGGGTGCTCGTGCTCCCACCGCTCAACTAGATTATAGCCGAGCATCGTGCGGATCTCGTGACTGATTTTCATTGTTTTGGCGAAGGCTTGCTCCCGGGTGATTGGGTTTCCTTGCCTGTCAGTTTTGATTGCTTCGTCCCTTTGTTCGGGCGCGGGGAAACAATGGCGGCAGCCGTGCCAGTGACAGCCGTGGAACTGGAACACGGTCTTGCTCTCTGGGTGGTAGCCGTCAACCTTGTAGCCCCCGATTGTGCGCTCGCCGCCGTGTCCGCATCTGTGGTGGTGGATGTGGATGCCCCGTTGCTTGGCCTCATATTCGAGCCAACAGAGCGCGCGGATACCAAAATTGGCTTCTGGATAAAAGGCCTTCTCGAAAGCCGACTCCGGAGCAAGGATCTGGTTTCCGGGGCAGGAAATCTTGGTTTCGCCGCGAGTGCATGTCTTGGCGTGGCGGGCTAGATTATCAACCCGTGCGAACCTAGCCCCACACTCACAACAAGCGTAGTTGTTTGTGACTTTATTGATGTCGGTGATCAGAAAGGCGTGTGAGTCATAGATGCCGAGTGTCATCACTGGTGAGTTGGGGGTAACTTTGTCATAATGTGAGGGTGTGTAGCTAAGAACGAAGTTGTCGTCATCTGTAACAGTGTAAACCGCAATGCCCTGTTTAAAGTGTCGTTCAAGCAAAGGAAACTTTTTAAAGGGCACAAGATTGCCAGCCGTCCGAGCCTGCTGCTGAGCGTCGAAGAAGCTTTGCGCTAACGCTCGAGCTCTTTGAGTACACCGACTCCAACGGCCGCCTTGATGAACTGCCAAGCACCGAAAGATGCAAAGATCGTCGTTGAAGGTGTCAAGGGCTCTAACGTGGTGCTTGTTGCGAAGCCAGTCAGGCAGCCTACCAAGACCGAGCAACAGAGGTTGTCTGTCTAAGATCACTTTGAGTTCAACGGAAACGGCGGCTTCGAAGCTCCATTTAGTGTTAGGGCGTTCGATGTGTTCACCTTGAAGGCGAAGCTCTTCTCGTTGTTGCAGCCATCGTTTCGTCTCTGAGAGCTTAGAAAACCAGGGGCTGTTAAAGTTTGAGTACCAAACGATAACCTCGCCATTTTCGATGTTTCGTAATCTGTACCCATAAGAGATGTTAGCTTTATGCCTTCTACGAACCTCTTGTTTGATGCGGTTCATCATTTGGGGAACAAGGGGTTTTGTGAGACCCTGAGTGAAGCTCCATTTAGCTGTTTGCTGCACTCGACCGGGCCGGCCTTGTTGGCCCCATTCACCAGGCGCATAGAGTTCAACAATCCGAGTAGGGAGTTGAAAGTCCCTCAGACGTTGTCGGTCTAACGGATCAAACCCTGCAAGAGCCTCGTTGTGAGGAACCTTTACAAAGGGTTTTCTTTTTTGCACGTTAAGCCAGTCATTCAACTCCCGCCGACTGATGTCTTTAAACACGTTCAGTGCCCGCGCCATATATATAGAGGTTATAAACGGAGACCAGCAAGGTCAGTTTATGCAAAGGGGGGTACTCTGTTCAATTGGTAAAGCCCGAGCACTTTAGTGTGCTTTCTGGGGGTTAAAACCGGTTATAGAGGGTTGCGCCAAATAAAAGGGGCTGGGTGGTTGAAACCGCTTTCAGGCGGTTAAAACTGGTTATTAGTGGTTTAAGCTGGTTCTAGGGTTTAAATAAGCCTCGTGGGGTAAAACAAAAGACCCAGTAGTATAAGGTGAGGGGGCAGATGACTCACTTAACAAAATAAGGCTCCATCGGTAGTGGTGAATGCCTATTTCCCAAATTAGTGATATAACCTGCAGGCCGACTGAAAGGAGGCCTGCAGGTGATATCACTAATTGGGGAAATAGGCATTCACCACTATCGATGGGGCCTTATTTTGTTAAGTGGTCATCTGCCCCCTCACCTTATACTACTAATGACTTAAAGAAATATTATATATAACAAGAAGCTGTACACAGCTTGAACTCGTGGCGCCTTTAACTCATTGCAGCATTGATTCCCAAGTGATTTGAGTGCTTTAACAGAGAAACATAAGCTTAAAATTATATCTAATCAAAGGCTCCTAAAGCCCGGTTTCCATATGATCGCTACGATCGCTGCGATCGCTGCGATCGCTGAAAAAAAAGTTCAGCGATCGTAGCGATCATATGGAAACCACTCTCCAGCAATCGTAGCGATCACAGCGATCGCAGCGACAACGATCGCTGCGATCGCTGTGATTCTATCTCAGCGATCGTAGCGATCATATGGAAACCACTCTCCAGCGATCGCAGCGATCGCAGCGATCGCAGCGACGGCAAAAATACCATGATGCACTGCGTACACTCACTCAAAGGGTGCGATTTGGCCCTTTTTATGGAAGAAGTGCAAAGATACGACTGTCTTTACAACAAATTTTAAAAACAATTCACAGCCGCTATGTTGAATTTCAAGAATGAGGCGAAACGATATTGTCAGACCCAGGTCCCCTCGATCTTCATTCACTTTCTCAGCGATCGTAGCGATCGCAGCGATCATATGGAAACCATCAATCGCTGCGATCGCTGAACTATTTTTTTCAGCGATCGCAGCGATCGCAACGATCGTAGCGATCGTATGGAAACCGGGCTTAAGAGCCAACCCGAGAAGAAATGCTAACGCGCAACGCGTAACGCAATATTGCCGTAAGCTTTAATACGTTTTCACACTGACACAGTTCGATATACATATATATTTTTTTAAATTAAACTTAAGGATTTTTGACGAACGAAAAAAAAAAAGTTCATCACTTTCATAATGTCCAGTTCGAAAAAAAAAAAAAAAAAAAAAAAAAAAGGACTTCATGGAGATTCGAACTCGGGCCGTCCGGGACTAAGCCACTAACTCAATCGCTGCGCTGTCCAAGCGCACACACTACATACGAACGAAATTTTATTATTTTAAGCTAGATACGCATCAGAACGTGTGTTTAGGTTGCAAAATCCTTTTAGATCGATTTTAATGTTGCACTAAAAACTCCAAATGCGAAACATCTGTAAGCTTATTGTTGTCTATATTCGTTTACATCAAATTAATTATTGTTATCGTTGGATTCACTTTGAATTCCTGTTACGAAACGTGTTCGTAACAAAGCATTTGCTCACTAAGTTTACAGCTGATGGAAGGAGCGAGTGAGTGAGTGAGTGAGTGAGTGAGTGAGTGAGTGAGAGAATGAATTTTATTTAAACACCCTTGCCGATAACCTGTTCATCATGCTTTCACGTATACACGGGTTTAAAAGTAAGACTACACTGCATTCACTAGATTCAGTAGCTGACACTTAAGCTCGACCCGGAGCTCGATCGCTAAGCAAATGGCAAGTTTAATATATAAAACACAGAACTTGCCAGAGCAAAAATCCCACAGGAATAAGCGGCGAACACAATATCAAACGGTCCTATCCATCCATGAACGCCTTGAATTGTCTTGAAAGTGTGCAGTTGTACGCAGTAGTTCTTTATCTTGCTTCTCGAGTACACAAACGGAGAGATTTTACGGTATGTATTTCATGGCCGAAAGCCATATAGTCGTCTATATAGACTTAAATATGCGTGCATAAATTTGCATGCGCTAATGTACACGAAAAAAAACAAGAAAAGTCAACGCCGGATTTATAACTCGTGTGCTTCGCCACGAGTAATTATATATATAGATAATGGAAAAATCAGAATTAAAAAAACTAAGTAAGTCAGAACTAATCAAATTGCTATTAAAGCAAGAGAAGAAGAATCCTAAAATTATCGTGGTAGATGACGAAAAACAACGTAGGAGACCAGTTCCTACACCGAAAAAATCTGTCAGGCAGATGGTTAAAAATTATGAAGACAATATCATTTTACCACCTATTGAGTTCAGAGATGATTACAAACCAGTTCCAGCACCAAGAACAAAGAAAATAAAACCAATTCCAACACCTAAAACCAAAAAACCAGTTCCATTGCCAAGGACTAAAATAGAGCTAACAGACAGAGCTCTTAAAGGCTATACAAAGTCTTATGAAATTGATATAAAAAACAACAAAGACCCATTAGTTCAACTACAAAACACTAGAAAGGGTATTGAATACCAGCTCATAAACATATTAACATCGATGAAATGTTTCAAGTTCGCTGAGACATTAAAGACAACATTCACAAAATTGTCTGATGGTGAAATCACATATAAAACAGCATACTTCAATAGTGTAGCACAAACAATTTTCAACCTCAATAACATCGCCGAAGATTTGCAATTGTCCAGACAACATATATTAAATAAAATTGCACAGTGGATATCTGAAGGGTCTGGTTGGACTGTTAAATCAGTTGAAAACCATTATCTTAATGTTGTAAAATATCAACCAACGAGAGGCTTGTTGCTTCATACATTAAACTACCACTAGAACTCAGAAACAGTGCAAAGGGATTGATAAATATGAAAAATGAGGATAATGAATGCTTTAGGTGGTGTCACATCAGACATTTGACTCCTCAAGAAAAATACCCACAGAGAATTAAAAAATGTGATAAAGAATTTATTGAAAAGTTGATTACTCAGGAATTGAATTTCCAGTCAATCAAAAACAGTATAATAAAATTGAGAAACAGAATAATATCAATATCAATGTATTTGGATATGAAGAAAAACAACCATTTCCTATTTACATATCCCAAGAAAAATTTGAAGATCAAATGCATTTATTATTGATAACAGAAGGCGAGAACAAACATTATGTATTAATAAAAGACTTCAATAAATTTATGTACAATCAAACAAAACATGAACATAGAAAGCATTTTGTAGTATTGTTTACAATGTTTCAGTAGTGAAAGAGTATTATTAAATCATAAAGAAAATTGCATCATCATAAATGGAAAACAAGCCATAAAAATGCCGTCAAAGGATAATAACATATTGAAATTCAACAACTTTTATAAGCAGTTGCCTGTACCATTTGTCATCTATGCAGATTTTGAAGCTATTTCAGAAAAAATAGAAGGATGCAGGCCAAACAATGACAAATCCTATACTGAATCGTATCAAAAACATACTGATTGTGGTTATGGTTATAAGGTTGTATGCTGTTATGATGATAAATATAGTAAACCAGTACAGATCTATAGAGGTGAAAAAGCTGTTAACAAATTTATGGAAGCTATGTTAGAAGAAGTTAAATATTGTCGTAATATGAATAAAATATATTTTAACAAACCATTAAAAATGACAAAAAAAGGATGAAGAAGAATTCCAAAAAGCTGATAAATGCCATATATGTGATAAAAAGTATACAGAGAAAGATATTCGAGTTCGAGACCATTGTCTAAATGATTGGATTGAATCAATATTCGTGTTATTGGATTGAATCAATATATGCGGTATTGGATTGCATATAAATTTAAGGATTGGATTGAATCAATATTCGTGGTATTGGACATATATTTTCGGATTGCATATAAATTTAAGGATTGGATTGAATCAATATTCGTGGTATTGGATTGAATCAATATATGCGGTTGGATTGCATATAAATTTAAAGATTGGATTGAATCAATATTCGTGGTATTGCATTAAATATAAAATTTAAAGATTGGATTGAATCCTTTATTTAAAGGATTGAACATATATATCTAAGATTAAATTTAGCTACAAACGGCTTGCCATACACCCCCACTCCCACCCTGCGCCAGTAAATGATCCTTGTAAAACAACCATAACCACAAACTTGTGTATGGGACGCCAGGGATGGGTCGTAGTCCCCAGTGAGTAGTTAAATCTTCCCTTTGGGAAAGGTGTTAATAGTCACGAGGTCATACTAATTGGTGCCAAGCCTAGCAAAGTTTTAATGCAATAAAATAAAATGTTTCTACAGTGTACATTTATGAGCCAATTTGTGAAGACGAAACATTCAGACTCTCCCTTCTTCTAGATGTTTTGCTTCATCGACCCCCCCCCCACACACACACACACACACACACACACACACACACACACACACACACACACACACACACACACACACACACACACACACACACACACACACACACAACAAGGCAGGTAATCATTACATAATTTATACGATGTTAACAGCTGATCAAGTTAAATTTTGTTCCACTCTATAATTATTTCAATGCTTCGCATATTCACGAGTTTAAAACCAAAACCAAAGTAATTTCTCTGACCAATCACAGCAGTCGTAAACAATCCAATGAACCAATCAGAGCTCGAAGCAATTACATGTCGGTGGCGCCAAGCGCGGGAAAGCGCGTACCAGCAAGTCACGATTGGTTTTGGCTTTACTTCTGATTGGTCGAGAAAATGGCGCCAATCACAAAGCTTAGCAATGCAAAACCAAAGCAATTGTGTAATTACTTTCGACACTCAATTGAAAACTGCTCTAAGATGTAATTCAAACCAACCTTCATTTGCTCTGTCATAATTTATTGTTAGTTATATCATGGAAGAGTACCAGGATTGCTTACAGCGAGCAAGAAGATTGGCAGTGGCTTTTGAGGCAGTACTGGCTGGGAGTTGCTCAGCAATGAGTGTTGTTACAATGGACGACTTATTAATCAACACGTGGTGGTTTATCTGTATGTTGCACTCAGTGAAGAGAATAAATGCATTGGATATCACTGTTAGACGAAGACTATAGTAATATTTATTATTCAACTGCAATCAGTAGGGTACAAATAACACCCAAAACGAGTACAAATATCTCGCGGTATTTGTACTCCAGAAGACCAGTTTGACCGGTTTTTCACAAACGTCACTTCGAGCATTAGTCTTACGTAAAGTGGTGAAAAAATGGCTGAAAACGTTACTTTTTCCCCAGAAAAAAACGATGAATTCTTGCCAAATTTTGACATTTATGACGAAAACGAGTTCCTATGGACAAGCGATGACCTAGACGACAATGAAATTTCTTTGTTTATCGAAGAAAACCGAAACGTAAATACAACAAAAAAGACAAAAACTGACCTCAATGTATGGAAACGATGGTGCGAGTCCGTGAAAGAAACAAGGGCCATTGAAGAAATTCCTCCCGAGGAACTTGACAACCTTTTTATGTCATTTCTTCATCAAAGTCAGAAAACTAAATGGAGAAGACTTTGAGCCCGGAACACTAACTTCTTTCCAAAGAAGTTTTGACCGCCACCTGCGACAAGTCGGAAAATGTTACAGTATCTTGCAAACGAAAACAGCTCCGACAGTCTGGCAAAGGTGGTCGACCAAACAAAGCATTGGGGTTGAACAGTGACGAGCTGGAAAAGTTTTGGTCAGAGAAACAACTAGGTGACCATTCGCCAGATGCACTTCTTCGCACAATATGGCTAAACAACACGATGCATTTTGGATGGCGCGCCAGAGACGAACATCGCAAAGTTCTCCTCGGAGATCTTAAAGTAAGACGGCAAGAAGGCGAAGAAAAGCGAGAATACATCATTTGGAAGACGGAACGTGGGTCAAAAACAAGAACTGGAGGAAAAGAGTTTGGCGCAGAGAGGTACTTAAGTCCTCGAATTTACTCGACTGGTGGCGAGCGATGTCCGGTGAAGCTATTTAACATTTTCCTTGCTCACAGACCGCCGGACATGATGAAACTAGAAGACCCACTATATTTAGCCACCGTGAAAAATCCAAAAGGCCAAGTCTGTACAAGCGGCAGCCCCTCGGCGTTCATTCACTGGGTCAGTTCATGAAATGGCAGCAGCAGTGAACCTCAGCGGCAAACACACAAACCATTCCGCTCGGCGAACGATGATAACAACTTAACGCCACGAGAACGTCAGCCCACTTGATATCAGTCAGTTATCAGGACACAAGAACCTGAAGTCCATTGATTCCTACTCTACAGTGTCTGAACAGCAGCAGAAAGAAATGTCATTCAAAATTAGCAGCCATTGTGGAGCTTCACGCCCGGCGCTAAAGCAGTTGAATCACCTGAGCCTGAATTGTTCCACAGGTTCGGCCACTAGCGGGAACGAAACCCATATTTTTTAAGGGAGCTGTCTTCAACAACTGCACAATTCTTGTCGGTCAGAAATCTCCGACCCTGCCTCATCCAAAACGAAGACGCGTCGTGATTGATTCGGACGAAGATGAAGCTTGAAATCCGTTGTCAGTTGTTCACAAGTTGCTGCTTGACTTTGCAAGAGTTTGACTTTTTTGTTAATTGCAATTTGTTCCGTCGATTTTTCTCGACTGGAAGTTTACTTGGAGACCGAGATCATCGTTGTTAATATCTCTGTAAACCTCATAATAAAGAATTTTCCCATATTCCATCTTTGTTTTCCTTACATGTAATACAAGTGTTTGAAATAAAATGCACGATGCTTTGCTCGACTCGATGGACAGGTTTGACAAGTTTTCGTTTTTGACCAATCAACAGCAACCTAACATTAACCGCGCGAAACCTGGATGGTCACTCGCTGAATAGTCACGTAAGATAGTTTGTCACGCAAGGAAGCAAGTTAGAAAGTTTATAACCTCACGTTTCTTCTGTTGTCCGATTAAGTTGAATAATAAATCTCATATTGGACGGTTTAGTGTGTAGTATCGTGGGATATTTTTACTCGTCTCTTGTATTTTGACTCGCCCTACGGGCTCGCCAAAATACAGCGAGACTCGTAAAAATATCCCACGATACTACACACTAAACCGTCCAATAAGATATATATATATATATATATATATATATATATATATATATATATATATATATATATATATATATATATATATATATAGCCCAAGCCTAACAGCGTCGCACTTTGAACAAGCTTAACTAAGGTGAAACTTAACTAAGGTGAAAGGTTGGAAGCACAAGAATTTAGATTGACGAACGGGCTATTTTCAATTTTAGCAATTCTCAAAAACAGTATTACGCGACCGTCTGCACAGTACATTTAGACCGTACAAAAGATCACAAAAACAACTTTTTCTCCGTCCAGAATAACAAGTACGACTACTTTCCGAATAAAATACACTTGTTGCTTGTCAAAAATTGTCCGAGAACCTGATTTGGAAATCAAAATTGCAAAAAAATACACAAACATATTTGCATAAGGCGACGCGAGTTAATGACAAGTTAATGACAAGAAAGAAATACGAAGGGTAAAATAGCATGCAAGACTCTCACGTGTGAGATTGTTTTAGTTTTGTCGTGTTGTAATACATTTGCATACCGACAAAAACAATGTCAAGCGAAATTCAAAACCTTTAACACAACGCATTCGCTTTATTCACATGGCCCATGAAAAGCTAAAATGTTTCACTACACAGGATTTAAAATCATTATTTACATCTGCTAAGTAGAAATACATAAGTTCGGGACTTACGGTTTTTGTTAAAAGCGCAAGATAATAAAACCAAATTCGGATGTGTAACGCATTACTTTTAGCGAGTGTTTTGATTCGTCTTACCGTAACAATTCCTTTTGCATCTTTCCGTTTCTATTGTCTCGCAGAAACAATGCGCAAAAAACCCAGGATAATTTCAAGACATCACAAAAGAAACCGCAAGAAGCGGTATCCTTTGTCAGTGGGCAAAACATCATGGGTACCCTACATTTTTCGGTCAACGGTTTTCAATGGGCGCGATTCCGTTATGGATAGAACTATAAAATCCAAGTCTTGTTTTGTTTACATAAAATCACTTTTCAATCTATGTAATGAATGGACAAAAATTTTATTCAAATTTCCGTTAGTTAATGTTTCAAAGCAAAAAGCGCACCATTAGCTCATCGAGAAGCTGTCTGTCTGAGCTCATGGCGAAATTCAAGATGTCAATCCGGCTGAATTTGAGCAGGTTTTATAAACATTTCTTCAAAACTAACCAGAACACAAAGAAAAAGTCAATCACAAATAATATTGATATCAACATAAATTCCCATAGAAAAAATGTATTTTTTTTTTACCGTTGAGTCCCTCGGCTGCTTGAAAATTCTTTAAAACTCCGCTTCTTTGCGGGTATAAAGTTCCTCGAAGGAAGATTTCATCGCTTAAAGCTCTTCTTTTTCTGAGTATTCTTTAAAGATTTCTCTTTCTATTTTGAATGTTTTAAATGTCTGTTAATGCAAAATCACGGCCGGTTTTGGCCGGCACGGCCGTCAATGGGTTAAAGGAGTTTAGCTCTGAACAAATGCTTCGACAATCTACTAGCTTCAATAAGACGAAATTACGTTTAACAATAAGCATTTAGCTCTATATTCCTCCAAAAATGCTTGACTTGCAGAGTTACACAGCCTCAAATGCGGTCTTGACCACTGTTTGAGAAATGTAAAACCTGTCTTGAGAAACAAACCGCGAAAAATAATGCAGGGAAAAACGATTTTCAAACCCTTTTCTCCGCTAAACACAACGAAAGTGTTTACTGCAGCTGACGTGACATCGGCTGTGTAGCCGTGCGAAAAACAAAGCCTCGCTTTGGTTTCAAAATTGCTAAGATCCGGGATGTTGCTGACGTCATACGCGCATGTTTTGCGACGTCATACGCGCCCAAGAGCTAGCCCTTCGCGACGGACACACGCACGGACGCCTCCCCGAAACATATCGCCAGCCATGACCATGAAAAATGACGGTCATAGGTTATATGAGTATGGAGCTCCGCGATCGGGCCTTCGGCCCGAGAGAGCTCCGCTATGATGTTCGTTGTTCACAATTGATGAAGTATTAATGAATTCACAAGGAGTGCATCGCACTATTGCATTTGCAGTCATTTTGAGCGTTTTTACAATCTTTTACAGTTTTTGCTGTTGTGTTGTATAATATGATCTCGTTTATAATACTTGACTCCTTCTCTTTAAAACTACAGGTGTAAGTTCCTCGTATTCGCCGCCTCCCAAAATCAAACGTCCAAAAACGGTAATTTTTTCTTGTTTTATATTTGTTGTTTGTCGTTGAGCGCAACTACAGCTGGACATCCATTAGGGGACACCATCGCGTTCCATTAATAGATTTAATAATTACAAAGATTATATGAGCGTTTTGCCGTTCGGGACCAGGAAAAGTGTCCCTTCAATTGAAGTGTCCCTTTAATAGAGGTGACAATTACAAAGATTATACGAGCGTTTTGCCGGCCGGGACCAGGAGAAGTGTCCCCTTAATGGAGGTGTCCCTTTCATAGAGATGATAATACCAAAGATAAAGTGAGCGTTTTCCCGCGCCCGAAACCAGGAGAAGTGTCCTCTTAATGTAGGTGTCCCTTTAATAAAGGTGATAAGTACAAAGATTATATGAGCGTTTTGTCGGCCGGGAGTAGAAGAAGTGTCCCCTTAATTGGGGTTCCCCTTTAATAGAGGTGATAATAATTAACTATTATAGCGCGAAAGCGTGCGTCATATCGCCTAATACTTAGCCGACGAGGCCGTAGGCCGAGTCGGCTAAAATTAGGCGATATCACTTAAGCTTGAGCGCTAATATATATAGATAGCCCAAGCCTAACAGCGTCGCACTTTAAACAAGCTTAACTAAGGTGAAACTTAACTAAGGTGAAAGGTTGGAAGCACAAGAATTAAGATTGACGAAGGGGCTATTTTCAATTTTAGCAATTCTCAAAAACAGTATTACACGACCGTCTGCACAGTACATTTTTATAGACCGTACAAAAGTTCACAAAAACAACTTTTCTCTGTCTAGAATAAATAGTACCACTAGTTTCCGAATAAAATACAGTTTATGTTTGTCAAAAATTGACCGAGAAACTGATTTGAAAATCAAAAATTGCAAAAATACACAAACATATTTGCATAAGGCGATGCGAGTGAAGATAGAACTGTACCATAAAATCAAGTCTTGTTTTGTTTACATAAAATCGCTTTTCAATCTATCTAATGAATGAACAAACACATAAAAATGGACAACACAATCTTCTTTCGAAAAAATTTATTCAAATCTCCATTAGTTTACGTTTAAAAGCAAAACGCGTACCATGTAATTATAGCTCATCGAGTTCAAGCTTTCTTCGATGAAATTCAAGAGATAGGCACGTTTTAAAATCAATTCGCCAAAACTAACAATAACACTAATAACAAATCACTCACAGATTGATATCAACATAAATTCTCATCGAAAACTGTAATCTGTTTTACCTTTAAGTTCCTCGCTTGCTTGGAAATTCAAATCTCCGCTTCTGGTTCTGAAAATGTAAAATGTAATACATGAAGTTCCTCGAAGCAAGATTTTATCCCTGAAAGGTCGTCTTTTTCCACTAAAGCGGCTTCTGAGTATACCTTAATTGGTATCCCTGTCTTGAGTAGCAAACCGCGAAAAAATGCAAGAAAATAACGAGTTTAATTCTCCGCTAGGCACAAGAAAACAACTAAAGTGTTTACCGAGCTCACGGCTGTGTGGCCGCGCGAAAAACAAAGCCTTGCTTTCAAGATCCCGGATGTTGTTCCAACACGGCGGGCGGACGGACACACATGCGCCAGCGAAACATTCCGCTAGCCATGACCATGAAAAATCTCAGCATAGGTTCTATGAGTTTGGAGCTGCGCAGCGAGGCCTTCGGCCTGGCAAGTGCTCCGCTATAATAGTTTTATAATTCAACACATTGATAACAAAGTACAGTTTGAAGAAAAAATATCGCCGACAAGCCTTTTATTAAAAAAAAAGCTTACATATGTTTTACCGCGCGAAATTTGCAACATCACACAGTTCATGAATGAAAGTGGCGCCTTTGTAAATATTGTGCAAGCTTCAGTTGAACACTATAACTGTTTTATAATTCAACACATTGATAACAAATCACAGTTTCGATAACAAATTCATTGAGATATACAACCTTTTGTTAAGTAAAAGGCTTACAACATTATTTACCTCGCGCCCTTTCTTACACAACAAGCAGCGAATGCCAAAACGTTTGTGGAGCTAAAATTAATTTGAGAGTTTCTACAAAGAGCTTTCGTCTACGTAAAGAACGAGACAGAGTAGTGATTACACAAATAAAAATACAGTAAAATGGCATAGAATTTTGGCTTTGAGTCCTTTCCACTAAATTTTCAAACATCGAAGTACGAGCTGAGTCGATCGCTGTTGTTTACAAACTTTCTCGTTTTAGTAACTACAGCCGTAGTGGCGTCAATTCGCTTAAAACAAAGATCAGAAACTTTTCTGAGGAAGTATCAAGTCTAATCATATTCCAGAAGTCATTACTAAAGGCATTTTCCGAAAATTGTGCTCTTTCATTCACTTCTTGTCGAGCGGTTGACTTTGAACCAGCTTTCATTCAGTTTCGCCAAGAAACACTGCACTGCGACCGCGACAACGCGAAACTTTCGCGCCTTTTTTTTGTCCAATCATGTGATCAATAATTTTTCTCTTTTCTTTTCTTCTCTTTTTTTCGTTCCTTTCCCTTTTTTTATCTAATAGTTCACGCATTTTTCTCCCAAAAATACGAACGTGCAGGCGGCGGTCATTTTCATTTTCCTCGAAAATAACACCGAAATGCAAAATGTTCAAGGTCAAATTTTGGCAAATCGACATCGGCTTACTTGCTGTACGGGGGCACGGTGGTCTAGTGGTTAGCGCGTCGGACTTTCAACCTGAAGGTCGGTGGTTCGGTGCCTGGTCTCTACCGTCGTGTTGTTTCCTTAGACAAGAAACTTTACTCCACACTGTCTCTCTCCACCCAGGTGTATAAATGGGTACCGGCGACAAAATGCTGGGGGTAACCCTGCGATGGACTAGCATCCCATCCAGGGGGGAGTAGCAATATTCCTAGTTGCTTCATGCTACAGAAACCGGGTTAAGCTCCGGCCGTGTGGGCCATCGTGGCTCGTGTGCGACTTTACCTTACTTGCTGTAGTAAACGGTAAACGTTCGGCCGGACGACGTATCAATTTAATAGCTGTAAGAACGCATTTTCCACTGCCAGAAGAACATAAGTGCAAATATTTATTTCTCCTACAAGTATCATTGGTGTAATAATTCAAAACTATCCTGAGGTAATTGTGTATTTATTTTCTATTTATGTTCCTTGTGTTTTCTGTATAGTAAAGCGAAACCGCCGCGCGATCTCGGAGCGGAGTTGCAACCACTGAATTTTTAGAGCTGATTCATATTTACACTCGGTGTTTCGCTATTCGAAAACAATGATCTTCAAATCCTGTGTCAAATAAAAATAAACTTTTCTCATCTTTCATTGAGGACCATGCTGTTCCAGCAAGCTAGGAAGTTTTTGCAAAATGCCCATTTGTGGGCCCATTTGCGACCAGTTCTCGCATCTTTAAAAAGCTATCCACAAACACAGCTCCACACCTGATGTTTCGCCAGGTTTCACAGATCATATATCCTTTCATGTTCGGCAGTTACAAATGCTATCTGTCACGACTAAAAACAAAATTTATAAGCCCTCTGAAAACTTCAAACTTGATGATTTCAATAGCTATTGCCATATTAGTAGAAAACTAGAATCAGCAGAATCAGATTCTCGGGAAATGCCCTGAACTTGTTATTTCGCTCGTGCTGAGTCGGAATAGGTTTGTACGTAACAATTATCCAACACTGAGACTCACAGAATATCGACTAGCCGGGATACACTTAGGTAAGGTATCTATTTCGTTTTGGGATTTTGTTCAGGAAAAAAAAAAATACTTTATATTTTGAGCGACAATTTGTAGTCGCTGCGGTGACCCGCATCTGTCAGCATGGTCAATTATGTCACTTCTATAAACGGCGGGAAAAATATAAACAAAAGCCCCATAATATAAATTTCATGTGGAAATAAGCAAAGACCAGAGCAAAGACATCGTTATATCGGCTGTAGGACTTACTTTATTCAGCTTTATTGTCGACCATCTGATCTGAGCAATGGCATGAAATTCTTCATAACAAAATCGCGGTGAGCGGATGTCGAAGTGCACGATTTTCCCACAACAATTCCCATTTTGGAGTTACAAATTTAGTCTAGCGTAGAATTTCAAAGTTACAAACGGAGAACTTGACTTGAAAGATCGTTAAAGGTAGAGGCCCTGAAGCATTCTTGAAGTTAAAGTCGCACTCGAGCCAAGATTGGCCCACACGGCCGGAGCTTAACCAGGTTTCTGTTACCATGATGCAACTAGGAATATTGCTACTCCCCCCTAGATGGGATGCTAGTCCATCGCAGGGTTATCCCCAGCATTTTATCGCCGGTACCCATTTATACACCTGGGTGGAGAGAGACAGTGTGGAGTAAAGTTTCTTGTCTAAGGAAACAACACGACGGCAGAGATCAGGCTTCGAACCACCAACCTTCAGGTTGGAAGTCCAACGCGCTAACCACTAGACCACCGTGCCGCCCACATTCTTGAAACAAAAGTTTTTTACGTTCCCGCATCATCGCTTGTTCGTTTGAGTTGTTTTGGTTCAGTCTTCTTCGGCTCCTGAATTCTTATTGGCTATTGCACGAAAAAATGCGCATAAATTAAAAGAGCTCTCATTTGATTGGATAATTGCACGAAATAATGGGAATTAATTAAAAGTGGTCACACTTTTGGGCGCCGCACTGTAAGTTTCAATATTTCATGTTACGTATGAATCTTTCAAATTTGTTTTTAAGTGGATGTGTCGGAGACGTTCTACGCTCTTTGCGTCTTATGGTTTTTGTTTGCTGTGGAGTTGCACTTGGGCCTCTTTTATTGTTTCTGTGTTATTGATCATGACTGTTGTTGTATCTTTGTTTGGTTTTTTGCGGTTTATAGCAGAGTTGTTTTTCAACTCTTTTAGAGGTATGATCTCATCGCATTGGAAGGCTACCATGCGACGGGACCTAAAAAGCCACATGGGGAGTTCGTGCAGGTCTGTCATTACGTTTTTATTAAGCTGATTGGATTGAAAATTGTGAAAATTGGCAGGAATGTTCTGCAATATCTCATTAAAGATTCCATCTTGGAAATCAACACTCACTAGAAGTTGACCGAGAAGTTTCAGTACAGACACCCAAAAAGGCAAAATCGCTCAGACATGCTGGTAATTGGAAAGCTACCATGCGTCGCGACCTAAAAAGCCGCATGGGGAGTCTATGCATGTCTGTCATTACGTTTTTATTAAGCTGATCATTGGACTGAAAATTCTGAAAAATGGCAGGAATGTTCTGCGATACTTCGTTTCAAAAAGGTTGTCCGGCTTTTATTCATTTCGTTTCTGTCACAAACGTATTGATTCTTCTATACAAAAATACATATAAAGGGAAAGTTACCGACATCTGAAAAATCAGCAATCTGTTATAAAATGTTTCGGATGTTAATTGCGTTACTCTTTCCGGTCGTGATAATGACATAATAAATGCGGCTGTTAATGGCTTACATTTCATCCATGTATATGCGTATTATATAAAACAGTCTACAGACACACTTCGCGTGATTAGTAATATGAGTGGTTTTAATGAGCTCCACGCAGCTATAATGAGTAGCGAATACATGGTAAAATTATAGCTTTGACTGAGTCAAACTTCCAATATGACCAACGATATATCCTTTCAAAAACATTGACGGGCTTTTTTAATTTTGTTTCTATTACAAAGTTATCGTCTCTTTTCTTTTTTCCGAATCCGATGTTAATCGCGTCACTCTTTCCGGTCGTAGATTTTGCCTGTGTTTTCACGAGCGATTTTTGAAGTCGCTTAGCGAGTGAGAACTGGAAATCTGGTGAAAAGAGTTGGTTTTCCAAGTCGCTTAAAGTTAAGCGAGTCAGCTTAATTGAATTAAATTGTCATTAAATTTAAGTTACCAAAGCGAGTCGGCAATTAATTTTAGGTAATGAGAAGCAACTTGTGGTCATTTATCTATCAAGGCTGTCAAATCGGAAATAAAACATGCGTTCTATTTTCTTTGTGTCTATTTTCACGCCTCGCTCGTCGCATGCTTGCGTCTTGTTGTACTAGAAGTGGTCCAATCAAATTGCAAAGAAACTGGAACGTTTGCTTCTAAATGGGAAGTTTTGTCGCCAAATATTGTAAGGTAGTAGGTGCCGGCTAAAAATTGGTCAAAACATATTTAATATGGCTTTGCGTGGGGTCAACCCTCCAGTTTCTTTCCGTGATTATGGTGCCTGGCAAAATATGTTGTTGTTGTTGTTTAGATTCGGCATATGTGAAGGGGCCTAATTGGATTGTATTATACAGTTGGTCCCATTTTAGTAGTCATTGGAATAGTGAATCATTGCTATTACGGTTTGATTATGAAAGAGTAATTTCAATTTTGAATGGGTATTAAATGTTGAGGTGAGATGATTATGCAATAGTATGCACGAGAGGTGAGATTTTCCCGACTCAGCTAACTTAAAATGTTTCGGTTTGATTATGCAAGAGTATGGATTTGGCTTTTGTTCTATTTTGGAATACCGAATCATTGCCATTACGGTTTGATTATGCAATAATATGCAAAAGACGTAATAATTTTGGTGATTTAGTTAACAAAAATTTATCAAGCAACCATATTAAGAAGCATTTTATGAGCCATTTTAGCGTGTTGATTTTTTCAAGAGAGATATTGACAATGTATTATTTGAGTGGCAAGTAAGAGAGAGAAAACGTTCTCGGCGTATAAAAAGAAGACGAATATCAATTGTATGTCGTACTCATCACATTGAAATCCTGAAGCGGACAAGAGAGTTACCTTAGAGTGCTCAACGTAGCTTGATCGCTTTGAAATCCTAACGCAAGAGAGTTGCCTTCGAGCGCTCAACGTAGCTCTATTAGCAAAGAATATAGCAGAGTGAAAGCAAGTAAATATATATTGACATATATTATTTCGTAAAACAAAATTATCAATTGTTTATAATGGTTGCTTTTGATCGTTCAGGTGCCATAGATTCAGTTTCACTACTAGAAAGTAGTTTATCTGAATTAAATAGAATTCCTCTTGAGCTTAAACTCTTTTTTTCTCAAATCAAACAGGTGGCAGTAAAATAAATCACATAAATTGCGCATTCGCGCTTGATCACAGTCGATGTCCTCACGCAATCGGCAAAGCCTTTTATCGCGCAAATAGACACCCTAGAAAAACAAACAAGTGGCTACACGTATAAACTCAATCATCACTTCAGGACGCTTCGAAAACTTATCATAACTTAAATGACACGCACTATTTAGAGTTTCTAAATATAGTCATCCTTATTTTAAAAAACATTGTAATTGCATTTCTCTAATGCCTAAACTGAAAAATCATTCACTTACAAACACTCATTTCACAGTTAAAAACCGTTCATGAGCCTCCACTATTACTAACCACTTCTGCAGTTCGCAAATGAATTTTAAAACCTTCATATCTTAGCCTTCACGTTCTTCATTAAGCAAGACTCCACTTTCTGTTCTAAAGTGAACCTCGTCCGTTGCTCCAATAACTAAATGTCTCGCAGAATAATATGACATTATTGCGTTCTACATAAAACCTTTGTCGCGTATGTACTCTTCAGAAAGATTGAATATTCGATTTTACTCCCCCACACCTCCCCCCAACCCCGAACACTGAAGCTACCGTGTCTCCATTGCAATCAAGGCACTCTCGACTCTCAACTCTCGACTCTTAACAATTAAGCGAACTCAACTTCACGAAAACAGATGATTTCTGGGCTGTGAATTCATTGTTAAATTCAGACTGCAGCACTGTATCTAGTCATTTGAAAACTGCTTATTTTAGCAGCCCGATACTTGCACCATTACGTCACACCCATATTTTCGTGTGAACAATATGCAAATTAAATTGCATTTCGTACAGACGAAACAAGTCGACTGGCGACTTCATCGCTCGCTCTTGTGATTTCGTCGGTCGCTTTTGGCACCTTTGTCACCATCTCGTGGGCTTTGCAGTCGACTTGTGGCAAGTCTAAAATTTAGAATGGCAGTGAAATCAGCTAAGGTAATACAGAATTGCAAAAAGCGTGTTTTTTGAAAGTGAATTCTTAAATAGATATTGTACTTAGATTTGCCATCAAACTTTTAATAAACAGTTTTTGTGAATTTAATTAATAAAATGAATGGCTTTGAAACTGTGTGCTGCCAAGATTCTGAAACCCTAACCCTATTTAAGGGTAGAAAATCGAGATTTGATACCCTTTTTAAGGCCCAATTCAGGTGTGTAGTGCAGTTTTAACAGACTATATCTTTTTTGTTTTGCTCGTTGAAGTGGATACTGCAATTTAGTGACTCTATCTAAGGAATATCTAAGGATCACAATACCAAAAATACCAAAACGGATACCCTATTTAAGGAATGAGCACCTCAAAACCCCTATCCTATCGAGCGGCACGCACCTATATAGTGTATGTAAGGGAGTACAACTTGGATGTTAGAATCTTTTATTGCGGTCGTGATGAAGAAGCACTGTAAACACTATAATTAGTTATGCGAACCGCAGACTTGCGCTCATATTAAATCACGCACTGCCAAATGAACTGATCCTAAGCACCGAATAATTCGTACAAGCGGCTACCACTCAGTGATCTTGCAACTCTTTCAAATTGAGCCAAAAAAGCTTCATTGTAATGCCAACACCTAGCAAAGAAACGTAACGACGGCGTAACTAATTATTCTAAACGGGTCTGGAAAGCGTAAATTTTTCCTGTCAGTATCACAGCTAGAGATTTTTTCTCAAGATCAAAGAAACGACAACATTTAGAACAAAACGCCTGTTAATTTTTTTTATTTTCATCTGAAAGAAAAAATTGTCAGGCACGTTCTTGGGGTAACGACGAGCACGATTTCTGGGCTGTGAATTCATTGTTGCATTCAGACTACAGCACTGTATCTAGTCATTTGAGAACTCTTTATTTTAGCAGCCCGATGCTTGCACTATTGCGTCACACCCATATTTTCGTGTGAACAATTTGCAAATAAATTGCATTTCGTGCAGACGAAACAAGTCGACTCGCGACTTCGTCGCTGGCTCTTGTCACTTCATCGGTCGCTTTTCGCAGGTTTGTCACCCTCTCGTGGGCTTAGCAGTCGACTTGTGGCAAGTCTACAATTTAGAAAGGCAGAGAAATCTGCTAAGGTAATATAGAATTGCAAAAAGCGTGTTTTTTGAAAGTGAATTCTTAAATAGATATTGTACTAAGATTTGCCATCAAACTTTTAATAAACAGTTTTTGTAAATTTAATTAATAAAATGAATGGCTTTAAAAGGTGAACTTTCATGGTATGTGATAATATAAAAAGTCTTTAGAGTCATTAGTTTACAGTGATATTACTAATCACGTGAAGGGTTATGTCAAATATTCTATAAATTATCTGATAATAGGTTCGTCGTTTGGAGGAGCGGTATTTTGGGGTGCGCACCGTCAAGCGCGCTATTCGACTCGGCAATGTCCTTTATCGATCTACGTCTTTCTATAGAAAAATACCATACTATTGGGCAGCATCTGTGCTGTTACCATTCTCTATTGCATTGTTTATTTTCGTAACCAGTAAATACATTTCCACTTAATTTCTCGGCCATTCCATCACCAATATGCTGTGTCAAAATTACTACCTATTCCATTAAAAAACAATTAGTATAAGTGCGCCCATAGCAAACGTGACCGAAAAATGACCACGTGATCACCATTTTCCCGCCATTTTGCACGTCGAAATAAATAAAACAAAAGACTGATACTTACGACAAACAAAGACAAAGGAAAAAACGATCACTCTACCATTTGATTTATCTTCATGGTTTTTGCTGTTTATTCTTTACATTTTTCGCTACCGTTTACCCAAGCACCAAGTGCACAGAATCACTCTCCGACACTTTACTCTGCCCCTTAGGTGTCGGTAATTAGACAGATGAAAACGAGTAATCTATAAAATGACGAATAAAACTCAGCTCACTGAAGTTCACAAAGAACTGATTATTCTTCCGAACTTTTTCTTATAAAAGATGACAAGCCTAACACAAATCCTGCTCGTCACTAAAACCATTGTAACCCAGCTTTAGAATATTCAATAAGTCTACCCCAAGTACCTGCCTCATACACTTTTCCCACCCCCCTAGACGCAATGAGAGCGCCCGCACCTTATACCTTTAAGTATCAACATTATTTTTTTATTAACCTCACATTCTAACGCATTAACGAGATGGCTTTAAGAGCCCTTTGATTAACTATGTATGCCATTTTCAGCATACCGGACGTCGTCTGTGGCGAAAAATAACTGACATTCTTCTGGGAGACCTGGAACCAGACGATGTTCCTGAAGCCAGACTTCCTCCAAGAGTTTAACACTTTCATTTGCAATATAACTGCGGATATTTTTAACGCAAGGAAGTAAAAAATAATTTTCAATTTTCATTTGTATGAAAAATAAACATTTTAACCAACCAAAATAGGAAAGTACTGAAGGGACGTACTGCTCAATAACTTTAATCTGAATGATCAAACTCGCAAATCAATCGTGAAAACGACTTAAAATATTTATTGTTAAGAACCTTTGAAACATTCGCACCATTATGATTCTGCACTTTAAAACATTCGCCGTATATTCTGCGCTATAAAATATTTTTTGTATATAATTAGAGTCACGAGGCAATGTTTTCCTGTAACTTGCAAAGCAACGCTGACGAGAGCTGTTGCGAGACAAGTTGCGGATGAAATTGCGCATATAACACACTTTCTTCGCAACTTGTCTCATATCGAAAAATTGCGTTGCCAGTTTCCTTGTTTCGCAATTCTCTCGTTGTGCTGCAGGTCGCAAGGAGACATTGCTTTGTGTAACCTTGATGGAAAGGAATTTGATACGAGATAAGCTGCTGTGTAAACTGCGTACGAACGCATGCAACGCTTACTACTACTTAGAGCTTTTTGCTTACTACTAACTAACTAACTTACTTACTTATGGAAAGGAGTTTGATGCCAGATTAGCTGTTGTGTAAACTGCGTACGAACGCATGCGACGCTTACCACAACTTAGAGGTTTTTACTTACCACTTAGGTATGGATTTAATGGCGCCGAAACCAATTGTGGAATTGCACACATTTTAGGCATCCTACTGATGAACAGTTACGAAATTCAGATATGTGTAGTAGCCACATTTATTTGAAGTTTGTCCCGTTTGAATGGAAAGGAGTTTGATGGGAGGTTAGTTGCTGTGTAAATTGCGTACGAACGCATACGACGCTTACTACTACTTAGAGCTTTTTTGCTTACTACTTACTTACTTACTTACTTATGGAAAGGAGTTTGATGCGAGATTAGCTGCTGTGTAAACTGCGTATGAACGCATGCGACGCTTACTGCTACTTAGAGCTTTTTGTTTACTACAGTATGTTGCCCAGTTTCCGGCCACTTTAGTTTGTAGTCGCTATAACTTCTTGTTTTTGTACGGAAATTTTCTCAATTTTCTGTCAAAGACAGTTCATTTACTTACCTTTAAAATTTTCAATGGTTGGCGGCTTTCCCCAAGTATTAAAGAAATTATATCATTTTTCGCAAAGCTAGTAAGTTGCCCAGTTTCCGGCCAGCTAGCCCAGTTTCCGGCCACCGACTTAAAGTAAATTTTCCTTGAAACCTCACGACGTAAACTGACTTGTAAGCCCCTTGATAATAGTGGTCGCCTAGTTATAAATATCAGGCAAGTTTCAATATTAAGCTTTACCGTCTACCGTTTTACTCAGTGTTCAAGATATGTATGACCTCAGTGACCCGGAAGCGTGTCTTCCGCGGTATGTTGGCAGACTACTAAAACAAATACATATGAGTTGCGTACTTTTAGTCACGCTATACATGCATTAGCTGTTGTTAATTCATAATCTTTGTTACACTTACATATGTATCTTTAATTTCTCGACCAAAAAAAAATTAAAATTCGGTTCTTTCACTCAATAAGAAATAGGTTTTGAGCGATGAGTCTTTTAGTGGCCGGAAACTGGCACACTAGGTCGAAATCTTCGCCTAGAGTTTGACTGCTAAAATTTCAGGAACAGTCGTATTCCAGCTGATGATGATAGATTCCCTAAATCACTTTCATCTTTCATCTAACATTTTTCCAAAAATTATGAAGCTCCTTGAGATATTTCCTGTGAAACGAACTATTTCTTTATCTACGGTAGTTTTGATGTGCAGTGAAACGAACCAAAATTAATCGATAAACGTTTAATCACCTGGACAAAGCCTGTCCTTTCTCGGCCGTTTCTTGTTCAAAAGGAACGCCAAAACCACCAATGTATAGCGGAAATGTAAGTCTTTATTTTGAAACGCTTCGGTGGACGAAAATTTAAAACCCCGACGAACATAACCGACGTAAGTTTTTTTTGGCCGGAAACTGGTACTGGCCGGAAACTGGGCAACACACTGTACTTACTTATGGGAAGGAGTTTGATACGAGATTAGCTGCCGTGTAAACTGCGTACGAACGCATACGACGCTTACTACTTCTACAGTACTGCGAATGAAAATAGCAAAATAGATCCTACGAGACACTGGTATAGGCCCGTTTACATATGAGATTTTTGTCGCGCTCTCCAATGCAACTTTTGTCGCAAGTGCAAACAAGCAGCGATTTCCTGTGCGATTCGGGTGTGACATTTGCTTTGATTTGCTGTGATTTCCCAAAAATCGCCGTTGCATCAGGTTTCGAACATTTGGAAACCTGCGACATTGCGCAACAAATCGCGCCCAAATCGCACTGAAATCGCCGCTAGTTTACACACGCGATTTGAAGATGCAACTTGCGCGCGACAAAAATTGCACCGAAAAGTGCGACAAAAATTGCACAAAAAATCACCCGTGTAACCGGGCCTTTAGCCTGCGAATACATCCGCTTCTCATCCCTCCCGGTCGCAAGGGGCGTTCGCGCGCGAACGCCCCTAGCGGCCGGAAGCGATAAGAGGCGGCTGTATTCGCAGGCTAAGACAACTTGAGCTTTTCAGTTTTTTTTTAGCTGAATATTTCATCGATAAAAAAATTATAGACAGAAAATAGGGAAAGAAATCGTATTCCCCGAATTTACTCTTTTTCGAAAATCCTAGACGATCTTATTTCGTACCCAAAACGACATTTGCCCAAAGGCGTTAAATTTTCCGAAGTTTAATATAAAAGTTTGAGGCGAAATTTAGCGCCAGTACCGTTCAGCGGTACTAGGTCTCGGCATGCGTTTCATCTGTTGTTCGTAGCCTGGCGTCCGCCATATTGTTACTGTTACTCGGTTGTTAGTTGTTTTCCAGTTAAATTAAAGCCTTACACAAGTTGGTCGTGCCTTGGTTCTTGCCTTATCTCCTCTACTGGCGTAGCTTAGGGCGGGGGTCTACCTGAATGCCATTTTCCCGCCACTTAACATGGCTTTAAATGGAAATATCTCGTTCACGTTTCAAGCAATCCAAAACCCTTCACTCATTACATGAATCTATGTGTGGGATGTTTTGTAAAATTTTGGCTGATTTTTGGGTATGTTTGGGAGGAAATAGTTTTCTCAAAGGATTGATAAAATTTAGAGAAATAAGAAATATTGAAGATTTAGTGAATTTTAAAAATTATAATTTGTAGTTAATAATTAATAATTAATAGACGGATACCAAGTTAGTCCACTAGCAATGCAACCTGGCGCCAGGCTCTTGCGTGGGTATCGACTGTCTGTTGGTGTTCCAAA
This sequence comes from Cladopsammia gracilis, assembly GCA_022457155.1. Lineage (NCBI taxonomy): Eukaryota > Metazoa > Cnidaria > Anthozoa > Scleractinia > Dendrophylliidae > Cladopsammia > Cladopsammia gracilis. The sequence continues at coordinate 354,648 of JAJGOT010000241.1, read as the reverse complement.
AATCATTTTCTTTCTCCTATCCCTTCTTAAAACCTCTTAAAATGTCATTAAAATTCAGGTTTACCCCCGCCTTAAGAAATCTAATTTATTATGATTTTTTAAGCAGTTTTCCGCCGAAGCGATTCGTTAGGTCCTCCTGAAGAAATGTAAGGCTACTAAAAGTTCATTGCTTCCACTTCACCTAAGTAATGAATTACATGACGGACCGATAAGTTAGAGCCACGGTCAGGCCGTAATAAACAGTAGAATAGGAACTGTTCCATAGCCTCTTTTGAATAGTCGCTCTCAGTTTAGGATTTCATCCAAGCACTGGAAAAATAAACATCTCCGTCTAGGGCATAATGAATAGCACAAGAGTAGATTCACTAGGTGGAAAGAATTTCACCCAGTTCGATATAGAGAAGTCCAAACTCTGAGTGTTTCTCCTTTTCGCGCGTGCGTCTCACGCGCGCGTTTCGGATATTTCACCCTTCTGTTGTCATTATCCTGATCCTCATGAGAAGATTAATCGGCTCCTGTTATCCTACATTCCCTTGTTTCACTGGCGACGTAACTGACATAGGCAGAAAGTTTGAGCAGAAAAGCAGGGTATCTTTTCCCTTTTATCAAGGAAACAGAATCCGTGCACAGGGTGTCCGCAAATATGGCGTGACTCTTATCTTCAAATATCAAAGGGCTCTTAAAGCCATCTCGTTAATGCGAGAGAATGTAAGGTTAATAAACAACAACAACAACAACAACAACAACAAGAATTGGAAAAGTTGGGTGCCTTTGATAGGTAAATGTAGTAAAGACGTGATAGGTAATATGTGTAAAGCTGCTAAATGGTTTATTGAAGTTGAAAGATTGAAAATACCTGTAGGTCTAATCGTAGAGTTAGACATTGCAGTCATAGAGGACTTAAGGGCTCTTTTAGGAGCCACCAAATCAATAAAAGTCATGAGCAACAAAATAATCACGAGTATGAATGTAAATAATTTTCATGTTAATTTACCGTATTTATTCACTGAAATAGTCTTCATTTTACAGTTGAGGGGAAACTTCAACTTGATTATATTTAGCGAATGAGCCGAGGCCAATTTGGTTGCTACGGGAGAAAATTATGAGGAGGGATGGGGGTGGCAAAACTACTTAGATTCAATCTATCTTACTTAGTTAATTTTTCTATGTTTTGTATCAGTCACAGTATTTTGGAAGCAATGACTTGTATGGCATTACAATGGCGATTTTCTTATCGATCGAAATTTAGGAAAGATGTACGAAGGTTACAAAATATTTACTATCTTTATTTATTGGTATTTAAACAAAACTAAAACATATTGCAACGATTTTCATTTGGGATTAAAATTGATTTACTAGCAATGTTTTTAAACAGCCAATTTATATGTGCAGTGTATATGTGGATGTATGAGACAAAACAAGAACTTTGTGCATATGAATAAGTTCAGTAAAAAGACTTCAGTAAAAAAGGAATGTTTTATCTAAATACTTCACTAAGGTAGACTATTGTAAAAAAGGCAAATGAAAATATTTTACTTGTCGCTTTTTCCGTCAACTAAAAAATTGTGTACCTTCGGGCAGAATGGTGTCTCTTGTAGGAATAGAGCTGGTAATTAGATTTCGTTTCCTTTTATAGCCGAAGCTGTTTTCAAAACATCTCGGCTTAAAGAAGCCTCGGTAAAAACGACAAGCGACGTGGCCCCGAAAATTGCCGACATGAGACGTTCTGAACAGCGAGAAGCGGCTCGATTCCGCTTCAAAAATACGACAAATTACGACAGCGACTTTAGAAGGTTGTGCAATTTACCAATAAAAATTAAACATTATTGACCATATCGTTCATATCAACACCCGACGGCCAACGGTCTGTTTTAATGATCAATTTGTTATTGAAACGTCTACCAACCTTGTTCCCAAGGCCCCTATCTTCCTCTCTCTTGGATCGGACGTGCAGTTAGAGTACACCCTAGACTCCCGGTATACACATACATATCCGTGACCTTTGATTTTTGATTTTTTGGCGCAAATTGGTTTTAACAAGCTTAATAATTTTCCTTCGAGCATTTTTATTTTAAAAAGAGACTTTTCTTTTGATCTTGATGAAAACTTGCACTTTATCAAATAAAGACAAATAAGTGACAGGTCACGCGTGTGGTTTCCGTTCGAATTACACGCACCGGCTCCCCCGACGGTGTCAATTTGCGCGAGGGCAAAAGTAACGACCCTCCCCTCGGGTGAATGTCGGTCGCTAAGCTTTAGTATTCGAATTTCGTGGTACAGCCGTTTGGATCGCGGACAATGGCGAAGCGAAGATGGTCAGAATCGCTCCAAAACGGAGCCCTTTTAGAGCCCGTGAAAGGGAATTTGGAAGCTAGCACGAATCGCACGGGTAGACATTTAACCTGGCTTTCGCGTGGCGAGGGTTCGCTCAGAGGTCTCCAGCCTTCCCTTCTTTTATAGTGGATAGTGGGGCGAGTGACAAAAGTTGTAAAAATGCATTTAAACCGGTCAGGATACATCAAGAGACAATAAAGTAAAGGTGAGAAGACTTAAGTGTGTAATATTTTCGATTTTTCTATCGCTTATCAATTCCGTGACAAATCGTATTATTACCTAGTATATTTCTTTACTGTGCACTGGATTGGTCTGCCTGTGGGATCATCTAATTTAAATCTTTGATGTGTGGCACAACGCATCGGATAAATGTTTACGCTTATCCGCGTTTGTAGATCTTTATATATAAGATATAAACATCTAAGAATTTTACGGAGATTTTAAAGAAGAAAAGAACTGATCCATGACCTATGGTCGCTACAATGTCTGTCATTGATCGATCAGAGTCCGTTCACGCATATTCATTGCTATTTTAAGACTTAAATTCAGTCAGGAAGTCAAGACAAAAAAGTGCATATCCTTAGAATTCCTCTATTCCTCAAAGAAAGAATTAAGCAAATATATATTTTTCCAACGTTAATTTCGTTTTTAAGACAGTTTTGAGATTCGCTCTTTCCTGTTCTTTATAATCTTCCGGAAACCGGACATTCCACAAAGATAACAAGGTTCGCAGAACATTCATAATCCATCGGATCAACAAAAGCAAAGAAACTTTTGATAACTTAGACGTCAGATGTGGGTGGGCTGAAATATCTGTTTTCCGCTTAGTTGTCAATGCTTGTTAAAAGGAAATATTTCACGCAGTTGTATGTTGTTATCGATATCGATGTGAAATGTTTTGGAAAGTGAAGCGGACATTGATTTTTCTTTTGTGGAGAGTTGAAAAAGAAATGGCTGCATAAGTTAATGTTATACATGAATGGGTTATTTGCGAATATATAGTAGTTCTGTCTTTTTTTATTCGAAAGTCGAGAGTTTTCTATTTCCGGTATCATGTGTTTAGTAACTATTAGAGATTAAATGGGTCTGCTTTAAACCTCAAAATATAGTGTTGACAGTGTCTTCTTAACGACCCCCGGGGTCACGACCGCAGCAAAATTTCGTAAAATATTCTATTAAGATCCAAGTCTTATGCGATAGTCATATATTGGAATAGTGGGATCTTTCAATTGTTTTTTAATAGCTCCTCAGAGTTTATTCCGCGTGTAAGTGTAATGTGTTTCTCGGAGCTAGGCAGTATCTCCATTGTCAGAAGCCCGGGGGGGGGGGGGGGGGGTACTCAACAAAGTTTTGTACGGGGATGCTCCGCCCCGAGGTCCAAACCCTTACCCTTTCATATACCGATTTTGACAGAAAAGGTACCCCTTTCATATACCTTTCATTGAAAATGGTACCCCTTTCATATACTTTTCAATGAAAATGGTACCCTTTTCAGAGCCTTTACGTGCGTCTGTTTGATATATTTTGAAAGGCCATTTTTTTAATACTTAAATGGCAGTTTACCCTACCTTTTTTATTCTTCAACGGCGTGGCTACGCTTCCCTTTCCTATTCTTCGTGAAATCCCTACCCTTTCATATACTTCAACCCGTGAAATCCCGACCCTTTCATATACCTCTTACCTCAAAAAGGTACCCCTTTCAGGCGGAGCATCCCCGTATAGCCCATTATAGGGAGTACCCCCCCCCCCCCCCTCGGGGTCAGAAGTATAGCATCATTTCATCCGGTTTGAAATATTTGAATCTCCAGCATGATAGCTGTACACTCTTTATCAAGTTTCCCGGAAAGTGACATCATGAAACTTAGCGCCCCAATTTCTCAAATTATAAAATTTGTACTAAAGTAATCAAACATGCGGGATTCCTGACTGCAGTATTTTTCAAAACCTTTTTCTGATCCGAGATAAAGGCAAGGTTGTCCGTTGTTGCATTATTATGCAGTATTACTTTATTTTGTATTAAATTTTCCACCGCAGAAATATACTCGCGCAGAAAAAAATTACTTGTTTCAATGATGTATATCGGCTTAAGAAGAACTTTTCAACAGTGAATATATTGCTATCATAACTCCGAGGCGACCGGCACAACAGTCATCTGTATTCCCGATTCAACTCCACACACGTCCTCAAAAGAACCAGAGACTGTTATCATAATACTGATACATTTTTACAACAACGTACAATAATTCACTCACTAGTTTTCTCGTTGTTTATGTTCATATTGGTTCCAGAACAGCAACCATATAACTAGGAGAACTATACAAACCTCCGGTCAGGAAGTAAAATTGTTTAATACCGATGCCTTGGATTTTATTTATACTTGACCAGAAATCCGCAAACATTTCCTCCCAGCGGAAATTTTAGCTGTCCCGACGCGCAAAAATTTCCTCCCGCAAAACAAATTCAGTCGGACAATCCGAAAAATTTCCTTGTGCACGGTAGCTAAATCAATAAAACTATGACGTCTTTCCCATACTATTGCATACAAACGCAAAGTTCAAATAACCGCATCCCCAAGGGTAAGATGAAACCTGAGATAAACCGAACCCAAGCCATTAACCCTTGGGAAGGCCCCAAACCCAAGGTGTGTGTAACCACAACTCAATAGAAAAAAACGCAAAGTTCATGCTATTTTGCTCTGCCATACCGCTCATATTAACACACAAACGTTCCTGTCCCATTTAACTTTCTTTTAACCTCTCCATTAGTAAAATACACCGTGAAATTCTCAAACTACGTTTCCCAAGAAAACGCATTTAACCTATTTTTACCCTTTTAAAGTAGCTATAATGGCTTTACGACAAATGATTGAAACTGATAGGTAACGTGAGATATCGAAATTTAAGAAGGACTAATACCTTTGCGGTAACGTAATGTGAGATATGACAAGTTCATCACAAGTTCTGACATCCCAATACCCTAGGGAAATTAACAATAGGTCCGGGGGTGCTCCCCAAACATTTTAGTGGCAGTATGTGACGCCCTTCTTGAAATCCTAACCGCTTTAACCAACCATATCCTCAATGCCCTAATATAGCTTCTATAAAGAAGGAACAAGAAACCCCCCCGGACAAAAGTCCACAAAATTTTGTTAACAACTTTTGTCCCTTTTTAGTACTCGACTTCGAAATCTCGCTTAATGCGCAAGCGCATTAACGAGATAAAAATGGTAGTTTCTTGGTGTTGCGGATGGTGTGATCACCAAATGACGTAAAACAAAAGATTCAAAAGACGCTGAACAATACCCACACCACAACACAAAAGCTAACCAACAATGGCTTCCGCAACACCAAGAAACACCCAATAAAATGTACGGGAATATCAAAAACTTCGTTCTCAGTCTCCAATTATTGCAAAAGATATTCACATTTAATTTCAAAACAATTGTTAACTTACCTTAGTCCAGGGGGGAAGTAAGCCTCAAAAGTTTTGGTGAGTGCGCCTCTTAAACTGCCCTAGCCCTTTCCTATTTTCAGACCAAAATGTATCCCTTGTTAGTCCTACAACCTGTATGGAGCTATCACAAGGCCATTTTACATCACATGGCAACTGTCACAGCTCATCAGTGACTTTTAATGGCGCTACAGCAATATCTGCCACAGAAAAAAAAGATAAAGTTGAAATTTTTTTATTCACCCCCCCTGTGTTTTCTAGATCGACTGCTTAAACACAGAAAATGGTAGTACATCAGATTTGCCGGAGACTGTTTTGGAACTATCTGATTGTACTGAACTATCTTTTGTCGTCCTTGCAGTGCATCTTAACAGTTTGAAGGGTTTTACGCCCCTCGGGGGGGGGGGGGGGGGGGAATGAACTTCCATATAAAACTGATGATGGTGGTCATCGTACTTTTTAGTAGTTAAAAGCTGTAGTTTTGGTATTAACCGCGGTCAAACGAGAAAAATTTGCAAAAGTAAAGCAAAGAACTTAAATGGTAAGGTTGTCATTTTCACTGTTTAAAGTTTAATATATTGCCAATACACTGTCAATTTACCAAACAGTGGCGGAGGGTGGAGTGGGGAGTGTCGGCGGGGGGGGGGGCCGGACCCCCCTCCCCCCCTATCAGACCTGTGTCTCCCATGTGGTTCATGAAAGAAAATTTTTACATGCAAACATTTTTTTTATATGCGGTACCTGTTGCAAACAAATGCCATAATTTCAACAAACAATTGTTTTCTTTATTTATGTGCTTGCATACAGTTTATTTCAGTGTTTATAGCCTCTTTATAGCCTCTTTATGTATAGTCCTTATGTATAGCCTCTGTAAACAATTTCTTTCAAAATTTTCCAACCCCTCCTCCTTCGTCCAAAAAAAATGATGGTCCGCCCCTAAGGGGTAAACATTAATGTGCGCCACAACTACAGGTTTTTGGTACCTATTAGAGGTTCCTTTCAAGATTTCCGACAATCATCCATGAAAAAATTTATATGGGAGCCCTCTATGCGTTTCATGCGCTTTCGCTCTGCACACCAGCTTCCGCTTCACTCGGACACAAGCGTTTCGTTTGCTTATGTGTGGGCCAGCTGAGAGCTTGGGATGCCTGTGGCTTATCAGTGCGCAGTATGCTTCTGACTCTTTTAATTTTGGACCAAGTAAAGTAAAACTACAGAACTTTCACGTTAATTATCTCACTCATAATAAAGGATGTGGCTGGCTAGCTGCGAAAGGGTTACATGGGTAAGCATAAATCGAAAAACAGGGCTCGAGGGGACATTTTGTAGAGTTTAATAGAGAATCGTTTTGAACTGTCTTATAGTAGCCCCGGATTTTCTTTCAAGGATAATCGAGTGTGTTATGTACACAGTTTTTGCATAGGGGGCGCTTCTGCAGCTGCTAACAACGTGTCTGACTGCAAAATTAAGAATCATGGTCGTTGCATGGGCTTCCGACACTTCAAAAGATTGATACTGAGTTGAACCTCTCTAATACGGACACCGAAGGGACGAAGCAAAGTGTCCGTATTAGAGAGGTGTCCGTATTATATAGGTCACCACGATTACGTCACTTTTAAGACTCCACTGAAAACAGGACCTCACTCAATGATCTTTTAACTGCTTCTAAATTGATTAATATACAGCATTGAGACACTGTCTATCATGATCAGTGGCGTACTACATTTTACATCTCAGCTGCATACTGTATATGAATACTGTATACGAATACTGTATACGAATCGCAATTCTGAAAACGTCTTTCGATATTTGTTTGTAACCACAAAGAGGAAATTGTATTACATACACAAACTATCATCACCTGATCGCCGGAGTGTCCGTAATAAAGAGGTTAAGTTTATATGAATTTCCTCTCTGGGGCCGAGATTTACAGACAGTAGTGTCCATTGCCCCGTTTTAAAGAGGGTCCGTAATATAGAGGTTTTTTTATATAAAAGAAAATATGTGAGAATTTTGTCGGGACATAGGAAACTGTCCGTAATAGAGAGGCCGTGTCAGTAAAGAGAGGTTCAACTGTATCCAATTTTGTTTGTGTTTCATTTCCTTTCCCTCTAGTGCCAATGGTTTCCATTTCCAATGGCTGTACGATTGGTCGGCCTCTCCCTTCACATTTGTATTCATTTAACATGTCATAGACATGTATACTATTCGGCTGAAAAGTAAATTGCCGACTGAATACGCCGATGATGGCTCATTCAATTGAATGTACTTCCGGGTTATGTTTATTTACTGTGGCACATTTTGCAAACAAAATGATGACTTTTAGTTTTATGTAGAAGCTTTTTATTAAGAGATGTATTGTTATGAAACCGGAATGTAGCTCAAGTTGTTGAATTGCAAAACAGAGACGCTTTGCAAGCACATTTTTGGAAAGTTACGAAACGGGTTTATTCGAGCTTAATCACACCCTGTAAATTATTGAGACTTAGGTCGCCACACCTAAAACTAAAATAGTTTGAAATTCAACTTCCGTGTGAAAATTTTTCTTGGATCAATATTTAGGGAAGGACTAGTTTACTTCTGAGCGAGTGGTGGTGGTGGGGGGGGGGGGGGGGGGGGGTTTGGATTTTTTTGAACAAAAACATCCCGCAAGCCATATAAGCCATATCGTGCAAACCGCTAAAGCCTGACTTGAAGCTTTGTCTTTTTTTAGTAAAAACAATTCGCAGCAGCAACACAGCTAAAGGAATAATATCGAGTACTGACCAACCCTGAGGCCTTGGACTTACAACATCGGGAATTGCATTATTTCTTGTAAGTGTGCACAGCATACGCATCTCGCTAAGGCATTTGAAGAGAATACTAAGGTCGGGATGTACAAGACGTCGCCATCCGAGTGATCTTAATGAGGTATGAGAAGCAGTCGAGATCGGAAGAACTGAGAGGTCAGTAGTGAAAGCCTTCTCGGATATAGGGCAATGCATGCATCAGAGACTTATCAATCGACTGAAGCCATCATTGGCGCCATGAATGCTGAATCCATATGGCTTCAGTTTGTCGTACCCGTCAATATGCCATAAATAGTTAGGACCTTTACATCGGTACAATCTTCTTCATAATCTATGTCGTGATCTATACTCCACTCCTTTAGGATCGAAGATCCTCAAAACATGGCGAACGACTTCCCGCGTAGTAACAAGACCATGCTGATTGATAAATATCCGATGCATTGCCCTACCCTGAAGGCTTTCACTTCTTCTCTGAAGATCACTCGCATGACGACGTCTTGTACATTCCAACCACCTTAATATTCTCTTCAAATACCTTAGCGAGATGCGTATGCCGTGCACACTTACAAGAAATAATTCAATTTCCAATACTGTAAGTCCAAGGTTAAAATAGTTTTGTATTATCTCCCCGCATAAGCACATTGTTCCTTATTGCAGGGGAGTAATTTGGAAGTACTGCTGTTGAGACAGTACAAATAACAACTAAAACATACGAAGAAAGTGATAAACTTCATAACTACAAATCATAGGACAGTACATTATCAGGCGAAAGTTAACTTGGAAGACGCTGTAGACAGCTAACCTTTGATTCGCACGACTCCATGTTGTCTCCAAGTAAGTCGCAAGTAAGTGGCAAGTAAGTCGCAAGTAAGTCGTAAGTAAGTCGCAAGTAAGTTGCAAGCCAAAAAAGTGGGAGAAATGTATGTCCCTTTGAAGCCACCGTAGGATAGGGTGTATTTAACTTGTAGCAACTAAATAATATTCAGTTTTGAACATGCTACGCAACAAGCAACATAGTGGCAGCGGTTCATTCACATATCAGGCCAACGGTTTGTATAGGTGTATAGGTGTTTGTCAGTCTGAGAGACTCCAAAAACTTCACAATAGGGCACAGGCAGCCCAAGCTCACGTCACGAGAAAGCGAAGGGTTAATTATTAGCGGTGTGTGAGACGGGACGTGACCCTTCGACGAAAGCGGTATTGGGTTACACGGCGGCCGTTTTAAACATTTAAGACTTTGTATGGGGAAAAAATAACGTAGATTTCGAACGCTCGATAAAGCGAAATTTAGGCATTAATTCAATAAAGTGATTCTATTGAACTCACCTCTGGTGTATTCTTTTGTCCTTCGGGGTATTTCAAGCCGTTTTGGGTTGTTTTGTCACCACTGTTATTCCCTTCATAAGACGAAGTCGACTTCGTCTTATGAAGGGAATAACATACGTACTAATAACGTACTGAAGCAGGCAAACGAACCTTTCAATATCGCGGTTCTGTACTCTGGAACAGCTTACCTTTGAGCGCTAAGATACAGCCCACTCTTAGCTCTTTTAAATCATGCATTTAATTTTTATCTAATTTAATGATAGTTAATAAAGGATAGTTTTTATCGTTTTTAATACATTTTATATACTAGATAATTAATTTAGTGAGATAATTTAAATTAGTTAAGTACTTAATCTATTTGTAAATGGTTTGAACCCAGGAGTATCAGTAGTCTGTTGTTTGTGATCGTCCGGGTGAGTGTAGTTCTGAAAAGAACTGTTGTTGTTGACAATGACTGACGTTTCGACAACCTGAGCGGAAGTCATCTTCAGAGTCATGTGAATTGTGAATGGTCAGTTGATGTTATATACGTCTGGTTATCTCAGGCGGTGTGCGTCACGAGATTTGACCAATAGCAAGCCGTTGTTTAAACAATAGTCCTCGCGGCAAACAAGAAGCTATTTCAGGGCGTGGAGTTGAAAAAATCGTTCCTTTTCAAGGATTTCAGCGATGTTAATTGAAAATGTTTTCAGGCAGAATTAAAGAGAAATATCCCTTCTTCGTTATGGCTACAATTAAATCTTAGATTCGAGCACAATGACTGCCTTAGCTGACCTCAAAGTAAACCTACTCGATTCAATTGCCACATTATCGTATACTGAACTTTCACACCTTTTCTTAGACTTCTCATTCCTTTACACGTTTGTTTTTCGTAAATAATTTGGGACATACAGGTTATTTAGCCTTTCTTCTTTGAGAATTTCGGGGTCTACCCGGGTCTACCCCTTTTAGTTTTCTTGGTTGAAGCCGTTCAAAATTGATAAGTTCACCAACTCGCCTAGGTCTCCTGGTGAGTAACAATAATTTTCTGCGCCCACGCGGCGGTCACGCGCGTCCTTTATCATCTTGTTTGGTCTTTTTTCGGCCTATTTTCCCCTCAATTATAGTTGAAGGAAGAAAACATTCAAACCTTCATAGGTTTTGATGTTCAAAGTGACTTCTTTTGCCGGCGTTTGCAGTGCTTGTTCTGTATAATACGTGGAGCGGTCTTGCGTGATTTAGGTCTCGTGGCGTTGACCCGTGCATAAATTTGATCTTTCCGGTCGTCTTGTTTATTAACGGATTGTATGTTTCGATTCAAATCAGAATAGTGTGTCAGAGAAAAAGAAAAACCGGCCTTTACGAAGTAGTTTTGCGTTTGTAAACTTGTATATTTGATTACTTTACCAAAGAAAAAGCGCTAGATTTAAATTCAGGCTAAATAACGCAAACGTAGGAGATGCTCACTCCGTGGAGACTAAGGGATAATGAGCCGCTACACAAATTAACCCATGGGGCATTGCAAGTCGTGACGCACACCGCCTGGGTTATAACTGTCATTGGTCAGTTTAGCCGTGATGTTATTGGTTGTAGGGACTCAAGTCAGTGATAGGTGCGTTTCGATCCGTGTATTGTTAGTGTAATTTCTGTTGTCATATTGTTAGTCAAATTTGTCAGTGAGTTCAGTCTATTGTTCGTCTGTCTTGTTGACAAGTCGTTTGTAAGCCGCAGGTAGCTGTTGACATCTGTTCAGTGGTGTCTGTTCTAAGTTAGTAAACCAACTTTCTAGAGTGAGTCGTTTGTGGTAGTCCGTACTGTAGGTAACGCATTCGACGATTTGTCGGATTATTGTATCATGCAAAATAGGTTCGATCCATCGAAAGAAACTGAAGCACAGAAGTGGACCAAGCCAGAGAAAGCAATGACGTGTGTCCATGCATCGTTATCTCCTGCGGCAAGAGCGGTTTACCAATACAGTCTGGTTCTAGCATGTCTAGTTCAAACCTCACATGGTTGTTGCCGCTTTGAGAGAATATTACGGTGTTAGCATCGGAGTGTCAGGGGAATGACAAAAGTTTCTTCGCTTGCTACAGAACGAAAACGAATTCATCGCTTCTTGGGAGACGCGAGTACGCAATCAAGCAGCACAGTGCGAATATGAAGCTTTCGCGGACGAGCTTATGAGGGATCAATTTATCGCCGGTTTGATATCTGAAGCTCTACGTGTGAAATTGATCGAGAAAGGACACATACACAGAACCACCGCGCAAGCAAGGGTCACGTTACGAGAAGTTGTCGAAGTTGCTAAAGCTTTTGAGGCGACTACGTTCGCAAATCAGCTAATGAAAACAGCCAGAAACACACAGCAGGAGCAGGTGAACTTTACAAACAAAACGACATCTACAGATCAAAGTCTGAGATCAACCCCGTCATTGTGTATCTGATGGTGTCGTACCAGCCATCACTGAACAACCCTGACAACGACACTGCCCAGCATTTGGCAAGAGATGACCTAACGGTCCATACAGATCACCAGCCTCTAGAAACAATATTTAAGAAGCCTATCAGCAGAGCCCCTCGCAAATTGCAAAGAATAATGTTGAAATTGCAAACATATCAATTCACAGTCAGTAGAACAAAGGAAAAGAGCTTTATGTTGCGGACACTTTGTCTCGCGCAGCCGGCAATGGTCACCATTCCTCTTCCGCTGGCGAAAGTGATGTGTTTGCGATTGGAATAAGCGGAAATGGAGTTCATACCAAATCAAGTCACAGCAAACACACTAAAGCGGATTAAGAGAGAGACCACCGAAGACCCTGCCCTAGCAGTCCTGTGCACGGTGATAATGAACGGGTGGCCATCTAATAGACTCTCAGTTCCAGAGGAACTAAAAGTCTACTGGAACTTCAGAGATGAGATATCAGTTTATAATGGTGTCCTCTATAGATCTCATCAAGTCATTGTTCCAGCCTCTCTTCGATCTAAGATGTTAAGTAAAATACACAAAGCACACCAGGAAACATATCGAAGATACCTATCTGGCGCTAGTAGCAGACCGGAAAGTGCGCCAACAGAACAAAAGGATCAGACAACGCCCAGTACACCAACGGAACCAGAACTTACACCACCGGCAGAATCTGGGCCTCGCTGCTCAACAAGAGAACGCAGACTGCCTTCAAGATTTCATCTCTATGTCATGTAAAGAACAGTTAACAGAGAAGAGAAACTCGAAAGAACATACTGTTGAAATTTCAAAAATCGTGCCAAAACGGAGCTGTGTTTGGTTCAGTACCGAGTTAGACGGGGCATGGGTCTAGTCACGTGAAGTGACGTACTTTCGGGAACCATTTCCTTCATTTTTGCACGAATCGAGTGTAAATACCGTGCTTTAGTCGTGCAAAACTCGTGCAAAAAAGAAATTATGCCTGCCCGGTGCCTCGCCGTTGAAAGAACTCGACGATGCTTTCTTTGGGGGAATTTCGGTTCCCGAATCTACGTCATATCGGGCACTCACCCCAGATCCCATGTTGCTCGGTACTGAACCAAATTATCCTCTAATTCAACAGGTCACAGAAAATCGAGGATTTCACCAAATCTAAAAATTTTTTCACAGATACACTCCAGCAAACAAGCACATTCATTTAGGCGAATAAAGAAATTAGGAATTAGGTGCACTTTAATAACCTTTGATTTTCTATAACTGTAATTTTATCATGGACAATCATTCCAAACGTAGAAGGTTAATAGTTAAACATATATCGGAAAAGCTAATTTATTTAACTATACAAAGCAAATTCGCTGGCATATCGCCGATTTGCTTAATTTTAAAATTTTGATCATGTGACATGTCACGTGACCAAACTTATGCATTAAGGAGGAAGACGTCAAGATTTACATTCAGGGAAAATTTCAACCTGGTCTAGACAATCTAGCCGAAGATATTACTTAAGTGTCAACCATATTTTCGGAACCGAATTTACCTGAAAAAAAAAAACATATATATATTACTCGCAAAACCACCTGTAACTTATAGTGATCAACATTCATTTTCTCATTTCACCGTCAATACTCTGTCAAGGAGAATGGTGTTATTAGAACATAGCCTATGAAGGCTAGAAAATTAAAAAAAAAAAAGTTTTAAAAACAATGTTTGCCAATTTCATGAGAAAGATAGTTTTTTTCAGATCCAATTGAATGTTCATTAATAAAAGAACAATATGCAAACATTCCCGCGTCAAATTCTCAAAGCAAGAGCTAATAATAGAGATGCAGGCCGTTCTGAATATCAAATAAAAAAACGCTGAAAATTATGAAAAATAATATTAAATTGTTTTTCGCTCTGCTACTTTAAGAACATTTTACAAATAAAACAATTTATAAGGTCTATGGTAAAAAAGTGATTAAATGTAGGCATATGACAAGGAAAAGAAGAGTAGTTTTTCAAAATAAGATATTTAACAACGCCACAAGCTGTTTTTCTCTTGCGATGAAAATTAAGATAACATACGAAATATTAATGCTGTACGTAGAAATAATGAATAATGGAATATTTGTTTCGCCTTGAACTGGAATGCTCGTCATCTTGTTTAGGGGTGTAAATTACGTATTTCGGTATCAATTAGGGTGTTCAGGAAGGAACGCCGGTATTTTTAGCCATCAAGGTATCGTTTAAGGCAACACGCGAAGTTTTATGACCATGATTTTATATCATGCCATTAATAGATAAAAGCATTCGATAACAAAGTCTTTATCGTCATTAAAGTCACTGCAGCTCTTGTTTGTCAGTCCTTTTTAGAATGGTATTTTTCAGGGGTCAACTAAAGCTTGAGTCATGCCCAGATTGGTCTCCTTTAGGGGTTTAATTCTAAATTTATGCCGGACAAGCATCCCCGTATTTTTCTTTTGGGATTCCCCCATCCCCCTTCCCCCTCCCCTCCCCCTCCCCCTGCAACCCCACCCGTTCCACCGCAACCCCACCCGTTCCACCGCAACCCCACCCTCGGGAACTACTTAATTTCAGCAAAAAATATAATTGTGGCGGATTAAATCTTGAAACTGAAGCTAAGCGAGCGGCGTTGTCGCTCGCGGAAATCTCCTCGTGGTATCGCTCGTGCAACTACATGCAGTCACTGCGACCAAATTAAAGAATTAATCAAGCCATTTTATGCCTCAATAAAACCCCAACAAACTAATATTTTCTGAAAGCTTAATAAGGAAAGATTACGAAAACGTTTTATGAAGACGAAAAACGATGTATGCGTTTAAAATATAGCAAGTGATTTCCAAAAGTACATCTTTCACAAAATTGAGTTCCGCTATCTACAGCCGGAAATGATCTAAAGAGCCAAAAGAGGGAAATGAACATCGCGCCGAGTACCTAACACCTTTGCCTAAAAAAAAAAAACGTGTCGGGGAATTTTGATAACTTGTCTGGTTTGTTTTCTGCACGCAGTTAAAAATTTTCGATTTCGAAAGACATCCATTCCTCTACATTTAACTGCCCATAATGTTTGAACGAAATCAAAAGATAAAGATCGGAGACACATCTTTTTTAGACAATGGAGTTAGGTACTTGTCGCAATGTTCATTTCCTTCTTTGGTTCATTTCCGGCTGGAGCGGAACTCGATTTTGTGAAGGATGTACTTTTGAAAATCACTCGCTATATTCTAGACAGTTTTTAGTTTTTCTAAAAAAGGCGCGAAAGCCAAAGTGGTGTTTTGGGGTAACCTGATACCTTGCATCTATTCACTTCGAGTCGTGTGTACTACTCGTGAGACTAGTCGCTGTGACCAAAATAAAAGGAAAACCCAATACAACACCTAACCAGTTGCTACAATCAGTCTCTCTGTGTGCCGACCCTAACAGTCATGTTTAACAAAAACATTTATATTACATAGTCACGAAACCAATTAATATAATGTCTGTCATAAGTCTTTCATTTTTTGTCTTTTTCTTTTTGTTAAGAAAAAAAGGTGTTGATTTAACAAATATAACATGCACGAGAGACAAAATTATGAAAATTCCTTACAGGAGTTAACTCTTCAATTTTTATACTAAGCGGGTAGTTAACATGAGCAAAACACACTTATAAATACGATGTATGTCTAAAACGTCCATCATAAAAAAATGAAACTGTCGTTGATTAAGGATAAAATATACCAACTCAGTAGCAGCTGCTTTTTTCTAGAGATGTAAAAAGTAAAATCGTGTTTCTTTTTTTCATTTCTGAATTTTATAAAACAGTGCTATATTCACCAAGTGAACATAGAAAGTGTTTCTTTTAAAGTTGACTGAACATTGCATGAGATGTATTTATGTTTTTTTTGGTGTCCCGTTTTTTAAGTTATTAAAAACAACAGCTGTACAAGGCTTTACTTCTTGCGTGTGTGTTCGGCGTCGTTCATGCTGGTAATATTCATCAACAGAGAAAATCGAGCATTCTATATCACTTTAACAGAGCGAATCGATCATCTATAAAGGTGAGTTATTGGTTACAGTTTATAGTGCGTAATATTTGCCCTTAATTTAGTTGAACAATTCTGTCACTTTAACACTCTTATAAAAGAGGAAACTAGAAATCAATAAGCACGTATTCGCCTTCCTCGCATTCTTACATCGAAGAAAGATAACCCTTTGTATGGACGTGACGACTGCCTTCAAAAAGGGAATAAAGATGGATCGTTTTAACACTAAATGATGATGCAGTTATAATAAGGATTTCAAGCGAAAACGAGCTGAAGTTTAAACAGATCGATTAAAATGAATATACCACACATCATTAATAAATTACTAAACTTTATTCTAAAATTGTTTTCTCATATATAGTAGTTTATTTAATTATCATGATAAATGGGTGACATGATATACAAAATACCGGCTTAATTACTGATCACGATGTAAAGTAGAACTATTTTATTTATCATTTACGCTTTCTTTGCAAGATATCAAAAATTTGCATGTTTAGCGTCTGACTCAATGACACTGTTTAAAATAGAATATTCTTTGCTCAGACATCCATCGCATTGATACTGTATTTTGCTTAACAGTAGATATCCGACGCTGCTTATATCGTTTGGTCCACCTCTTTTATCCGCTGTGATATATTTTCAATTGACTAGATCTGACTGGCTTTCAATTGTTCTCCATTCTGAACGTAGGTATTTTTCTGACCAAAATATTTAATTCGTAGCATATAAACCTACAATATGATGAAAAAATATACTTTCGGCTTCGTCAGGTCCTGGAGGATCTCAAACCCTCTATATGCATGACCATGAACTGGATGCATGGTGATTTTAGTCAAGCGAGTTTCGGACTTCAAAGTTGAATATTGTACTGAAAACAAACAGAAGAGAAGAAGAGAAGAAGAAAAGTGCCAACTACAATTTTTGATCCACTAAACTAAAATTCTACTGTCTGCGTTAAATTTCTGGTGTTATCTTATCTTCATGAATTTGTTTTATAAGATGCTAACATGTCCATTTGACAGGGACACCCAACGAATTGTTTCACCAAATAGCTGTTAGGGATGCTGACACCGTCCTCATATTAATTTTTGGATTACCATTAGAAGAAAAGTTTTAGGTTTTCAAGCTGTAAATGTAAACTGACGACCCAAGTCCAGCTAAAAATTTCGGGAGGTAAATAACTCGTTTAAAAAAATAAAATGCATTTTGACGCGCCATTCGATATCGCCTTATTCCCAGCCCGCAAGTCGGCGTTCGGTTTCAGGTGTGAGGAACTTCATGGAAATCACACTTGAGCTAACTTCTTCGAAGGAAATGATTTTGTTCCTAATATTTTCGGCCTGTTCCATTATACAGAAAATATTTACGGCCTATTTTTTACCCCAAATGTCTATTAATAATACAAAGATTTCGATCACTTTTGACTTCATTATGAAAAAGCTTGTACACACACACACACACACACACACACACACACACACACACACACACACACACACACATTTAACAGCGAATAAACTGCTTGGTAAAGCGATGAGCACAACCATATTTAAAAATATGAACGGCTCGCTGTCAATGTGTTCAGGCTTTAGCTTGTGTTTCATGGATTACCAGTGAAAACTATTGCAATGCCATAATTCTATAAATTCATTCATTATTCTTTTTAGAAGAACTTTGAGGTGTGGCATTGCCATCCATAAAAGCCATGTAGACGCGCACGTTTATCGTTTCGGTAGGTAAGTCTTACTGCTGTGACTTTCCTTATGATAAATTTCTGTTTTGATGCAACCGTCTGTAATGTTGGAAAATTTAAAGATATTGCATAATTGCTTTTTCGAAATGATCACCGATCGTACGATTCCACACGCTTCACGATCATTAAAACAGTTATTTTATACGTAAACTAAATTTGCAAGCTTTATATTTAAGAGCATTTCAATTATATCGTATAACATAAAAAAATAAATCAACGTTTACGGCTATATTTCATTTCATCTTCTATTCTCAGGAATAGTGGGTCTCTAGAAAGGATCAAACATTAGTGCGATTATGGTCACACAGCAGTTCTTTAGCATCGGAGTGTGTTTCTTTCTACTTGTGCTGGTGTGGAAAGAAAATAACACCGCCCTCGCCAGCCGAGGTAAGAACACATAATGAGTTATTTTCCTACGTTAACTCTGTTTTTACTCTATTCAAAATATCCCGGTTTTTTGAAAAGTCCAAATTCCAACATAAGAGCTCATTGCGATGGTCTACGTAGCTACCGTAAATCCTCTATGAAGCACCCCGGGGGCTTATTGATTTCAAGTGCATTTTCGTTTTTTTTTTTTTTTTTGGGGGGGGGGGTGGGCTTAATAGAGAGGGGGGGGCTTATTAGAGAGGGGGGGGGGGGGGGCTTATAGATAACTTAGCGAAACACAAGCAGTTCACCACTCATTGATTACCGTAATAATGATCATTTTTAGTGCAACTACCGGTTATATTTTCCCCAAAGCTCGCGAGTACTGTCAGTATATGAATTCGTGCTGGGATTGGAACGGTACAAATGTACCAGTTATATAGTTAGCCGTTTAACAAATCGACCGCATTTTTCCATGGTCTATACTCTCATCGACCATAGAAATGACGTCATAAAATGTTCAAAACTCAAGTGGAACCACGAGCCGTTAGGCGAGTGGTTTCACTGCCAAGTTTTGAACACTTTATGGCGTCATTTCTATGGTCGATGAGAGTATAGACCATGGAAAAATGCGGTCGATTTGTTTTTTACAATAACAAAGTTGAATAACTGCGAGCGCAGAGCAAACGAGTTTGCGGGAATCATTTTAGAAAATCAAGATAAACAACCTAACACTGACAAACTGCTGCAAAATGTTTTTTGCGTGGGGAATAATTAAAGCCTTAACTTTTTATGTGAATAAATTATGTAACGAAAAAGGCTCACACAAAAATTCTCTTCAGCTTAAATCATTGCTAGAATCTTTTAATATAAATTTTAACACAGCAAAACAAAGAGCCGTTATTCGGCAAATTTTAGAGAACCGCGCTCGGCGATAATCGCAAAATAGAGCACAATAACCTCACACAAAGTCAAATATAAAATTACCAGGCACAGTTTACAAAGCTAACCTTTTTCAAATTTGAAATATCTTCGAATAATCAGATGACTCTTTGCTCCAAGTTGTTTTCGGCTCAGTTTTAGTTCTTTCGGGCGCCAGCGACTGATTCCGTGGATTTTCCCGTGAAACTACGACAAGTTGTTTGTCCTTTTTGCTTCGCACTTAATTCCAGGCAGGTTTAGCTGATTGTAAATTAAATTTAACTGACGAGAGAGCATTCTTTTCATTGAAGAATTCCAGTTTTAAGTGCATTTTTCACTGTTTGAAGAACCCGTAGCGCCAAACGTTTGACAAAACTCACGCGTTGCGTTACCTGTTACGTCATTTTCATGGTCTATACTCTCATCGACCATAAAAATGAGCCAATCAGCGCGCGGGAATTCACACAGTTATTGTAAAATTAACAAATAGATTCCATTTGGCCGTGTGTCTGTTCAGTTATAGATCACAGATGACGTCAAAATGTGGTAAGAACAAAAAAGTGGCACACGAGCCGCAGGCGAGTGTGTCACTGATGTTCTTACCACATTTTGACGTCTTCTGTGATCTATAACTGAACAGACACACGGCCAAATGGAATCTATTTGTTTTATACAATGAACAGAAAAGTAAAAAGAGTAAAATTACGAACTTGCCTCGTAGCGCTCGACTGTTCGAAGATTTGTTCCAGTTTAGGTATTTTTCAAGTCGCCAAGAATACTTTTCGTCTTGGTTTCTTCTTTTTCTTGCTCGTAAACAGCTCCTGCTAAACATTTTTCGAGGCTTTCACTTGCTCAATCCAGAATAATCTCGCAAACATTTTCAAAACTGTGCGCCATGTTGGACAAAACAAAGGAAACAATTTTTCTATGACGTCAGCCGTGCTTCTGTACTCTGATAGATCATAGGCAACGACCAATCACAGAGCGCGTAGTATTCAGTTCATTGTATAATATAGTTTTGATTGTCTCGGTTGTGAAGGAAAAGGTGGGGGGCTTAAAGGGGTGGGGGGGGGGGGGCGGGGAGGGGGTTAATGAATTTCTTGTTCCAAAGAGGGGAGGGGGCTTAATAGAGGAGTTACGGTATTTCCATAGGCACTATCACGGAGAACGCTGTTTAATGTCAATACAATTTCCTTTGGAGATCACAACTTTTTATTTGGAGTTATACAGTACGTATGATTACGTGTTCATGTTATACAAATAAGTTTGATTTTGATAAAGGAGTCGCCTTTTCCCTTTTATAGAATGTGGGTCAGTGGTAAATAATTCACTTTCAAGTCCAGGATATCCAAGCAACTACCCAAATAATATGGACTGTAGTTACTGGATTCCCATTCCAGACGGCATGACGATGTTGATTAACTTTACGGACTTCGACTTGGAGGATCACTCCAGGTGCCGGTAAGTTAAGGCAAACTTTATCCTTAAAGCATAAGATAGGTAGGCAGGTATGTAGTTATTTTTCGTCAGATTATGAGCGGCGGGGTTGTAAAAAGTAAAAGCGAAGTATATATAATACAAGCTCGGTGAGCTTGTTTTTAAAACATAGTACATTTTGCTACAGTAAAAACCCGCATATATGAACCTAATTTTTAAGAACCTGTTAGGCTAAGATTGCCATTTAGACCCCCTTTACATAAGAACCTGTCTAAGCTTAAAAGGTTAAAACCTGGCCAGGCTAGGCATTGTAGTTGTTGTGTTCTATGATAGTTTAGCTTTGTTTTGTTGATGTTTCATCGGTATAAAGGTATTGAGAGAAGTATAACAACTTAAAATAGGGTTTGTATTTGTTTATATGCATATTTTATATAAACAATAGAAAGTAACAATATTCTTCCAGCAACAAATACATTTTTCCTTAAGAAAATAAGAACTTGTTTAAGAACCTAAATAGCCTAATTTCCCAGTAAGCACCAATTATATAAGAACCTTTGAGGCTAACTTATATAACTTTTGAGGTTCTTATATGCGGGATTTTACTGTATTCAATACTGTTTTCCTTTTAAGTAACATTTTGGGTCTACTTTTGACGTTTGCGTTCTCTCTCTATATTTTTTCAAGTCACGATGCGTTGTTTCATGAATGTGGGCTCTATATAAAACCCGCACGCATACTATGCGGTTGATGGTTTATGCTTTTTACACGACGTTTTTACAATTAGGTACATACGGCTGGCCAATAACTCTCTGGCCTTAAAAAGAATTAACCGATCCTTGATCAGGGTGAAATAAGGCGTTTCTGTCTCCGTTTTCATAGCGGTTTCCCAACGGAAACTTAAATTTCCGCAAACGGAAATTTAAGTATCCGTTGCGGGAAACACGAGTTTACATCATGTTTCCGCAGCTGCGGAGTCGCGGAAACGCATCACTTAAACTCGTGTTTCCGCAACGTTTCCGTCTTACGTAATCTCGTATAGCCGCCATGTTTCCGCAGCTCGGAAATTCGGCGGACACATGTTTATCCATAGCGTTTCCGTAATGCGTAAACGCGACACCGTCATCATGTTTCCGCAGCTGCGGAGTCGCGGAAACGCATCACTTAAACTCGAGTTTCCGCAAGGTTTCCGTTTTTACGCAATCTCGTATAGCCGTCGTGTTTCCGCAGCCCGGAAATTTGGCGGACGCATGTTTGTCCATGGCGTTTCCAAAATGTGTAGACGCAATCGTATCGTTTGAGGTTTCTACAACTAAAAACAGAGAGGGCTCACATATATCCTCGAAAAGGAAAAATTAAGAGTTTGGGGGAACCCGCGATTCGTCCATGTCGCAATTTGTAAGAAACAATTGCAATCGAATTTAAACTATTCATCACGTTCTTTTTTTTGCGTTTATATTGAGACCTACAACATACTCATGTTAAATCCATATAATTTTATTTTCCAATTTAAGACGTATTATAATTTGTGGTCTATTATATCTATCTTCATTTATTAAAATATATACACTGTAATATAAAATTTCATACTATAATTTCTTTAAATATTTTGTAAAAAATCTAACTCTAACTCTAAAAATTGCTGTTAAAATAATTAAACATCATACAAATTACATTAATCTACTACTTAAAGGAGCTATTTCATGGTGATTTTGGGATCAAAACTGCCCCAAATTAAAACACTAATAGGAATACATGCATCAAGTGAGTTATCAAAAAATAAAAAAAAAAATAAATAATAAACGATATTGATTTATCTTTAAAGTAAAATCAAAAATGGTGACATAGCCCCTTTATTATATCATATCTTTAAATATATTTAAAAACTTGCTGGTGAGATGATTAAAGGGACACTGTCATGAGCCGGGTGCATGTGCCAGTATCTCGATTTGAAACTTCATTAGTTCAGCCGAAATTTTTCCAAGTTGAAGGGACAATTTCAAAATGGGTTGACTAAAGCTGGCAGTGGAAAACAAATAAACACTTTGAAATGGATAGGTATATTTGAAAACTATCAGGATGGGGCAGGATATTTCAAGTGTGCCTGGTCAGCAAATGGGAAGCTGTGACAGTGCCCCTTTAACAGCATATAAATTATATTACTCTATTACTTAAAGCAATGTCTTTGTACAGATTATTCAATAGCGATTTATTTCAAGTTCTTTGTTTGGAATGACTTTTGGAATTTTATGATTTAAAATTGGCCATTTCTCTGAAAGATTTTGAAAAATTATGTCTGATTAAGGACAGTTTTTCTTCACAAGAAAATCATACTCAATATATTTTGAAAAATCCATACATTTGCACTTAAAATACATAAAGCCATAAAGCCCATAAAAAGTAATGTATAATTCCATGACCTTTTGTCGCCCTCAGGGGCTGGGCAAGAGCTTGCAGCCATGTCTCACAAGTTTGAAGGCCACCCCAAATACTTCCTGTAGCTTCCTCTAGCTCAGCTGTCAGAATTTGCATTGGCCAATCATCACCAAACTGGAAACGAGTTTCAATGTAAGCAGACATGTAACAACTGCTTATCATCAAATTAAGACATTGAGACATTCCTACAAGCTCTTGCTTCTTCCGCCTTCCCATTCCCCCCCCCCCCCCCCCAAAAAAAAAAACAACAACAACAACAACAACGACAACCACTGCCCCAATCCAGAAAGTTTGCAGAAAGTTTGCTCACAGGCAGCAGGGCTCGAGACTAACGGCAGCCAACTAGCCAAAGTCTAGTAAAAAATCAGTTTTGGTATCTCAATTAGAATTAAAATTAGAATTAAGAAGACAAGTATTTAAGTATGAGATTGGGATTTTAGAAAAAAGAAGAAGCAAAGACTGATCAAAATAAGTTTCCACGGTCTCCGAGATTTTTTCCCTAAAAGTAATTTACTTGGCACATATTACTGTATTAACTGTACCCCGTACAAGTCTGGCAAGTGAAAATTTAATTTGGCTAGTAAAATTAAACCTCACCCTAGCCACTAGACTAAGCTTAAAAGTTATTCTCGAGCCCTGCAGGCACATTTCTATTACATTCAACTATCAGGCACGCGTCCTGCCCAAGATGGACAGTTTTCTGGCATTGTTCTATTGCTTACATTTTCACCTGGTACTCTAATAAGTTTTGCCGCGGTCCTCTTTTGCCGCTTGCTCAAGTTGTCTTCCATATGATATTTTCATTCCAAATTAATATACTTCAAGGTGGGTCTGAGTACATTATGCAGCAAAAACAACAACCACATTTTTATTACCCTTTTCACTCCAAAGCGCCTCCTTGCAGCAATCCGGTGTTCTAGTTTTCCATTTCGTCTCCTCACTGCTTCATCCCTAGTACTTCTCCCGGAGCAACTGCAGCTAGACATTGGGAGAATCAATGCACATCTTATGAGAAAGAACTAGTAAATAGAGTTAATAAGGGTAAGACAGGAGACGGCCGACCACTCTCTAAGAAATTATACCTCAACTTTGGTGATCAGACATCACCTTTGTCATGAATTAAAAGAAAATTCACTATATTGTGGCATCACAGCTATGTGAATCAGTTCATAAAACACATTGATCCTAGCATAGGTTCGATTGTATAATACTAGATCCTTTTAAAGTGCCTATCACCCCAAAAAGTTATTTTCAGAATCAACTCTATGTACATTGAATAGTTGAATGGTAAAATATTTCTTGTTTTGAACATCGCGTTTGTGAGTTACAGAGATTTGAATTTACAAAATGCTAATTAGATGACGTCAACCCGGGAATTTGCCATTATTTCTACACCAATTTACAATGTGCAGTTTACAGTTCGAGGATAATTAATTTGATAAATACTAAAAATAAACTGTGGATAGTCAATTGATTCGTAAAAAATATTACTTGGAGGTGCAAACAAGTAGTTGTATAATAAATGATTCCCAGGTTGACGCCATCTAATTAGCATTTTGTAAATTCAAATCTCTATAACTCACTAACACGACGTTCAAAACAAGAAATATTTTACCATTCACAGTATTCAATGTACATAGACCACTTTCATAATGGCGGCCGATTTATTTATTCTATTATATGTATGTTAATTAGCCTCACTGGCCTCATTTTAGAGTAAATATTCTTTTGAATTTTGCACATGTTACCGAGGCCAGTGAGGCTAATTAACATACATATAAAAGAATAAATAAATCGGCCGCCATTATGAAAGTGGTCTAAAGAGTTGATTCTGAAAGTAACTTTCTAGGGGCGTTAGGTACTTTAAAGACATCATATACGGACACTTGTAAGAACCTTTATAATTAAACGTACCTTTGATCTCAGCCTTGCTTGGACCATTTTTCTTTTCCATAACAGCGTCTTTTCACTTTCTTTATTCTTGCCATAGCTCAAATAAGGAAAATAAAAATATCAACTGTTAATTTACAGCGGAAGACTCAGGGTGGCACTTAATATGAATGTTTTCCTTTCCCAGTTGTTCAAAACGTGGTCGGATAGCGCTTAGTGCTATCCACCTTTTGAACAACTGGGACCAGATGTCTACACAGTATATTTTATGGATTGTCAATTTATGTTTTGAAAGTAGGGAGGCCGGCCCTATCTGGATTGCTACCGATATTGGTAGCACCAAGATACATGTAGGTGGCCACTTCTCACTTGAGATTATCAAACGTCCTTTGGTTTCTTTGAAAAAAAAAATTGTAAACAGCAAACTCCCACTGACTCCAATAACTGTATATAGTATTGGATGGGGTAAAATATTTTATTCCTTAAAATATACTGTATGCCTTCGCTGATAAAGTACAGTGGATTGATACCAAGCACTATTTTCCCGCTCAGAGATGGAAAAACTGCCTTCAGACTGCCCACGCAAAGATGGGCGGCCCGCGACTTGGCATCAATGGTTGTCCTTCAGTTTCTTAAGAGCATAAATTTGCTATTTGCAAAATGCGGTCCGGCGAAAAATGGATTTTTTTAACACCAAAAATCATTTACTGTGAACTCAGTGATGTCTGGTCGATTGATGCCAAGCGCTATTTTCCCACTCAGAGATGGAAAAACCGCCTTCGGACTGCCCACGCAAAGATGAGTGGCCCGCTACTTGGCATCAATGGTTGTCCATCAGTTTCTTAATAGCATAAATTTGCTATTTGCAAAATGCGGTCCGGCGAAAAATGGATTTTTTTAACACCAAAAATCATTTACTGTGAACTAAGTTAAGTCCGGTCGATTGATGCCAAGCGCTATTTTCCCACTCAGAGATGGAAAAACCACCTTTGGACTGCCCACGCAAAGATGTGCGGCCCGCTACTTGACATCAATGGTTGTCCTTCAGTTTCTTAAGAGCATAAATTAATTTTGCTATTTGCAAAATGCAGTCAGGCGAAAAATGGACTTTTTTGGACACCAAAAATCATTTGCTGTGAACTCAGTGAGGTCTGGTCGATTGATGCCAAGCGCTATTTTCCCACTCAGAGATGGAAAAAACCGCCTTCGGACTGCCCACGCAAAGATGAGCGGCCCGCTACTTGGCATCAATGGTTGTCCTTCAGTTTCTTAATAGCATAAATTTGCTATTTGCAAAATGCGGTCCGGCGAAAAATGGATTTTTTAACACCAAAAATCATTTACTGTGAACTAAGTGAAGTCCGGTTGATTGATGCCAAGCGCTATTTTCCCACTCAGAGATGGAAAAACCACCTTCCGACTGCCCACGCAAAGATGTGCGGCCCGCTACTTGACATCAATGGTTGTCCTTCAGTTTCTTAAACGAGCATAAATTTGCTATTTGCAAAATGTGGTCTGGCGAAAAATGGAGTTTTTTTAACACCAAAAATCATTTACTGTGAACTAAGTGAAGTCCGGTCGATTGATGCCAAGCGCTATTTTCCCACTCAGAGATGGAAAAACCACCTTTGGACTGCCCACGCAAAGATGTGCGGCCCGCTACTTGACATCAATGGTTGTCCTTCAGTTTCTTAAGAGCATAAATTAATTTTGCTATTTGCAAAATGCAGTCAGGCGAAAAATGGACTTTTTTGGACACCAAAAATCATTTGCTGTGAACTCAGTGAGGTCTGGTCGATTGATGCCAAGCGCTATTTTCCCACTCAGAGATGGAAAAACCGCCTTCGGACTGCCCACGCAAAGATGAGCGGCCCGCTACTTGGCATCAATGGTTGTCCTTCAGTTTCTTAATAGCATAAATTTGCTATTTGCAAAATGCGGTCCGGCGAAAAATGGATTTTTTAACACCAAAAATCATTTACTGTGAACTAAGTGAAGTCCGGTTGATTGATGCCAAGCGCTATTTTCCCACTCAGAGATGGAAAAACCACCTTCGGACTGCCCACGCAAAGATGTGCGGCCCGCTACTTGACATCAATGGTTGTCCTTCAGTTTCTTAAACGAGCATAAATTTGCTATTTGCAAAATGTGGTCTGGCGAAAAATGGAGTTTTTTTAACACCAAAAATCATTTACTGTGAACTAAGTTAAGTCCGGTCGATTGATGCCAAGCGCTATTTTCCCACTCAGAGATGGAAAAACCGCCTTCGGACTGCCCACGCAAAGATGAGCGGCCCGCTACTTGGCATCAATGGTTGTCCTTCAGTTTCTTAAGAGCATAAATTTGCTATTTGCAAAATGCGGTCAGGCAAAAAATGGAGTTTTTTTAACACCAAAAATCATTTAATGTGAACTAAGTGAAGTCCGGTTGATTGATGCCAAGCGCTATTTTCCCACTCAGAGATGGAAAAACCGCCTTCGGACTGCCCACGCAAAGATGTGCGGCCCGCTACTTGACATCAATGGTTGTCCTTCAGTTTCTTATACGAGCATAAATTTGCTATTTGCAAAATGTGGTCTGGCGAAAAATGGTTTTTTTAACACAAAAAATCATTTACTGTGAACTAAGTTAAGTCCGGTCGATTGATGCCAACCGCTATTTTCCCACTCAAGATGGAAAAACCGCCTTCAGACTGCCCACGCAAAGATGGGCGGCCCGCTACTTGACATCAATGGTTGTCCTTCAGTTTCTTAAGAGCATAAATTTGCTATTTGCAATATGTGGTCAGGCAAAAAATGGACCTTTTTGGACACCAAATATCATTTGCTGTGAACTCAGTGAAGCTGGGGACACTAAAAAATGGAACTTTCTTAAAGATTGTTCTTTATATAGCTCTTGATATCGATTGTTTCCTTTCCCCTGACAGTCAAATACCAAAAATATTTTGAAAGATTTGTAAATCTTGTATTTAACTAGATATATCTGACTGATTGTACTCAATCAACGTTCGTTTATTGCTCCTGTCTTAACTGTACTTTCTTTGAACCTTCTCTTTTTGTTTGTTTTCTCTGTGTTGTAATTTAGTTATTGTATTGTATTGTTAATAAAAAAAAAAAATCATTTGCTGTGAACTAAGTGAAGTCCGGTTGATTGATGCCAAGCGCTATTTTCCCACTCAGAGATGGAAAAACCGCCTTCGGACTGCCCACGCAAAGATGAGCGGCCCGCTACTTGGCATCAATGGTTGTCCTTCAGTTTCTTAATAGCATAAATTTGCTATTTGCAAAATGCGGTCCGGCGAAAAATGGATTTTTTAACACCAAAAATCATTTACTGTGAACTAAGTGAAGTCCGGTTGATTGATGCCAAGCGCTATTTTCCCACTCAGAGATGGAAAAACCGCCTTCGGACTGCCCACGCAAAGATGAGCGGCCCGCTACTTGGCATCAATGGTTGTCCTTCAGTTTCTTAATAGCATAAATTTGCTATTTGCAAAATGCGGTCCGGCGAAAAATGGATTTTTTAACACCAAAAATCATTTACTGTGAACTAAGTGAAGTCCGGTTGATTGATGCCAAGCGCTATTTTCCCACTCAGAGATGGAAAAACCACCTTCGGACTGCCCACGCAAAGATGTGCGGCCCGCTACTTGACATCAATGGTTGTCCTTCAGTTTCTTAAACGAGCATAAATTTGCTATTTGCAAAATGTGGTCTGGCGAAAAATGGAGTTTTTTTAACACCAAAAATCATTTACTGTGAACTAAGTTAAGTCCGGTCGATTGATGCCAAGCGCTATTTTCCCACTCAGAGATGGAAAAACCGCCTTCGGACTGCCCACGCAAAGATGAGCGGCCCGCTACTTGGCATCAATGGTTGTCCTTCAGTTTCTTAAGAGCATAAATTTGCTATTTGCAAAATGCGGTCAGGCAAAAAATGGAGTTTTTTTAACACCAAAAATCATTTAATGTGAACTAAGTGAAGTCCGGTTGATTGATGCCAAGCGCTATTTTCCCACTCAGAGATGGAAAAACCGCCTTCGGACTGCCCACGCAAAGATGTGCGGCCCGCTACTTGACATCAATGGTTGTCCTTCAGTTTCTTATACGAGCATAAATTTGCTATTTGCAAAATGTGGTCTGGCGAAAAATGGTTTTTTTAACACAAAAAATCATTTACTGTGAACTAAGTTAAGTCCGGTCGATTGATGCCAACCGCTATTTTCCCACTCAAGATGGAAAAACCGCCTTCAGACTGCCCACGCAAAGATGGGCGGCCCGCTACTTGACATCAATGGTTGTCCTTCAGTTTCTTAAGAGCATAAATTTGCTATTTGCAATATGTGGTCAGGCAAAAAATGGACCTTTTTGGACACCAAATATCATTTGCTGTGAACTCAGTGAAGCTGGGGACACTAAAAAATGGAACTTTCTTAAAGATTGTTCTTTATATAGCTCTTGATATCGATTGTTTCCTTTCCCCTGACAGTCAAATACCAAAAATATTTTGAAAGATTTGTAAATCTTGTATTTAACTAGATATATCTGACTGATTGTACTCAATCAACGTTCGTTTATTGCTCCTGTCTTAACTGTACTTTCTTTGAACCTTCTCTTTTTGTTTGTTTTCTCTGTGTTGTAATTTAGTTATTGTATTGTATTGTTAATAAAAAAAAAAATCATTTGCTGTGAACTAAGTGAAGTCCGGTTGATTGATGCCAAGCGCTATTTTCCCACTCAGAGATGGAAAAACCACCTTCGGACTGCCCACGCAAAGATGTGCGGCCCGCTACTTGACATCAATGGTTGTCCTTCAGTTTCTTAAACGAGCATAAATTTGCTATTTGCAAAATGTGGTCTGGCGAAAAATGGAGTTTTTTTAACACCAAAAATCATTTACTGTGAACTAAGTTAAGTCCGGTCGATTGATGCCAAGCGCTATTTTCCCACTCAGAGATGGGAAAACCGCCTTCGGACTGCCCACGCAAAGATGGGCGGCCCGCTACTTGGCATCAATTGTTGTCCTTCAGTTTTTTAAAAGAGTGTGAATTTGCTATTTGCAAAATGCGTTCCAGCGAAAAAAAGGTCAAAAAAGAAATAGCCACTCATTCTCAGTCCTTAATTTAAAATTAGTTGCAATTGCGGGAAGCCTTGGGGACAAAGCAAATCGTGGAGACATGGGTCTCAATCAAGCGTGCATGGAATTTTGGGAAGTCCGGGAATTTTTTATAGCTCTATCCGGTCGATTGATACATTTCATAATGTACCAAGTGCTATTTTCGATTTCCCACTGAGAGATAGAAAACCACCTTCGGACTGCCGACGCAAATATGGGCTGCCCGTTACTTGGCATCAATAGTTGTCCTTCAGTTTCTTGACCGCAAAGCAAAGAGCTGCTACTGCAGGCAATATGCAAATTTCCAGGTAAAAGAGTTTGACCAGCTAGCATTCAGATGGACTATCAAAGGCTTACCTGACATTGGTCTGAAAGCCAGTAATGTTCTCATTGTTCTTAACAAGTTCTTTGTACATGTATGTTTTCCTAACCGTATCCTGTTGAAAATAAAATATCATATATAAACCATAGGCAATCCAAAGGTGTAGCGTGACATACGTGACATGTATAAACCAGTCATTTGTGTGTATATTTTAGGAAATATAAAAAGAAAATATGGTAGCAACCACAGGACAAACCTGACGTACAGTGTACAGTGTAAACTATTACAGAAGAAATGTAAGGTTTTGTCTTTAAACATTTTGAGAAGGCTGGACTCTCAAAGTTCCCATAAACCTTCTATATTACAAAATGCTTGAATTTTTTTTCACGTGCTTTCTTGTGCACAATTTTTTTTCTCTTAAATATCTTCTTCAGGAATTTTTTTTTGGTAATTGCCCAACCCCCCCCCCCCCCCCCCCCCCCCACCCCCAAAAATATTAAATGATCTGTCCCTAATGGCTGCACTAATACTGTACAATTAAAAATATCGGTCTGGATATCGTATGTGACAAAAGTTTGCCACAGTGGCGAGACAGAAACGTAAGCTAAGACTACGGTATGTTCAGTGTGCAGTCTTCTTTTTATTTTTCCCTACATTGTCATTTTTCTGTTTGGCTGAAAAAAAAAATTCAACGAGTCAAAGCAAACAACCGTCACTGACTTTTTCGCTGGGAAATAACAGTTTTGTTTGTGAAAGAACAACTGTATCGCTATGAAATTGTTCATGAAGAATTAATCCTGATTAGAGACGAATAGAAATGAATACATTTGCAAGAGGATAAACATTTCGTTAGAAAAAAAAAACAAAGTTTCACTTGATTATCAAGGTTTTATGGTTTGCTTTCATTTGAGACGTTTCAAATGTTGCGTTATTGATGTGTATGCTATAATAGAGGTTTATATTAATAAATTCAATAAAGTGACGTACATGTAATCTGTAAGAAACCCCATTATAGCGGACACCCCGTTATAACAGACACTTTCTCTTGTCCCTTCGGTGTCCGTTATAACAGGGTTCCACTGTACTTGTGTTGGCAAATGTTCAACATGATGAAATGTGGATAAATTATCACTTGAGTTTCCTTTGAATTCTTCTCAAGGTAATACATACAACATTCAGCACTTAAAACTGACTTATTTTGAGACAAAAATACTTATTTTGTATAGTGAAAGTAACTTAAACTCATTTTCAATGACCATACATGTACATGTATGTGTCAATGAAAATTGCTTGGTTTATCAAAAAGAAAACTACTCGACTGTATTATTTAAGCTTACATGTAAGATCTAAAATCACTGAATGAGATAAACGGCTCTGAAATTATGATAATGAATGTAAGCTTGTCAGTTAAATAAAAAATACATGGAAAGCATTCAATACTCATGATACATTCATAATACAGTGGACGGGTATTCTACAGTTTAGCCTTGATTTCAGTCAATACCACCTTCGATTTTTCGAACCAATTTCCGTTTCCCTTGGAGGTTTGAAAAATCGGGATTCCACTGTATAATTATAAGCTTAATGATTATCACGAATCAGTTAAATAAAAAATACAAATGTACATGGAAAGCAATCAATACGCCTTTACAAGTATAACACTTACTCTAACAGCGCCATAAAGAACTGTTTATAGTGTGAAACTACTGTTCCAGCTGCCAGAACTTTTATTTGAAATGGTGAATTTCAACACGAATCAAGCTACGAAGGTTTGAGCCTATAGGAGTAGAAAGGACAACACTCTAAACGACTGCGGTTTACAAATCATTTGTTGTTTCTGATTTAAATAATCTACATGTACACAAGGAAGCATAAAAAGTGTAGGCGAGCATGTTGTAAAATGAAAAAACAAATTTACAAATATCGAACCTACCTTTGCAGCGACATCTTCGATCAATGGCGGAGGCCATAATGAAAATATGACTCCTTAAGCTTTATGAAATGGAAGAAAAATATGCATACCCAGCGCAGATACGTTGAAACAATGTTATAAGGAGACAAATAGAGTTTATAAAGCGAGAGGATAACTTTCTAGTCCCTTGAATGCTTCAAATTAAACCACACTCGAAGGTTCGCCGTTGAAATGAGCGCCAATATAACTCGAACAGCCCGCCGGGAAGAGCCCCTTTTGCGCATGACAAAACCGCATTCAACCTCTCCCGGCCACAGTGTGGCCCAATATATTTCAGCGGGAAAACTTTATACTCCATAGACATGAAGCAAATCTACGAGTTTGTTTAGATCCGGAACCATCATTTCGGCTGTTAACAATGGTAACTGAGCAATAAATTAAAATTTGCCCGAATCAGAAATTCTGTTACGTACATGTACAGCGCAACATCAACTCAATTTTGTTTATACATCAGACCTCGAGCCCAACAAGGGTAAGAACTTCAGATTGAAAATTGTAGTTTGGGCCGGCCTGGAGATTTTGTAAAATGTCAATATAAAACAATAGGAATCAGTTAGGAATACGCGAACTGAAACACTACGGAAACGGATGTGTTCGTGTCCGTGATCGGAAACCCTGCGGAAACGCGTAGAGAATGAATCAATTTCTTGTTACGCGTTTCCCGTTGTATCCGCTCCGCGGAAACGCGACTGAAACTCAAAGTTTCAAGTTTCCGTCACTTTTCCGAGTTACGGAAACGTCTTATTTCATCCTGTGATATATATGAACGATTTAATCGTCTTCAACAACTAAAACGCTACTTTTGTAACGCGTTTAGCCTTTCTTGGTGCAAACAATTTAGATCAATTACAAATATCTCTTTTAATCTTTCAAAGGGATGTTACTAAAACCAGGAACGGGGAACGGGGAACGGGCAACGGGGAACGGGGAACGGGCAACGGGCAACGGGCAACGGGCAACGGGCAACGGGCAACGGGCAACGGGGAACGGGCAACGGGGAACGGGGAACGGGAAACGGGCAACGGGCAACGGGCAACGGGCAACGGGCAACGGGCAACGGGCAACGGGGAACGGGCAACGGGGAACGGGGAACAAATTATACTTTTCATCTCAGGTAATAAGATTTAAAAGGAATTTGGAATCGTAACGTTGTCTTTATTTGTGCTTTGTACCTTCTGGCAGAGGCAGTGTATCACCGTTTTTGCAGCGATGAATCGAAACGAATAAAATCGAGATCAATCAAACTCAAAGCAGTAGTGCAGAGTAGTGACACCCAAAACTATGCTTTTATTCATGATCACATACAAGTATTGCTTCAATTATAATTTGCTTTTTCCGTGGCTCGGTTCGCTTTCTCGTCGCGACCACCATTTTGAAATTTTCTTTACAATAACAACCATGCATACATGAAGGACCTACCTTTTGTGGCGAATACCGCTGACTGCTCGTTCCCCATTCCCCGTTCCCGGTTTCCCGTTCCCGGTTTCCCGTTCCCGGTTTCCCGTTCCCGGTTTCCCGTTCCTGGTTTTAGTAACAATCCCTTTCAAAGCGTGCTTTTAAATAATTTCTCTTTGGAGGGTAATGATTACAGCTAAGCACATAACATGATAACAATGAGGTTTTTTTTAACCCTGAGGGACGTAAAAGGGGTTTGGATGCCACCCCTTAAGATTTTTCTCCGATATTTTCAAGTGCATTTATTGATTGTCAGCAAACACCGTCTTCAGTAGCTGTTCACTGGTCATTGAGGCACAATATGGCGCCATAACATGAGGTCAAGCCATGTTTTTTTTTTTAATAAAAAATGCATGTTTTTCACATTTTTTTTTTGTGAAAAAGTATATAATGCAACCAAAAGCGGAAAAATGTTTAATCATGTCATATTATAAAAAATGAATATCATATTATAAAAAAATGAAAAAATGAGAAAAATGTTTAATCATATCATATTATAATATATAAATAAATTATTATAAAATATAAATAAATATCCGCTTTCATGCCAACAGCTTTGCGGATTATAATATATAAATATCATATTTTACATCTCTGGCAAAACATATATACAATTTCGGCATTTTTTCTATAAATTTGAAGTTTGAGTAAAATCAAAGATGGCGGACGAAATGGCCGCCATTTTGGATCACATGACAGATCCCCAGCAGCGTTACAAGTCACGATATTAACCTTATCTTATAGAGCACACCACTTGCTATCTATTGAAGAAGAAATGTGTTCGATATATTGTACCACCCCAAGCCAGTGCATGAATTAAACCTGAAAATAATACTTGATCATTCTGATTTACTGATTTCCAAAATTAAACACTCGAAGTTCGACAGTGAGTTATGAACGAAACACCGCGCAATTATCTACCAATCTCTAGTGCCGTGAACATGGGATGCCTGTGGGACAAATGATTAATCGGCTCTGATGATCATGAATTGTGAATCTTCCTACTCTACTGTAAGTTTTTTCCTGTTCTCTAGATCTTAATAAGTGACAAAAACATTTCGTTGTTGTAGGTATGATTATTTGGGGATTACTAATGAAAAGAAAGAGTCGTTTGGTAAATACTGTGGTAAGGAGAATGGAAAGACAGTTAATGTAACTGGAGACTATGCAGTGATTATATTCCACTCTGACGGTGCCGTTGGAAGAAGAGGATTTCGGATACATTTGCCTGCTTCAATGGGTAAGACAAATGTACCAACGACAACAAAACGTTAAAATTGTTTAAAAAACGACTTCTTTTCATAGACCATGTCAGTATTGTCCGCGAATTTACAAATAAGAGCGGCGTGGAACATTCCACTGTAAGAATGTTGTAAAAAAAAATACCTTGGCGATAATAAAGAAAAAGAAAGAAACTAAGGAAACACCTTGAGGACTTTAATTTGATTCGACCCAATCATCTTGGAATATACGATCATCGAATGCATCAGACGTTCAGATCTGGCGATATATGTATGTCAAGACTACTTCCTTATCCATTCCTTCTTTCATTTACATTTTACACATGTAACACGAGGGTACACAATAAAATGGGTTTCGCTCATCCCACCTTCGACAACATAATTTGCATTTCATGTTTGCTTTTATACTGATAAAATAATGATGATAATTGAAATATTTGTCCTACTCATAGCATCAGTTGGCATAACTTGATGTTAATTCAAACATATAAATGGTAGGAATGAGTTAAATTTCGGTGGTTTGCCACAAGAGTAATCATGCAAATATAAGATATTTAAATATTTTTATTTTCTTTCTCTTTTTACTTCTTGATACCAAAATATTTTCAGACAACATACATCTTTTCTTTTTTATCTTTTCCTCAGTTCGAGCTATTATGAAAGGAAAATTTATATTAGATTAAATTTGTTAATTATAAGCTATTGTCTCGTTCACTGTTGATTGACAAATGAGCTCTATTCTTCCCACAGGGGATCTCCTTTATAAAGCACCTTAAGTCATTTACATTATTATCTTCTTAGCTTCACCCAAGGCAATAATAACGGGGATATAAGTGGGTGTCCGTGAAGCAGAGTTCGACTGTATAAGTCTAACTGGGTTTTTGACCTGATCTGACCTCGAAATATACCTTTGTTCAAATGTATTATTAGATGTCTGGATGTTGTGTTATTTCATTTCTTCTTTTTCTTTGCAATTGGTAAGCTATTTCATAATTGTAAGATCACTCACTTATCCATTCATTATTTCATTTGCATTTCGCACATGTGATTTTATCAAAAATTCCTAAACTTAATGAAAGTGATTTATATCGTTGTCTTTTTAGTTTCACCCAAGGTAGTGATACCAGGTCAGGTTGTTCGAATGTTAAAACCAATAGTGGTACTGTCGTGTTCAGCCACGGGAACTCCTCCCATAACTATAGCGATGATAAGAAACTCAACAATCCTGGTAAATGCAACAAACACAGCAAGCATCCGAGTAACTGAGGAAGGAAATTACACGTGCCGGGCCAGTAGCAAGCATGGGACTGATGAGAAAGTGGTCGAAGTTATAAATGGTGAGGAAACTACAATCAAACTTTATGAGTGGTCAGATATACACTTTACTGAGTGTGCAATCATGTGGAGACAAAACGTTTTCTATGGATTCACTTCAATCCTTTCGCGGTCAGCTATTATTTCACCTTGCCTATAGGTTTGAAAATGCGATAAACCTGTTTTACAAGATTATATACGAAATGACGAAAGCGTGAGCCAAAAACCAATTTATCTTAGCACCAAGCTACATGCTAAATTACATTGAGATTTAGGGCCTGTTTACATGGAGAGAGTGTGACCTGGCTTGCCAGATTACCAGCTTAGAAAGGTAGCCGGCTCTATATTGCTGACTTTTTTGCCGCTTGTTTTACATAGCTAATAGTGCGACCTGCCTACCCCGGACACCCTGTCTGCTTGATCCGGTCGCCGGGGCTAAGTTTTTTTCTCATGTTTCGAATTATTTTTACGGCTTTAAATTTAAATTCCTACAAAATGCTGTCAAAACGATAAATTCCAAACAGTGCCATTTGATCAAAATAAGTTTAATCTGTCCAACGAAACGTGTCTATTCCTTTTTTCGAATAAAGACCTTCTCTAAGGCTAACATATTTTTTGTTGATAGTCATTACATGTAGCTAGCGGCAGTTAAACTTGATTTTGAAGGAAAAAGTCAAATTTTGGAGCATCTGTCTAGAGCTCGTTGGTAACCCCGCGCCACGACAAGCGTCAATGACGTTGCAGTAAGCCGGGTGAAATGGATAGGAAATGTGCATGTAAAACCGGTCCTATTATGCGCTCCTATTTGGGTCACCTGGATAGCCGGGTCACCCTCTCTGCACCCAGACCCTTAATAGCAAATACGCGCATGTTACATATTTACGCTTCTTTTCTACCCAACTGACACTTAATTACTTATGCGCGAAGCGGCATGAGGTAAGGTTTCGGCTCCGTTTTTCTTGTTATTAATTTTATTTTTTCTGTCATGATTTTGCATGCAAATTTATGCACGCATATTTTAAATTGTACACTTCCGGTTGACGTATTTGCCATTTACACTTCCTGTTTAGTGGCTTCCGGCTATTCTCACTTCCGGTAAAGAGCGTTACTTAGGTGTCACGACAGAATATCCTACAACCCTACATACATACATTAACATTCATACATACAACCCTACATACATTACTATGTTCACGTTTGGTATATATAAGACTTAGAAGAATCACTGGCTTCATTATGGTACAGTCTTCATGTCAACAACATTCAATAGTAAACAACGTGGTTTGCAGGAACGATGACTGAATGAAAGGATTAACTCTTCTCCATGTCGGACATCTTCTTATCATGTTTAAAATATATCATAAAATTTTCTTACGCATGCGCATGAGTAAAGGCTGCTTGCAGCCTCTTGTTTCATAGCGAATGAGGACTCTACAGGCGAACCTAAAATATATAGTTTTTTTTAACAGGAATAATTATGCTTAATCTTTATTTAGATTTACATTTCCTTTCGATAGAATGTGGTTCAGTGGTGAACAATTCGCTAAAGAGTCCTGGATATCCCAACGACTACCCAAGGAATGCGGACTGTAGTTATTCAGTTCCAATTCCAGATGGCATGACACTGATTATTAAGCTTGACGACTTTGAGTTGGGGTACCGGTATTGGCAGGATGGGTCTTGCCGGTAAGTGGCCAGGCATAACGATATACATGTTATTAGTTATAAAACAAATGACAAAGTTGAAGTGGACAAAACTATGTTTCAAGAAAAGGGGATACTATCGGCGTTGTTCTGCCAAAGGTTATCAGCTAAAAATGAAATCGCGCCCCGTTATGAAACATAAGTAGAAACTAGTGTATCCAAAAGATAGTAATTGCTGCGGTAAATTTGTTGTAACAATGCTGTTTTATCGTCTCGCTGGTATTACAGAATTTTCTCTTTCGTTTTTTGAGGGGAAGCAAAGCAAATGTAGCCGGGATGAATCGACGAAAATTCCAGCTAATAAGACTAATTTTGTTTTGTAATTCACGCATCAAGTTCCTGCAATGTCTGTAGAATATTGTTGAGTAAAGGACGCGTTCACCACGAGGAAGGTGTGAAAATTTAGGTTAATTACTGTGTGTTCGCGTCTCCCAAGCTCAGCTCAGATTTCGCGTCCCCAAGCGCTCAGCTCAGCTCAGTCTCATCGACACCTGTCGGAGTGATTTCAAAATAAATTTGTCTTTTGTTCCGTACAATCTTCGAAAATCTTTGCCATTCAACGGTCCTATCACCATGCCTCGCAGTCCCCGCTCAACTCGTAGTAGTCTTCGATACTTCAGTTCCGATTTCGACTGCGACATGTTGGACCAAAATACTGTATTACAAATCTCGCAGCCAACACTGAGCTTGAAGCAGCAAGCGAGGCTATTGTTCGTGGCGCAGTGCATTCTGGCCCAAAATGTGTTCGTGGCGCAGTGAATTCTGGTAAAAAGCGATCAAATCGAGATTTTTCCTAGCTTATATTTTTTTCTCATATATTTCTCTTAAATCCTGATTATGTTGCTGCTCACTCGCTACGCTCGTTCCGCAGCAATAAGAAAAAATACCAAAATAAATTTTTTTTACAAATTCTTAAGCATTTTGTAATGTTCGGAAAAAGTACATGTTCATTAACAAAAAATGACGTCTTCAATGGAATGTCACGCCTCGGCTAGAAGTTATCGTTGATTCCATCAATGGGAGAATTTTTGCTTCCAAAAGGATATCAACACTTTCAAGTTCAAGCATGTAAAGATGTTGAGATTCTCGATCAGTTCTATTAAATGAACCTGTGCATTTTCTAGACGTTCAAAAATAACCATAAGAAATGCTTACCAAAGGGAATGGATGAATGAAATATACACCTTAATTTTACCAGCTTCCTCGTCACTTATCTACAAAAGACGTTAAAGTAGCCTTCACACTTGAAATGTTGAAAATGTTTGAAATATTTTGGAGGAAGTGAAGTGCGTGGTTAGCCTTTTCTTGTTGGCAAATATTTCAGATGAATAATCGCCTTTCTGGGTAATTTGGATATAACAAACTAGCGATCACCATAGTTTACCACACCAGAGGATTGTGGTTAATTAAGTTGTTGCGTATTTCAGGTGGTAATTTAGTGAATTAAGAAAATAAGTCTAGTTTTACTGTTCTGTCACGAGTCTTGTGGTATTTTAGGTATTTCAAACTAAGGTAGTTTTCCTACTAAACCAGTAAAGGGTTCAAATGAGTTAATTAATTTCCCATGGGAATCTTTGTAGCTCTCAACGATCGACACTGTTACTTATCATTTGATCATCCAACTGCTTGTGACTAATGTCCCAAGCAGATGTGGTCTATGGGCTGTAGTAGTCGAGCTTTTGTTTTGTCCTTTCATAAGTGGCATTAATATTTTCTTCGTAGCAATGACTATTTGGAGATAACTAATGACAAGAACGAGTCGTTTGGCAAATACTGTGGCGTGGAGACTGGGAAGACAGTTTATGTAACAGGAGACTATGCAGTGACAACATTCCACTCAAATAATTTTAACCAAAGAAGAGGATTCCAGATTTTTTCCACCATTGTTCCTCCTGGTAAGAAAATATGGACAAAAGAAATGACATGGTCAAAATATCTTCAAAAAAATTAGTGACCATGCGACTACGTCTCACGGATTATATTTGATTATTAATGACTTTACGACACAAGAAGGGCGTGAAAAAACCAGTCTGAGAAAGTTGTAAAGTATCGTAAATGGTTTTAAAGAAAGAAAGGTAGACAATATATACGTTTTAATAGTATTTGACTCAATAGAGTACTAAAGTGATGACGTCACAACAACTGAATTTGTGAAATTATGGGCTTTGATTAGATATTCGGAAAGGGGCATGACAAAAAAAATTCCCGCTTGCCAAAAATTAGCATTGTAATTCTGAAACTTTCACCTCTCATTTTATCAAATAAATGTCTCTAAAATGTTCCTCGGGATTTCTCTGAGGTTAAAATGTTTATATAAAACTAAAATGTTTATATAAAACGACGTTTCGATCAGTTTTACTGATCTTCTTCAGGCTCTTCTTAAAATGTTTTCAAAATGGCGGATCGCTTTCCTGTTTTCAGCTTGGTAACCGTGCATGACACTTCGTGATTATTATACAACATGTAAATGTTGATGTGAAAGCGCGGGAACGCAGTAGTGCAGCAGTTGTTCACAGTTAGTCATTGTCTACTACCATTTTTTTTCGCAAAGGAAACACTCAGTCGGCCGAGAAACGGATGGGCAAGGAAGATGGGGGCCTAGCACGACATGCTGTTGAGTGCCGAAGTGATGTGGATTGGGCAAACGCGAAGATCATAGCAAGGGAAAGAGGCCTGAAACAAAGAAAAGTTCTAGAGGGAATCGAGTCCTTACGCCAAAAACATCGTGGGATGGACGTCGTAAACAATTTTGACCACATCGAAACATGGAGACCAGTTCTAAACTCGTTCTTTGATGAGGAAAAAAAAAATGGTAGTAGACAATGACTAACTGTGAACAACTGCTGCACTATTGCGTTCCCGCGCTTTCACATCAACATTTACATGTTGTATAATAATCACGAAGTGTCATGCACGGTTACCAAGCTGAAAACAGGAAAGCGATCCGCCATTTTGAAAACATTTTAAGAAGAGCCTGAAGAAGATCAGTAAAACTGATCGAAACGTCGTTTTATATAAACATTTAAGTTTTATATAAACATTTTAACCTCAGAGAAATCCCGAGGAACATTTTAGAGACATTTATTTAAAAATTAGCATCTTATTGCAATTCGGGGGTGAAATATTGGCAACATTATGCCCTGATGACTCCATACAAACTCTTCTCAAACTCATTAATAATTCATGACGAGAACACAAAGGAAATCACTACCGTGAAGGAGGTTTTGAAATCGCTTCTTAATTTGCATAGATTTTGGCGATTTTATTCCTTCGTTTTCTCCGCATTTAACGATCAGTTTGAGAAGCTATATCAAACACTCGAAACAGTGTTTCATCAGATTTCCAAACACCTTGAAGTGGGTTTAAAAAAACTCGGCTGCGCCTCGTTTTTCCAACCCACTTCTCGGTGTTTGGAAATCTGATGAAACACTGTTCCTCGTGTTTGATATATTACTTCTAATTTTGTCTTGGTTCCAAACGTTTTAGGTATTTATAACAACAACTAATGGGCCGAGAAAGCTGTGAACCACGTAGACGAGAGTTGATAAAATGTTATACAGTTGATTGCCGTTGACCGAAACAACAGTAAAAACACGTAAAAAGCGGATAAATTTCAGAAAAAAATATGGGCTTTTGAGTGGCCAGGATCTAGAAAATTGTCCGTAATAACGGGGATATAAGCGGGTGTCCTGCTAAGATCACTTACGTGTCCATACCTTATTTCATTTGCATTTCACACATGTGATTTTATCTAAAATTCCAAAATTTAATAAAAGTGATTTATTTCGTTATATTTTTAGTTTCACCCAAGATAGTGATACCAGATCAGGTCGTTCGAGTGTTTGGACCAGCGTTCAGACTGTCATGTCCAGTCACTGGAACTCCTCCCATAAAAATAGAGCTGATAAGGAACTCAACAATCCTGGTAAATGCAACAAACACATCAAGCATTCCGGCAACAGAGGGAAACTACACATGCCGGGCGACCAACAAGTATGGGACTGATGAGAAAGTATTTGAAGTAATCAATGGTGAGGACCTTCAGATTATTAATTTTTGCTTTTCTTACTGTAAGAACTGAAACGAACCTTTCTGAATTGTCAGATACCGTGCACTGTACTGAGTGCGCGCAACCATGTGGAGGCAAAACGTTTTCTATATATTCTCGTACACCCTATCGCGATCAGTTGTTATTTCACCTTTCCTATAGGCTCGAATATGTAATCAACTTGTTTTACAAGATTATTTACGAAATTATGGTAATGTGAGGTGAAACCCAATGTTTGTAAACGTTAAAGCACGTGCTAAATTACATTAAGATTTAGGGCCTGTTCACATGGAAAGAGGGTGACCTGCTTTGCCAGATTACCCACCTAGAAGGGTCGCCGGCTCTGTTGTTGTTGTTGTTGTTTTAGTTGTTTTTATTACTTCTTGTTTGC
The DNA here is from genome assembly GCA_022457155.1 of Cladopsammia gracilis. Classification (NCBI taxonomy): domain Eukaryota; kingdom Metazoa; phylum Cnidaria; class Anthozoa; order Scleractinia; family Dendrophylliidae; genus Cladopsammia; species Cladopsammia gracilis. The sequence goes on along the minus strand of JAJGOT010000241.1, from coordinate 311,941 downwards.
TTTACGCATCCGTGTGAGGCAATCAAATTTGGAAAGTATCAGCAAATGGCTGATTGCAAATAAACTTACGCTAAATATGACTATAAGCGAATTTATGTTAATTGGTTCGATAAATCACCCTTAATTCATATCCAGTCCTTGCTATTAACTGTTCTCCCATTAATCATGCCCAAGTCTCAACAACTAAATCCCTGGGTGTACTTAATGACGAAAATCTTACCTAAAACAGACATAACACAATTGCCTCTGGTATTGCAGCAGCCATTAAACGGGTAAAGCAGTTTGTTCCTTCGTGGACATTACATTGCTTCTGGTGTTGTTCCTTCATCAAAATTTCATTTTATGTTTCAAAGCTCTAGTTTGACCGCATTTCAATTATTGCAGTTTCGTGTGGGGAAACTGTGGAATTAAGCTATCAGATAAACTACTAAAGCTCCAAAATCGCGTGGCTGGGTGTTAACCTGAGACTAAATGCCATATATCTATTTGAATCTCTGTAGGTTGAAAAAATCTTAATACTCAGCACTAAATTCATAAAGCCTAAATCCCTAAATGATCTTGTCCCTGAGTATTCAAGTTCCAATTTTGTGAATCGAAATAATAAAACTTCATACTCTTACCGTAATTACACAAATACACTCGTTCTTCCCTTACAACATACAATCTATCTTCGAAACAGTTTTGCCTCAACGGTGCAGTTCTCTGGAATAGTCTTCCTCAACATTTTAGACAAGAGGAATCTCTGAATGAATTTCGAACATTTATAATTGATTAGTATAGGTAATAGGATGAGTTGTAGTGATATTTGGTAATAATACCGCAAGTAATATTTCAAAATTATCCAAAATATCACTCGCCGAAGCGGCGAGTGATATTTTGGACAATTTTGAAATATTACGAGTGGTATTATTACCAAAATATCACGTACAACTCATCAAATTATTTGTTTATAAAATAGGCTCAGAAATTTTTTTCAAAAGTGTCTGTTATTTCGTTACGGTCAAATGAACACCGCGCCATAGTGGAAACATTTCACATTGAATGAATGACAGCGCTTCACGGTTGCGCACTGTTGTTGTCAAAAACAGAGCTAAATTTAGTTTGCCGAGGGAAAGAAGTTGAAAGTCGTCTCTAAAAGTTTTTACAGCCTTCCTACTGCCAAAAATGAACCGTAATGCATGTGAATCGGCGTGTCAAAACGGAGAATCAAAGAAAGGGCTGAAACTAGAGCTTATTTCACTTCGTATTTAACTGTTTTTCTGTACAATTCCAACGGTGGCATCGGCTCCGGCGCTGTACTCACCTGGCAGTTGTGAAAGTGGTTCAAAGAAGAGCTTTTGGGCTGTGGTCACCCAGGACACACTTCTGCCACAGTTGTTCTTCGTCTTCAAAGGTGAGCGTTTTTGTTGCATTTGGCCTTTTCCCGAAGCCCTGTTCGCGAAATCCTCTCGCTTTTCCTTCAAGAACTTGTCTGCATTTCACAAAATCTCGATCTTTCGCTATGCAATGTTTGATCTCCTTTTCCCTGAGATGTCTATCTAGGGCCGACAGCATAACTCGTAGGCTGTCAGGCTCATATTCAGAGCCATCGTTTTTCCGCACTTCAGCAAAGAAAACAGCGAGAGTCGCGTCCAATTCTTGGGCTTCATACTTCAAAATGTCGTCTTCTCGGCCCTTGCTTTTAGCCCACGTTTTCCACACATTGACTCACGTATTTGTGGTTTTTGTCGTATTTTGTTTTTCGCTTTTTTAGCCAGTTGTTCAATTTCGTCACTCGAAACTTCAGGAAATCTGTCCGCCATTTTTTTGAAAATACAAAAAATGTAAACACGTCGCTTGGTAGTCATAGCAACCGTGTTATACCACTGCGTCATTGCTGAAATACTTTGAAATACCACTATTACGTCAGAATAGTTCTGTCATCAGCCAATCAAATGTCCCAAATTTCTGAGCCTATATTATAATTATATTAATAGCTAGAGGCACGGCATTCATGAAAAACATGTTTCAATATTAGCGTTATAGGTGACTCCTCCCTTTCTGAACCCTTCCCAAAACACTATTACGATTGTATTGTGTCTTCATCCTTTTCCACTCTATTGTTTTTCGTCTCTTCACTCTTCTTTTTATTCTCCTCCTTCCTTTCCCACCTCCACTATTTTTTGTTTCGCCAACACCGACAACGCTATTACAAATTCATTGATTTCTCCTCCTTCTCGATCTATTGTTCTCTATCTCTCCTTCTCCTCTTCCTCCTCCTCCTCCTCCTCCTCCTCCTCCTCCTTCCTCCTTCTCCTTTCTTCTCCTCCCTCCCTTCCCTTCTCTCCTCCTTCTCCATCCAACTCCCTCCTCCTCTTTTTCTTCCTCCTCACGTCTCACCTTCATCTCCTCCCTACCCCTCCTTCTCCCTCCTCCTACTCCTTCCTTTTCCCCTTCTAGCAAAATTTTTCTCCCATTCTTCCCCTTCCAACAAAATATTCATGAACTAGTAGAAATATTGGAATGTGCAGTCGCTCCTACATTGATCTGTCACAAAATTCAAACTATCAAGTGTGCCTATAGCAACTTGAATATATGCATGCTGTGGAGAAGCTCTTCACTATTAAGGTTACAGTGTACCTTCAGGGGTGTCTCCAGTATAACAGCTCTAGCGTCTTATGATTACACTTAATATACCTAAACCCAGATATCAAATTAAAGCTTATAGAGCTGGCTATCTAAATATGGAAACCATTTGGTAATAAAATGAATTGTCGAATTTTTTACGACGTCTAAATTCGAACGTCCGAATCAGCTTTAAAACGCTGTAACTCAAAGCGATTATTATATTTTGCTAATTTGATTTGTTCTCGGGTTTCCGGACACGAAGCGCTAAAAAAATCGTGTCGGCGATTTTCCATATTCAATTGCAGTGAAAAGTTACAGAATATTTTCGAAAAGGGGAGAAAAAAAATTGGAATGATCGCACGGAAATGCCTCTTGACGAATTAAAAAATTCGCCGACACGTTTTTGTTGATTATATGTTAGCCTAGCTTCTGTCTAAATTTAAGGAAAATCGAACAAATTCCCTTTGAGTTGTAGCTCTTTAAAGTGTCCCCAACAAGCGAAAAATTAACTTTGAGAAAACGGCGCTTAAAAAAACATATCGCCAAATAAACAAACTCCGCCCACAAAAGTTACACCGTCATTTCTCCGTCAATTTTCACTATTTTTCGATACTTTTTTTTTGGATGAAAGTTCATTCTGTAAACTTTATTTTAACGCCAAAAAAAGATTTTCAATAAATTTTTGATCTGAAGGTACACTGTAACCTTACGTTAGTGGTTTAATCCTATTCAGCCCCGGCTTTTTTGGTATTCTGGGACTTGGCCCCCTCCTTAACTTCTAGAATATATGGTAGTTGAGGAATTATATTACACACATAATCTCTAAGTTAAAGTGGGTCACGTAACGTGATGACGTCATTTGACTCGAAAATTACCTAGAATCGATAAGCGATCGTCTGACGATCATCTGCAATCGAAAAACGATCGTCTCAAGATTATCTGTAATGGCGCATTAGCGATCGTTTCACGATTATTTGGAATCGTGTATTAGCGATCGTTTGACGATTATATGGAATCGGTAAGCGATCGTCTGACGATTATCTGGAATCGATAAGCGATCGTCTGACGATTATCTGTAATCACGCATTAGCGATCGTTTCACGGTTATTTGGACTCAATAAGCGATCATCTGACGATTTTCGGTAATCGCGCATTAGCGATTATCTGACGATTATCTGAAATCGTTCATTAGCGATCGTTTGACATTTATATAGAATCGCCCATTAGCGATCATTTGACGATTATCTAGAATCGATTAGCGATCGTCTGATGATCATCTGGAATCGAAAAGCGATCGTCTGAAGATTATCTGGAATCGATAAGCGATCGTGTGACAATTATCTGTAATCGTGCATTAGCGATGGTTTCACGATTATTTGGAATCGCGCATTAGCGATCGTTTGGCGATTATCTGGAATCGATAAGCGATCGTCTGACGATTTTCGGTAATCGCGCATTAGTGATTATCTGACGATTATCTGAAATCGTTCATTAGCGATCGTTTGACATTTATTTGGAATCGCGTATTAGCGCTCATTTGACGATAATGTGGAACCATGTATTAGCGATATTCGCCAATCATCAGAAATTGCGTATTGGGGATGTTTGCCGATTATTAGGAGAATCGTGTAAATCGTCTTTTATTTTGTCAAGTCACTGCTTGTTCTTTTATTTTGCAGAATATGGACATCCAAATATTCAACTTTCTTTTTCTGAGCCCTAATTTGTCTTGACTCTGTGCGAACAAATATGGTGACTACGCCCGTTTTGGTGTTTCTGTGCCCAAAAACTTATCCAAGATGGATGTTCTTATTCCCACAATAACAACTCGATTTTATTTATTACACTAGTTCTAGATCGGATAGGAAAGTAATATTAAGGTATTGAAAAGTTTGCAAATAGCACAACGGTTCTAATCGAGGCGGGCCATAAGGAATAAAAAAATCTTTACATTGAAGTTTATGGTGAAAAAAAATACTTAAAATTCAAAGCGATAAAATAAAAAGAAAAAGAAAAAATATAGATGAAACAAATAAATAAACGAATAAATAAATAAAAACATAAATAGTCAAGAAATAAGAGGGCGTTCCTGAAGCACATTTAATAAAAAAATTAATTGCTCAAAACAGTTACATGTAGCTTTAGGAAAACGACAAAAACCAAAAAACGACTTGAGTACACTCACACCTTGCATTATTATTGGCTGTTGCGTAGCAGTAGTAGTAGCAGTAGCAGTAGTAGTAGCAGCAGCAGCAGCAGTAGCAGTAGCAGTAGCAGTAGCAGTAGCAGTAGCAGTAGCAGTAGCAGTAGCAGTAGCAGTAGCAGTAGCAGTAGCAGTAGCAGTAGCAGTAGCAGTAGCAGTAGCAGTAGCAGTAGCAGTAGCAGTAGCAGTAGCAGTAGCAGTAGCAGTAGCAGTAGCAGTAGCAGTAGCAGTAGCAGTAGTAGTAGTAGTAGTAGTAGTAGTAGTAGTAGTAGTAGTAGTAGTAGTAGTAGTAGTAGTAGTAGTAGTAGTAGTAGTAGTAGTAGTAGTAGTAGTAGTAGTAGTAGTAGTAGTAGTAGTAGAAGAAGAAATAGTAGCGGAGCTCTCACGGGCCGAAGTCATTTTTCATGGTCATGGCTAGCGGAATGTTTTGCTGGCGCGTCCATGCAAGTGTGTCCGTCCGTCCGTGCGTTGCGCAGGGCTTGCTCGCAGGCCCGTATGACGTCGCGACACATGCGTGTACGACGGCACGCAAGATCCAGGATATTAGCAATTTTGAATCCAAACCGAGACTTTGTTTTTCGCGCGGCTACACGGCCGATGTCACGTCAGCTGCAGCAAACACTTTTGATGTGTTTAGCGGAGAAAACGGTTTGAAAATCGTTTTTCCCTGCATGTTTTTTGTCTCGGTTTGCTACTCAAGACAGGTTTCACATTTCTCAAACAGTGGTCAAGACCGCATTTGAGGCTGCGTAACTCTACAAGTCAAACGTTTTTGGAGAAATATAGAGCTAAGTGTTTACCGTATTTTTAAACCTAATTTTGTCTTAGGACAATTGAAGCTAGTTGATTGTCGAAGCATTTGTTTAGAGCTAAACTCCTTAAACCATTGACGGTCGTGCCGGCCAAAACCGCTCAGGTATATTAAGGCATGGGTCAACAGTTATTTTCAAAGAAAGGTAGGGGGTGGTCTATCTTCGGAGGCTTCAGCCATAAAAACATAAAACTTTGCAATACTGAAGAGTTTGCAAATGCTGTAATTTTAGCATAGAGAAGATATGCAAATTAGGTCACGTGACTTAATACGGCCACAAAAACATAAAATCAAAGATGGGAACAGTCTATGACAACCGTAAATAAACTTCATCACTACCAGATAAGTCCTAAGAGGAGCAACAAAAGATCTGTGCTTGGCAATTGTTGAATGTTTCATTGCGTTTGAAAATAAACGGTACTTTGTACTTGTGCCCAGTCCCCCATAACAGTTATTTCTTTTTTCCTGCCTTTCTTTTAAATTATCTTAAAGTTTCCAAGCAAAAAAATGATGTCCCTTGTGGCCTTAAAATCATAAAGCTGATGGCAGACTCCAGGAAATTGTAAAAAGCGTTCCCATTTTGTGTATAAGATTTTTCAGCTAAAAAATAGCCCTGACAAGTTACGTGATTTAATTTCCATATTTTCTGCGTACAAAAATGACCACATTTGCAAACTGTTTATTCTGACAAAGTTTTTCGTTCTTATGGATAAAGACTCAAAAGATAGACCTCCCCCTCACTTTTTGTGTGAAATGGCAGGAGACCCATGCCTTAATTTACTTGAGCGGCCAAAACTGGCCGTGAGTTTGCAATAACACACATTTAAAATATTCAAAATAGAAAGATAAAGCTTTAAAGAATACTCAGAAAAAGAAGAGCTTTAAGCGAAGAAATATTGCTTCAAGGAACTTTATACCTGCGATGAAGGGAAGTTTTAAAGAATTTTCAAGCAGCCGAGGGACTTAACGGTAAAAAAAATACATTTTTCTATGGGAATTTACGTTGATATCAATTTGTGATTGACTTTTTCTTTGTGTTCTCGTTTGTTTGGGAGAAATGTTTATAAAACGTGCTCAAATTCATTCGGATTGACATCTTGAGTTTCGCCATGACCTCAGCCAACAGCTTCTCGATGCGCTTATGGTACGCTAATTACTTTGAAACATAAACTAACGCGGATATTTGAATAAAATTTTTCAAAAGAAGATTTTGTTGCCCATGCTTATGTGTTTGTTCATTCATCGCATAGGTTGAATAGCGATTCTATGTAAATAAAACAAGACTTGGATTTTATAGTTCTATTTACAACAAAATTATAAAATATTTATCAAAATAAATTAATAAACTTTGTCTGTAGTGCGTAGTTTAGGCAGAAACAATATCAAACTTAAATTCCTTAAAATAATCTTCATCGCTTAGCCGTTCTTTTAGGTCTTTAAAATTGGAAAGACCAACTTATTTTTCGTTGTGTGTATACAAAGTTCCATAAAACAGAGCCTCTGTACTCTTATAGTTGCACAATTATTTTTGTTGTTGTAATATTCTCATTGACACGATAACCACGAATCTTGCCTCGCATTAATGTTATTGTGCTCTTAGCGTCGACACACATAGGTGCGACTTATTCCAGATCCCCAGCGTATTAAATTCCCTATTTTAAGAGGCGTTTATGGGTATTTCGGCCTCTTTTCGCTCTTACGCTTCAGGCCTTCGTACGCCACGTTGTTTTGCGCAGTTTCAGTCACACGCGTACGTCGCCGAAGCTTCCTCATGGCCACTCCTATTCCAACTGTACCTATCGACCCTAATCCTGTCGCTTTGGTCGCTCTGCATTACGGATCCCCCAGCTGCCGTTCCAGTTGCTGTCGCAGAACCTGAACAAATTCAAGCCGTAGCTCAACAAGCCGGGGTGCGTACTTCGTATTTAGTGTGGCCTTTTTTGCTTTCATTCATCACGCGTTTCGTTCTACTTGGTTTCATTTCATGTGTGCGCGTTCGACCGTAGTTTTACTGTTGGTCGTGTGTTCGACCGTTACTAAAATGTTTGGTCGTGTGTTCGACCGTAGTTTGGCTGTTGGTCGTGTTGTTCGACCGTTACTGAAATGTTTGGTCGTGTGTTCGACCGTAGTTTGGCTGTTGGTCGTGTGTTCGACCGTTACTAAAATGTTTGGTCGTGTGTTCGACCGTTGTTTGGCTGTTGGTCGTGTGTTCGACCGTTACTAAAATGTTTGGTCGTGTGTTCGACCGTAGTTTGGATGTTGGTCGTGTGTTCGACCGTTACTAAAATGTTTGGTCGTGTGTTCGACCGTAGTTTGGCCGTTGGTCGTGTGTTCGACCGTTACTAAAATGTTTGGTCGTGTGTTCGACCGTAGTTTGGCTGTTGGTCGTGTGTTCGACCGTTATTAAAATGTTTGGTCGTGTGTTCGACCGTAGTTTGGCTGTTGGTCGTGTTTCGACCTTTACTAAAATGTTTGGTCGTCTGTTCGACCTTAGTTTGGCTGTTGGTCGTGTTTTGACCTTTACTAAAATGTTTGGTCGTGTGTTTCGACCTTAGTTTGGCCGTCGGTCGTGTGTTCAACCGTTAATAAAATATTTGGGCGTTTATTCGACCTTCGCTTTAATGTCTGGTCGTGTGTTCGACCTTTACAGTTTGGTTGTTGCTCGCGTGTTGCCGTTGTTTTTATTTTCGGTCGGGTGTTTTAATTTTGCCAGAATTGGTGTGGGAGGAGCTTTCGTTATGTTTGCTTCCTCTATTTTATTTTATTTCTTAATCCTTAGTTCGATCTTTTGTTTTTATATTCCTATTTCTTGACATTGCGTCATGGCAATGTCATTCGCAATTCCCCTTTGGGAACTCCAGCTAGTTGTCTTGCTGGTTTCCACGACGTTCACTCATTACGCCACCAGTTTACAAGCTCACTTCCCACCCGCCCCCCCGCTCGCTACCATTCTATCAGTTAATCTATCTGTAAATTAATACCCTTATGTAGCTCTTCCTTAACCTACAGGGAAGTTATTTGACTAACACGCACTTGGTTTGGAGGACATGTTTCCGGGCATCGTCCGGTTTTTCGCGTCCGGCGTGTACTCGCTTTGGTTTTTATATTCACTACTTTTTTGTTTTATACAGTGTTCATGATACTTGTAAAATGAAAATTGTTTTGATTCGCATGAAATCGAATAAAGCTTGTACGGTTGGTCAGCCTCTCCCTATACAATTGTATTCATTTAGCATGTCATAGACATGTGTTCTATTCGGCTGAACGTAGTGAAAGAGAATGGAATGTGGATTAATCTAGTCAATGTAAGACCGCTTATTCGCATCGCTTGGTTTATTGTAAAGCTGCTATGTTAACGTAATAATACATATTTACCATGGAAGGTAAATCAAAATGATTAAGTAGTCACCGTAGTTTATAAGTTTATTATGTTGTACGTTTGTGTACAAAGCCTTGTTACACATGTTAATAAGGTGGAGCAAAATTACTTTATATCATAATAATCGTTTCTTGTGTGCTCTGTTTACGGTAATCTCCGTGCTCTTTGATTGCCCATTCGGTTCGGCATATTTTTAGGAGTGGTGTTGTTAGCCGAAAATGAGCCTGTTTCAAGTTGTTAATAAAGAATGCTTTGGTCTTCTCATATTTTATTTTGTTTCCTCCCTTTCCACTTGCTTCGCCGTACCAGAAGGGTAATCTAAATATACACCATATAGCTTGTCTTAGGACGGGCTCCTGGTCCGGTTCGGCTAGTGGTTTGGGTCCCTCCCTTTCCTCAGTAATTTTCAGATTATACGGGGTCTTTTCCCTCTCCGCTTTCAGTTCATTTTTTGTTTGCGTTTTAGATTTCTACTGGCAGTTATTTGTTCGTACTTTGCTCAAATTGAGATCGGATACAATCACTGACAAGTGGTGTGATTGGGAGGGCAAACCAGTACTAGCCGGGCCGGACCTTCAGTTGACATTTTGTTTTTTCTTATCAAGGATCAGTGACCCTTTTGGGGACTTTAATTCGAGAGCTAAAAATATCAAGATTCTGTTTCTGAATAGGGAAATAACATCATAACGATCAATCAGCAGAATCTTCTAATTACACTCAGAGAGATAGTTTGATAATGAATTAAATAATCATGGCAAAAGACTACTTGAAATTTGCAAAAGCTGTGACCTTAGAATACTAAATGGCAGAGTAAACCGGGACTCCCTCGGAAGGCCTACCTTTTACGGGAGAAATGGCATAAGTGTAATCGATTATACAATATGCGATCAAGACATATTCAAATATTGAAAATTTTATAGTTAAACAGCCATCACCTTTATCTGATCATAATCCGATAGTGACATGTTATATGTTAACCATCAATCAAATATTTTTGAATTACGGGCATCAAACTAAACTAACCCTATTTAATATAAACGAAGACATCCAAAATGAAGATGTCAGCTATTCGCTGGATAAAGTGGAAAACATTCTGATCACAACATCGGTAGCGTGTTTAAAAGGTAGAAGAATAAAGAAGCGAAAACGTGTCAAACCAACATGGAACAAAAATGGTTTGATAAAGAATGCAGATTTAAAAGACATGAACTCAGAAAATTATCAAATCAAAAACATAGAGCACCTCTAAATATCAGTTTACGTGAGAGATATCATGACGTCTTAAAAGAATGCAAAAACCTGCTTGATACTAAACGAAAACAGTACCATGCAAAAAAAAGTCACAATTAGAGGAAGCAACAAATAACCCTGACAAATCTAACTTTTGGGATTGCTTAAGATCCACGGATGATACCATGAAAGAGAAAAAGTCTCCAACAATCTCAGAAGAGAGCTGGCTTAACCACTTCCAATCTCTTCATTCAAATAAACCCATTAATCCAATTCAACATGAAATCATAAATGAACTCCGACTTTTGGAACAGGAAAGAGAACAATATAACTCTCTAGACTATTTGAACACTGAACATTAAATACGCGCTGCCGTGGAAAAAGTTTTAAAATAGCAAATCAGCGTTCTCTGACATAATAAGGAACCAAATGATTGAAGCTAGTCTTGGAAGAATGATGCCTGTATATATCAAACTTTTCAATACAATTCTAAATTCAGGTATATGCCTAAAAACTGGTGTAATGGCACTTATAATGGTCGTATAGCACCAATATATAAATCAGGTGGCAAAAGTGATCCAACCAATTACAAAGGAATTTGCGTTTCAAGTTGTTTGGGAAAACCTTTCTGCGCTACAACTCAAGGGGTATTGCACCCATCTCAAGTTGGTTTTCTACAAAAAATAGCATCGCAGACCACGTCCTAACACTTAGAACATTAATAGATAAATATGTTCTCTATCACGGGGAAAAAATTGTATGCTTGTTTTGTCAATTGCAAGAAAGCGTTTGACCCAGTTTGGCATGAAGGTCTCTTATATAAATTACTTAAACTTATGTAGAAGGACATTTCTACGATCTCATTTAAAGCTTATACTCAAATTCTAACTGTACTCTGAAAATTGGTCACAGTAAAACGCGGTACTTTCAATACTCGAAAGGTGTACGATACGACAAGGGTGCATTTTAAGTTCGTTAACTTTTAACCTATATCTAAGCAAGTTACCTTTTTCGTTTGAAAACACTTTATCTGATCCATTCATTTTACCGAATGGTACAAAAGCCAATTCTCTCTTATATGCTGACGATTTAATTATTTTGTCGAGATCCAAAACAGGATTGCAAAATTGTTTACAAGTATTGTCTTCATATTGCAATTCTTGGATGTTAAGCATTAATTTCAGTAAAGAAAACAAAAGCTATGATATAGAGTCTGATAATTGTAACTTAGTTTTACATAAATAATGAAACTATTTAAACTGCTCAGAATTATACCTATTTAGGAACCCCAATTTCATCAACAGGAAATTTCACATTGGCAATTGATCACTTGAAAGAAAAGGCCATGCATGCTCTTTAAAGACACGGATCTTAGTAGATTAAAGCCAAACCTTGCATCGAACATCTTTGACACGATGATTTCTCCAATCCTCGCTGATAATAACGAAGCTTGGGGCTTATATACCGAACAAGAATTTTTGACATGGGATAGATCCTCAATTGAAAAAGTTCAATTACAATTTTGCAAACGCTATTTACAAGTAAATGACAAGACCTCAAATTTAGCATGTAGGGCGGAACTAGGACGATTCCCTCTCATTCTAACCATAAATCAGAAAATTCTTGATTATATTTTATATCTTAAAAGCAAAAATGACGATTCTATAATTAAACAAATTTTCTTAATATCATTAGATCTCCATTCAATTAAAAGAATAATTTTTATTCTAATTTATTAAACATGGTTTTGGTTTTGCAAAAACTGGAGAGGCATCATGCTGCTATCGACTGCTGGAAAGGTGCTGAATAGGATAATCCTGGAGAAATTGAAGGTAGAGCTGGACAAACGACTGCGGGATGAACAGGCTGGGTTCCGAAAGGAAAGGTCGTGTACAGACCAAATTGCCACCTTGAGGATCATTGTGGAGCAGTCGCTCGAGTGGAACTCTCCTGTCTACGCGACTTTTGTGGACTATGAGAAGGCATTTGATAGTGTTGACAGAGAAGTGCTGTGGAAGTTGCTATGTCATTATGGCATCCCAGAGAAATACATCATCCTCATACAGAAGACCTATGAAAAGTGCACCTGCAGAGTCATCCACAATGGAGTTCTTTCTGAACTGATTGAGATGCTCACTGGAGTGCGCCAGAGATGCTTGTTGTCGCCCTTTTTGTTCCTGTTAGTCATCGACTGGATAATGAGGCAGACAACGGAGAAACATCGCGATGGCATACAATGGACGCTCACGACCCGGCTAGAAGATCTGGACTTTGCTGATGACATTGCCCTACTCTCACACAACCATCAGGGCATGCAATCTAAGGTAACGCGGCTTGCAAAAATCTCAGCGAAGACGGGCCTTAGGATCAGCAAATCCAAAACAAAAGTGATGAGGGTTAACACCAGGAATACAGACAAGTTAGAGCTGGATGGGGAAGCAATTGATGAAGTGGAGAATTTCACCTACCTTGGCAGTAACATCAGCAAGGATGGAGGATCTGACTGGGACATAAAGGTGAGGATTGGGAAGGCAAGAACTGCATTCGCAATACTGACGCCTGTATGGAGATCAAAGGTGATATCCAGGAAGACCAAGCTACGGATATTCAATACAAATGTGAAGTCTGTCCTCCTGTTTGGCTCAGAGACATGGAGAGTTACCAAAGCAACCTCCAACAAGCTGCAGTGCTTCGTCAACGGATGCCTGAGGTCCATCATGGGCATCCACTGGCCAGAGGTCATAAGAAATGAAGAGCTGTGGGCAAGAGCTGAACAGGAAAGAATCGACATCCAGATAAGGAGGCGCAAGTGGGGATGGATCGGGCACACGCTCAGAAAACCAACCAGCAATGTCACAAGGCATGCACTGAGGTGGAACCCACAGGGGAAGAGGAGTCGAGGCCGTCCCAGGAACAGCTGGAGAAAAACCGTGGACGAAGAGGCAGGCAAGGAAGGCTACACCTGGAACCAGATCGAGAAAATAGCCCAAAACAGAACGAGATGGCGGTCGTTTTCCATGGACCTATGCTCCACGGGGAGTAGCAAGGAATAAGTAAGTAAGTATTAAACATGGTTGAATATTATGATCTACAAAATTTTAACCTGGACACACTGTATGAAAATAAGAGCATACATTATTAATCTTATTAAACAAAAGTATATTTCCTACTGGAAAAATGCTTTACAGAACTATAAGAAATTAGAATTAATTTTACAATATTCTTAAGGATCGATACATAATCTCCCATTATCTAGACCATACAAGGAAGTATGAGACGGAAACTCAAGTCAAATTTAGGACAGGTAATCCAAAACTCATGATCAAGCTTGGTCCATATAATCAAATCCCTAGAGAAAATAGATTATGCCCTTTATGCGAATCAAATAATGTCAAAAACGAAATTCATTTCCTCTTTTTATGCCCAGGATATTCAACTTTAAGAGGGAAATACTTTAATCAAATCTACCAACACTAGTTGAATATTCAAAATACATCCTGAACAGAAAGTATCAAAGAATTGATGAACTCTTCCAATTATTTTGTTAATTAATTACTTTTAATGGAAATGATATCTGCGTGTTTTCTATTACCTAATAGCTTAATTCTGTCAAATCAAAATTATGTTATGTAATTATTTAATATTCCTTTACTGTCTTTTGTCGTTAAAAGGTAAGCTTTTGCATACTGTAACTCAATATAGTCATGCAAATAAAGCTATTATTTACTTTACCTCGCCATGTATCAGCTTCGGTTTCGAGATTCCGAAAAATTTTTTGCCGGAAATCTGTCAAACGGTTCACCTTTCTGGGAGTTCGTCCTTCAAGATTATCCAAAATGATCTGAAATTTTCAGTTTCGTGTCCGAGGGCGTTGATGTTAAGGAATTTTTCGTCTCCTTTCACGGTCATATCACGGTCATCTTTGCAGCAGTGCTCAACCACCGCGCATGTAGGTACGTTTTGTTTTTTTTTTCTGAGTTTTGGGGAGATGTACCCCCTTAAATCACTCTTAGCTCCTCCATGTGTATTTAATGATGGGATATTGAATCGATACAGTGATTGAGACGGTAGCAAAATTATTTCTTCCATAACTTAATCCCATCCGGGCAGTGAGTGGCTATTGTGTCAGTGAAGATGTGGAGCTATTAAATTCCCTATTTAAAGAGGCGTTTATGGGTATTTCGGCCTCTTTTCGCTCTTACGCTTCAGGCCTTCGTACGCCACGTTGTTTTGACCCACCCACCTCCCCTTCGGCGACGATTCTTGTCCCTTTCTCAGTCGTACTGCTCATTGCCCGGCAAAATTATTTCTCCCATAACTTAATCCCATCCGGGAAGTGAGTGGCTATTGTGTCAGTGAAGATGTGGAGCTATTCAAACAGTTTGGCCAAAGAAATACGAAATCAAAATGGTCAAAGCGAAGTTGATGTAAAAGGAAATGTAAGCTTAAGGTGTTATAACTGAATAGATATAGGCCAGATCATTTTTTCTTGTTTCGTTCAGATGTCAAAAGTAACTTCTGAAAAGAAATTCAATCAATTTACCAATATTTTAATGATAAAATTTATCAGGTTTTTATTATCGGACTTCCTTGAAGAACAAAGTTTCAAGAAATGTTTTCGTATAGCTATCGGAAATATTTCATCATTTTTTTCTAAAGTTGTTTTCTTTTTCAATAGTTTCATCTTATAATTATTGGGTTTCACATCTTATTTCCATCTTGTCTTTTGCAATTTTGTTGCACATTTTTTTAAAAACCTCTGCCCATGCCGGCAGAATATAATACGAGAATTTGGAAAATCCATCAGTGGACGAAACGCGCCCATTAAAACTATAGTTTCACGAGAAAACCGAAGTAAGATATTATGGCGCGTTGTCCCCGAAGAATTCAAGCCATTTTAAAGTCGAATCGGTGCTACTCACTCCCATGCCGTGCCTTTTCATTCTCCAATATGGGCGAACAAGTAGCGGAACGAGACCAATTAAGAAGCAAGTTAAGGCCAAAGCGATGCATTGTATTGTCATGAAGCTTTGTAAGTGAACCAGGATAGGTAAGCAGTGGATGATCACGTGATGAATGAACGTTAAAGCAAAAAACGTGTTCTTAAACATCCCAAAAGGATATGCCTCAATATCCATGGGAAAGACTTGAGTAAATGGAGCCGTTATAACGGGCGCATGTTTTATGTTCCTCTTAGTTTCTTAAGCAGTAAGCAGAGGGGATATCTGCAGGAGAAACAGTACCGTGTGACGATATGCCGGTAATCGCCGGTGGGACGGTCGATTCGCTCCTAAAGATAGTGTATGTTCAAAGCAACCTAATCTTCCTAAAGAACAGTGGTCACATATTTTCCTGTCCTAAAAAAAGTAGTGTCCTCTCTGGGGCAATATCCCTTAAAAATTGCCTCCTGAAAATAGCCTTTTTCTTTCATTTGTTCATTACCATTATCTTTTAACATGAAAACCCTTTGGCGTTAGTCATGGCGGCCAAAGCACCTCTAATGGAATGAGCTTGAAAATTTCAACCCCTCAGTCATTCTTCATTCGAACTGACCACCATGTAATCGTACAAGGGGCAAACGCCTTATTCGGTTTGATGAAACAAAAGCCAAGTGTTTGGGCATCAGAGCGTCATCCGTTAGTGCGACCTTAATAACAAGTTATGGTTGAGGAATCATCATCATCATCATGGGTCGCGGTAAATGTAAATTTAATAGGACACTGCCCTTTCTTCCTTGGTTTTGTTAAACAACCAAGCTCAAAAAGCCCGAAAGTCGGAAGGTCTACTTGTTGAAGCATGCAAGAACAGGGAACACACTAATGATAATAAAATGCTTATCTGAATGTTTGTATGGCATACTTAAGTGCAAATATGAAATTTAGCACCATATCAACATTCCACATGTCGTGGCCATGGCATTGAGAGATACATCCCGTGGTCAATGGGCTGGTGACAAGCGGGTGTTGCTGGCCTGTTCTTATTGATTGTTTGATAGCATCACAGCGGAGTAAAATGGATCATTTTTGGCTGGTAAAAACAGCTTCACCGCTACTGTGACCAGGCTCTATTTAAGGCGTTTTTAGTGCCTTTGCGCCAGGAGTAGGAGCTGAGTAACTCTGCAGTTTGAAGGATATTTTACCTGAAACCATCCAAGCCACTCATTGTTAATTGACTTGTCGAACAAGGGGTGTAATAGTTGACTGAGTGACGACTGAAAGGAATTCTTGAGATGGGGTAGCAGAAATGGCTGTCTGCGAGACATTTCTTGGAGAACTGGATTCCATGCTTGTGTATGCCACGTTGGTGTTTTTCATAACAGTGTTGTTGCCTGGTCCTTCCTGACCTTTCCCAAGCAAAGACCAATTATTAAGAATAGCGGAAAGCTGTATCTTTTTGGCTTCAGCTACGAAATCTGAAAAGCATAAATTGCCTGCAAAAACGGGTCTGCAAATTTGGACACAGTTCTTTAGTCGAGCAACGAGACATTCGAAAAACATGTCTATTTCTAGAGGCCCCATAGATATCTAGCTGTTCCCTTGCTCGAGTGAATTAACTGCTAGTCTGCCTTATGATTAGATTTTCCAAGCAGATACATGTATTCTGCCGTCAGTGTAATTTGTTTACCTAGAGCATAATAATATATTCCATTCCTGTGTTATCTCTTTCAACACTTAGGATCGTGCCTCCACCCCCTCCACCCATTTTCAGTACGTAAGCAACTGCTGTCCCGTTGTCCATTCTTCGATGGACCTGCAGCTGCTGTTCTATCGATCTTTGGTAGTAAAACGTTTATAACAAACAACGTACATGAAGAGAGGTGGACTCCTATTTACTCCAAAAACCCCTTGTATGAGCATCCCTGTCATTTTTATATGGGAGTACCCCCCCCCCCCCCTCTCTGCTGGGCCGAGTACCTTCAGATCGACCATTTACTCGAGATTGTCTTTCGGGGTCAAAAGAAAGGTTTAAGAATATTAACGAATATTAAAAAAGAGTGAACATTGACAGAGAATTGGCGGGATGACATTTCGAGCGGAATTTTTTTTATGACGCGCTATATTTTTAAGAGCTGTTTCCTCAAAGTGAATTTTTGGCTTGTAGGGAAATCTTTCAAGAGCTACAACTCAAAGGAATTTGTCTGATTTCCCTCAAATTTGGACAGTTGCTAGGTTAACATGCCATACAAAAACGTGCTGGGGAATTTTTCATTTTTAAGTTTTTTTTTTCCGTTAGAGCCATTTCCGCGCGATTATTCCAAGTTTTTTTTCGCCCTATTTCGAATATGCCCTGTACCTTTTTATTCATTGAAATTGAATATGGGAAAATGCAGAGACGGTTTTTAGCTCTTCGGGTCCAGAAAGCCGAGAACAAATCAAATTAGCAAAATATAATAGTCGCTTTGAATTGTAGCTTTCAAAAGCTGATTCATACGTTCGCAATTAGACTTCGTAAAAAAATTGACAATTCATGATATTGGAAAATGAAAGGCATATTTATCAGCCAGGTCTATGAATTTTAATTTGATATAGGGGTTAAAGTATCTTAAGAATAGTCTCGAAACGCTTAGAACTGTTATACTGGAGACACCCCTAATGGTATACTGTAACCTTAAGAACTCAAATCAATTCATATACTAGTGAACACATTCTGCGTAAAGAAAGTTCCACTTGCTGATAGCATATTCAACTAATCTTACGGTTAAGGTAATTCAGCAACCTCGTAGTTGAGATTGATGCAAGCTTAGAATTGTTTTTATTTCAACTGAGATTTGCCTGCCTGTAGACTTTTGGTCAATCATATATTACTGTAGATACCCAAAACAAAGTGATTTCTAGTATCGGACTGAAGCTTATCAATGACATCCAACACTGTGGTAACATCCCGTCTCATCAGGTTTACCTTAAGGAGACTGAACATAGATTCGCTCTAAAACAAAAAAAAAATGGATGTTCAAAAGCTTTCTCTTGAATGTCTAAACTATGGATATCTACGGCGGTGGGATTAGAAAAAAATCTCTGCACGACTTATTCGTGAATGCGCAGATTTAATCGCTAGGTTTCTTTGCAGTATTTTTAATAGATCTATTGTCTCAGGTGTTTTCCTCGAAGAAAGGAATGCTCTAAAGGCATCCCAAAAACAAGCCCCGATTAGCCCCCCCGCGCCCCATCTCGTCTTTAATTCCAGTTGTGGCTAAAGACTTGAGAGGATCTAAATGAGGATCTAGCTAAAGTTAATGCACTCCCTGTTAATAAGTCTACGACCGAGTTAATGTTGGTCGGGTCTAGAAAAAAGTTGAATACGTTCAAGAGATCCTCTTCTCTTTATTACTGTTAATGAAGGCTTTATAGAGCAAGTTACATCTACCAAATCTCTTGGTGTGTGTGTATAGACGAAAATTTATCTTTGAGTGTTCACACTGATAACATTTCTAAAAAGTTTGCCTCTGACTTTGGCGCTTTAATTTTAATATTTTTAATTTTAAGCGAAGTAGATCTTTTGTTCCGTTTCAAACACTCTAATACACCTATAATACATAGTGCAACCCCATTTCGATTATTTTAGCGTCGTGTGGGAGAATTGAAACAAAACTCTTGCGACTAAACTGCAAAAACTACAAAATCGCGCTGGTGACGAATCTTGACCACTTCTTCTTATAATGCCAGTGCAGACAATCTTTTTAAAACACTTGGCTTAACGGAAAATTCGAACTGCTACGTTGGTCTCTAAATTATGAATATCGATCTGCGATCAAAGTTTACCGATCGCAGTGAAATTTCAAGTTACTCATTAAGGGACTGCGAAGGCAAACTGGCTAAAAATTCGCTGCCCCGCACCAACTTTCTAAAAAAACAACTTTAGCTATGGTGGTGCGGTTTTGTGGAATATCAATCATAGTAGTAATAATAAAGTATTTTGTAGTTATTATTTATTGTAAAGGCCTGAAGTTTTTTAAACCCTGTTTTAATAAAGTTATTACTTACTTACTTACTTACTTACTTGCTTACTTATACTTACTTACTTACTATTCAGGATGTAAGTCGCTACGAAAATCATTTCTTGTACATTTTGTTTTCCTCTATTTCCTAAACCATCAACACTTTAAGAGGCAGTGTCTGTAAAAGCGGTCCACTGCATTTCGGGTCGGAAAACATTTTCCCTCAAACTTTTCCCAATAAACTGTCTTCGGTCATAAGTAATGAATCGACTTTAGTTTTTTGTAGCTTACTGCCTCTTAGGCGTAAGCTACTATGCTATCCTGTTGAGTGAGTGAGTGAGTGAGTGAGTGTAACAATAGAATCCGAGCCCACGACGAACTCTGTCGATTTCGATCCGATATTCCCCGATCTTAGATCCTTTTTTTCTCGGAACCTCGTCGGTTGTTCAACGTTTGTCGAGGATAGCTTCAAATGGCCCCGAATGTTACTCGGAATAAGCACGTGATCAGACGAGAAATCTTCGATTTGCCATGTGCTCTCAAAGCTACCAAGTCGTTTGACACTGTCGACTGCAGTTGCTGGAAGGTGAGTTCTTTTTCATAATGAGTTTAATTCATTTAGGTTTAAGAATCAAGCACAGCTTCTTCCATCAAAGCGTGATCGAGTGTTTAGTGCAGCTAAACATCTTTGTTCGGCGATCTCAAAAACCAGGGCCTAACTAATCGATAAAAATCGATCATCGGAAACCTAATCGATTAATCGATAGTACTCGATATTTGTCGATTGATTAGTCAATATAATCGATTGAAATCGATAATCACAAAATTTGGCTGTAAATCACTCATTGTGAATAGCACGTCACTGCGAACTGTTGAGTGGTAAGGGACGGACCATTTAATTTTTTTTTTTTTTTTTTTGGGGGGGGGGGGGTTGGGCAATTACCCAAAAAAATTCCTGCAGAAGAAATTGTAAGAAAAAAAATCTTGCAAACGGTGATACTGAAAAAAAAATTCATACTCAGAAGAAATTGCCCAACCCCTCCCACGAAAATTAAATGGTATGTCCCTAAAACTGTTTTATTTTCTCCTACGCGTTTCGTGTGAGTAACGCACACTTTATCAGCAGCCTCTTCCAGCTTCTCTGCTAATAAGAGTAATTTTGAAAAAGGGGACAAAAGTTTTCGACTCAAACAGTTCTTCTGAGGCTAAGAATATTGTATCTATCTATCATAAACACTGCAAAATTCGAGTTTGAGTTCGATTTCGAAGTAAGAATTCGAGTTCGCACGCGGCATGCGTATCGCCGTGGAAACAGATCGTTTTCGTTTGTTCAAAATAAAGCTATTTTACAGGCGATTTTTCCTCGTACATTAAACTTAATTAAATGCTGTTATTATTTGGAATTTGTTTGAACGAATACTGTGATTGTATTATTGCATTTGGCCATTGCATTTAGCTAATTTTCGATAGACGCCATTTTGTTTACTGTGGCACGTATCACGTGCAAATTTCTTAAGCACATGCTTTCTTTAACCGCTTGTTTACATTAAAAACTCACTGTTTTGTTTCAAAATAAACAGGCTACACTTGCATGAAATGGTGCAAATTTCATAAGTGCCTATCCTAGCCTGAAGATAGAAAAAGTTAATAAGTGCCCAGCGTGATTAAATACGGTAATCTAAGTAATAACAGGTGCAGTAAGCTACATGCAGTCATAGACTGCCTATTTTTTGAAATATGTTTAAATGTATTTTTTAAGACCTCGCAACAGTCAAGGCGGCAAAAGGCCTAAATTTGCGCTTGGTCAGAATCGAAAATTGCATAAATTGACGAGCTCGCTGCTCGAAAACCACCAAATGTAACAAGAAATTATTATTATTTTGAAGTTGGGTGTTCCTTCAAAGGTATGAAACGCAAGTTAATTTTGATATTTTTTGAATTAGAGGTCCAAGAAAATTAATACATTAGCACCCATTTAATCGCTTTTTGAAAACATGCGAAAGTCCCCTATCTTCGCTGGCTTTTTCCAAAGCAACATTAAACTTTTAGTGCATTTGAAACGGATTATGCAAATAAGGTTGATGAACAAATTCAGTCCTTTTAATAAAGATAGCCATTCTTTATTATTTTTTGTTATATATTTCACAATTTTAAGTCATAAATAGAGCAAGAAACACAAATGAAAGTTTTGAACTCTATAATGGATATAACTAGCTAATTATTTTTAAAGAGGCCGTCTCCGTAATACCGTTCCACTCGATCTCGGGGTCAGAAATAGTTTTGCTTCATATTATTACCATCAATACTGCTATCTATCCTTACTACTAAAATGCAGTTGGAATGAGCAGAAAGTTTATTTTACTCCAGTTGTGAGCATTTCAATGCTAGTGTACCGTAAACGACTAAAATATGCAAATTTTCAGTGCCGTGATACAGATTTTTTTGATGATCGTTTAAAAATACTTCGGGCCACCAACACCTTAACATTTGCACTTATTACACAGATTATTACCTCTTTTAATCGTTTCTGTATCATTTAGGTCTTTTCTGATCGTAATCGCTGAGAAATGCCAATGTTCAATTTACTATTTAAGGTTACAGTGTACCTTCAGATCGAAAATTTATCGAAATTTTTTTTTTGGCGTCAAAATAAAGTTTACAGAATGAACTTTCATCCAAAAAAAAAATTATCGAAAAATAGTGAAAATTGACGAAGAAATGACAGTATAACTTTTGTGGGCGGAGTTTGTTTATGAAGCGATATGTTTTTTTAAGCACTGTTTTCTCAAGGTTAATTTTTCGCTTGTTGGGGACACTTTAAAGAGCTACAACTCAAAGGGAATTTGTTCGATTTTCCTCAAATTTGGACAGAAGCTAGGCTAACATATAATCAACAAAAACGTGTCGGCGAATTTCTTATTTCCGAAAACTTTTTCGTCAAGAGCCATTTCCGTGCGATCATTCCAATTTTTTTCTCCCTTTTTCGAAAATATTCTGTAACTTTTCACTGCAATTGAATATGGGAAATCGCCGACACGTTTTTTTAGCGCTTCGTGTTCGGAAACCCGAGAACAAATCAAATTAGCAAAATACAATAATCGCTTTGAGTTATAGCGTTTTAAAGCTGATTCGGACGTTCGAATTTAGACGTCGTAAAAAATTCGACAATGCACTTTATTACCAAATGGTTTCCATATTTAGATAGCCAGCTCCATAAGCTTTAATTTGATATCTGGGTTTAGGTATGTTAAGTGTAATCTTAAGACACTAGAGCTGTTATACTGGAGACACCCCCGAAGGTACACTGTAACCTTAAACAAGACACACGAACTGGACGAAATAGCTGCTTTTAAAATTTCCAAAATTCTCACATGTGGCACCTAGGCAAGACCTAAATACTCGTTCTAGGCAAAGACTAAGAACTATTTTGTAGAATTATCGAATAAAACTTGTGGCACAATGCGATACTGATTAATGAGTTTGAACTAAAGTTCTCCATTTTCTGTTGAAGTTCTCTTGCGTGACACAAATTTCTATTGTAGACTGCTGTCTTGACGAATTCTTGTCACTTCATTTATCGATATTTCCGCTTAATTTAAGTAAAATTGAAAACAGATACAATGTAGGTCTTTACACGATAAATCGCTTTTCTTGTGTTTGCTATAAAAACACAAGTTTTTGCGGTACTTAACCCGAAAGCTAGGTGAAAATATTTGCCACTCTCCTTGCTCCTGACCAGTGTTCCATAAATAACTCTTCCCGTCAAATGACTTGCCGGTTTCAAAACCAGTAAGAGATAATATTTGCCTCTTTAACATGAGATACCAGAAGGAAGCACTAAGATGAACATAGTTTTGCACATAATTCCGGACCGAGTTCTGGAGGAGAAACGATGAATGATTCGCTCTTGCAATGGCTTGTGTAATGTTTTCAAAGTTGCGTTACACTGCATCGCATATTGTGTATTTTTGCATAAATTAAAAGACAAATTAGAATAAGCATGCTTTTTGAAAAGTCGGGACACAAAATCATACACACGTTCTGATACGTACTTTAACCTCGCCACATTTACAGTCCTTCGTTTTTCCTACTCCTTCTATTCTTTTTAATACGGAAATGACTATAAAACCATATTGTATTCTGACAGGTAATCACTCTATCAGAAGAAAGAACTGACAAAAAGATTCAAACCCCATGTGATGGTTCATGCAAACATGATATTGCAGTCTATACTTATTTCCAGGCCAGTATTTTTTTTCCCATGAGGCTTATCAGAGAGGCGGTCAGTCTTGTATAACCCTTGTACCCCTGAAAAGGGTGTGTCCTCTTTAAGTAAACTTTAGTGAATTTAGTTATGACCACTTCTTTAAAACAGAACTCCCTGTGGCTTTGTGATCCTGTTTCTAAGCAGTCAAAGGACCACGTTGCAGGGCCTGAATTTCTTGAATGTTTGCTTTTATATTCTCTGAAGAAGTCAGGTTTACACTTATAATCCCAGCTGTACAGTCAGCCTTCCTTTATTAGTTCCTAAAATTCCCCCGTTTTAAAGCCAACTCAGAGAAAATCGGGCTATCGGAAACGAGAGAGACTTGACGGAAATTAAAGAAAAAGGAAGAATTGGAATGGACCTGGGAAGAGCAAAGGCTTTTTTATCGCTCGCTCTTCCTCGGCGCTCTGGGCACAAAATCAGTGACATGTTCCTTTACGCAATTCAACTTCGCCACATGTACAGTCCTTGATTTTCCCTTCCCTTCAACTTAAGGAAATGACCAATTACTATTGTGTTCGGACAGGTGATCCGGCAGGAGGGAGAGGGAGGGGTATTTCGAGAGCGCGTGAAACGTTTTTTTTTTAGCGTTTGAGACGTGGATAGACTGACTTAAAGGCCGTTTACACGGTAGAAAAATCGGGTACGGACTCGTCAAAAAAGTGGTACGGACCGCATAATTTTAGCCGTTTACACGGATAATGTTCTACTGCAGGTGGGACAAAAATAGGCCTAAGGACCAAGTTTGGAAGGTTGCGTTTACACAACACTTTTTGGGGGACCGGACCAATTTCTAGTCCCCAGAGGCACGCGGATTTTTACTGCGCATGCCATCAGAGAAGTTATTATGCAAGCTGACGTAAGAAATGAAGAAACGGGTCCGGACCCGTGTTTTTTTAGGCTTTGGGGCTATAGACGTCTATGGCGCCAAAACCTGAAAAAACACGGGTCCGGACCAATCCCAAAAGGCATGGTCCACATAGTTTACACGGGCGAAAATGTGAGGTCCGTACTCCTTTTTTGACGGGTCCGTACCCATTTTTTCTGTCGTGTAAACGGCCTTTTAGTTTCTATATGAAACGTGATCTCTACCTCCCTCCGCTCCATACTCCGCCCCCTCCTAGCATGTGTAGTTCAAGAAATAAAAGGCTGTTTGAGATCGAGGAGCGACGGGTTACTTTTCAAGATGCTTCATCGAGCAAGGAGCAGGTGAAAATCAAGATATTGAAGCCCTTATTCCGGAATCTGATCCCTGCATTTTATTTTTATCCCACGTCGGAATCGGACTCAACTACCATAGTTTCATAGGCGTACGAGGGGGAGGGGCTGCGGGGGCTGCAGCCCCCCCCCCCCCCCCCCCCAGTCGTAAAAAAATATAGTATTATTCGGGTAAAACTGGTCGACTATTCCGGCACCACAGACACAGAAACATTACTGAATTATTTTGTGTTCCAATGTCTTACATTAATAGTTTTTATTTTGTAACTCACATTACTCACTTAACTTTCTAACCGAGCTCTATACTACATCGATCATGTCATTGATGTGATAGCTCCATAAGATGCTAACCACGTGAACAGACATAGGCCGCCCTATTTACGTGGAAAGGGGATGATGCTAGTGCTAGGATCATTCGAGTGCAACATGTTTTCAACTTTCAGTTTACATGCGAAGGGTTGCATTTGGCCCTAGCGCTAAGATCATGCTAGCGCTAGGTTCATCCTATCTGAGTTGTAGGATGATCCTAGCGCTAGGATCATCCGAGCTCCATGTAAACGGCCTCGGGAGCCCCAGGTTTATCTTCGCTTTTGTTATTGTCGCCCCCGTCTTGCTTTGCAACCACGCCGAACTCAAAGGTACTGGGGCCATCCTGCCGAATTTTTTACTTAAACCAAATGAAAAGATGATCCTGGATGCCGCATTTACGCATGTAAAACAAACTCCTTCTAGGATCATCCTAGCACTAGGATCATCCTCTTTCCGTGTAAATAGGGCCATAGAACGACAAATTTGCGTTATGGTCCGCTAAGGGTGGGAATGATATTGTAGACCGCGCAGGGACTGAAACTTAGTATAACATTTGGCGACCATCTTGCTTCTTCAGGGACAGTATGTGTGATTGGTATCTGGTCGTTCAAAGTATGTCTTCGTCAAAGTCTCGTAAAATATCTTATCGGTACCGCGTGAAGCGCGAAGAATGCGAGATGTAGAAGCTCATCAGTTCTCGCATCGTTCACAGCTGTAGAAAAGTAAAATGTCAGCGAGTGCTAGAATCATATCATCATGACGAATAAACATGACGTCACGAGTTTCATTCGGGCAAATTAAGTTCAGCCCCCTCCCCCCCCCGACAAAATTTTTTCCCGTACGCCGATGCATAGTTTTCACGTCAATGATCTTTGTGACTATTATAAGAGTGGAAAAATAGACGTCTTCAATGTTTCAAACTAAAAACAATTCTGTGTCATTTTGAAGTATTTTTCTAGCAAAGGATGGAAGGGTGGACCTGATAAGGCTACTAAAAGAAGTAATTAAGAAATAACCCTCAGCCAAACATGAAATACCAGATTGCTGTGCTGGGAACTGTAAATACAAAAGGCATGGCACTATAATATAGACTATTTTGGCACAATTCCCTATTAAAAGAAGATCCTGTGACCCAAAAAACACGCGAAGGAATGTTACGCTCATTAGTCAAGTGTAAACGCCTGCACTGAACACATGTTACCTAGTAGGCAAGCAAAGACGAATACCTTACCTGACCGTCGTACATACACGAGGGTGGAGGCCGTTGTGCTATTTTTTTTCAGCATATTCTGTCTTTTGTGGCTGATTGTTGATTGTTGAGACACATTATGGCAAGGTTTGGTTAAAATCGGTTGCTATGGTAACGGGATATGACGCCATAAGTAACGTGAGATAAAAAAATATAACATGCTACCAAAAAGCAGTAAAATGCTTAATTATATAATTCTAGCATAAAAATGTTCAGTTTCCGCACTGTTCCGTTGAATTTGAATTTTGAGTAAATCTAAGATGGCGGCCAAGATAAATGACATGCAGGACCATACCTCGCAATGTTTTATCACAGGCTAACTATTAATGTGCGATTATCGAAGGCGAATCGAAGAGAGGAGGCCAAGTGTAGTATTCAGCGATGTTTAATAAAAGACGAATATTACAGGATCAAGGCCTTAGGTCAACTGAAGTTATTGCACTAGGCTATATTACACGATCGAGCGTGGTTGCCAAGGAAGAGGATTAAGGGCTTATCCCACAATTAATGTTGAAATATTTTCAAAATATTGTAACACCCAAAAACCCAACGGGGGGGGGGGGGGGGGGGAGTGTTGCAACCCACCTTCCTCCATTGTGCCACGGTGGATGTATTAGTTTCCTTGGGTGTACGTCCGAGGGTTAAACTTCGTTTGTAGTCAGGTTGGCGCCCTCAGCAGGCATTTCCAGAATAGAGGATTGTGAGGGAACTAAAGAAAGAAAAGGATGCAGTTGAGCACCACGGAAGAGAGTTCGAGAAAACAGCGAAAAAAGACCTTTTTTGCACCCTTACGCTCTCCAGGTCTCTTCCAATTCTGCATTTTTCTTTATTTTGCAGTCTCTCTCCTTTCCGATAGCCCAATTTTCTCCGCATCTGCCTGTCTGCCACAAAGAGGTGATCTTAAGAAGCAATTTGTCTTTAAAACGGGGTATCTTAGGGTCTTGTAGGGTGTTTATTAACTGAATATCTTAATAATGGCAAACATGCAAGAGATTCAG
The DNA here is from genome assembly GCA_022457155.1 of Cladopsammia gracilis. NCBI lineage: Eukaryota > Metazoa > Cnidaria > Anthozoa > Scleractinia > Dendrophylliidae > Cladopsammia > Cladopsammia gracilis. Next base: position 284,735 of record JAJGOT010000241.1, on the reverse strand, counting down.
GCCATGCAACGTCGTCCTCTGGCTCCTTAGGAATAGGATCACAAATAATAATAATAATAATAATAATAATAATAATAATAATATAATAATTTATTCACTTAATATAGCGCCTTTTAACATTAAAATGATCAAAAGCGCTTCACACAAGTTTTATACTAATTATAATTTAATCCTAATTTATACTAATTTAATACTAATTTTACACACGTTTTATACTAATAATAATTAAATCCTGATTAATACTAATTTAATACTAAAAATGCACAATTGACCACCCCCAAAAAATTACTCGTTGTAGGCTAAATTAAAAAAAATATGTCTTAAGTTTTTTCTTAAAAATGCTAAGTGATGTCGTTGTTCGAATATTTGCTGGAAGGCTGTTCCACAGTGTGGGGACAGCAGCATAAAATGAACGAGCTCCTAATGTAGATAACATACGCCACTTGGGACGATCCAAAAATAATGAAGAGTTCGATCTAAGGGAATAAACAAAACACAGCCACAGGCGAGATCCTGATTAACGGTTGCGTAATGTGCTGGCCTTAAAATGCTCGCTAAAGATACAATGGAGTGTGCATGCCTTCGCGTCCTTTCAGCTCTCACCAGAACATACATACATATACTATGGTTGTGAAAGAAAGAAGACAACGCTACAGTTGTACGTGTGCGGGATGTTGGGGGAGAGAAGTAAAGCACATGAAATTAACTGCCATCGAAGCCAAAAGGGTGAACTTAATAATAAGGAACTCGAACATAGTAAATGTAGTTTAACATTTTTTAAGAGGTCCATCTTTCTCAAAGAAAGCAAATCAACTGTACAGTATCTCATATTATTTTATTTTTCATTAAATACAAGCTAATACAAGACTGATTTCCGTTATTTGTTTAGTATTTCATATGTTGCCTTGTACACTGCTTTGATGTAGTGGGTTGTATGTCCCTCATCTGCCTAAAAAAGCTTTTAAAAAACAAAACCATGTCAACATTGCTATTTTGTCCTCCAGATGTTGACTTTTTAAATACAGGTTGTATTAAGGCAAACCCTATACATTTTTCTCTGTCTCAAATATTTTGTTTTTGTTTTGATTCTCTTTACCTTATGCGCTTGCCCTTGCCCTCTTGTTTGTGGTTTTGTGCCTGATTTATATCCAGGTTAAACAAAATCACAGTTTTGGTATCCTGACAACAATACAGACACCCTCAATGCAACACTGAACTGTATTTCATATATTATCTTGTACACTGCTTTTCTGTACTGTGTTGTATGTCCCTCGTCTGCCTGAAAAAGTTTTTTTTTTTTGTCACCATTACTATTTTGCCTTTCAGACGTTATATACTGTAACTATTATAAGGACAAACCAGTAGCGGTTAGGGAGGCGGTCAAATGCGGTTTTTCGAGGCCCTGAATTCGCGGATCTCACTAAAGTTCGATCCGCGAATTCAGGGCCTCGAAAAACCGCATTTGACGCGCCTCCCTAACCACTACTTTACGGATCACAGCTCCCATAACCTCTGTTCGTGGTTCGATTTGCAACAGTTTTGGCGATTTCAAAGGCTCACGCCTGTAAAAACGTGTAAATTTCTTCGAAATTTTACCTCTCCGTAAGAGGGGGGGGGGGGGGGGGGGGGTAAATGCGTTTTTCCCCGAGCCCGCCCGCAACGGCAAGCGAGACATAACCAATTGAAGAAAGCTAAAACCCTTGTATATAAAGGTGACAATGTCCTTCGGCAATGAAGCAATGACCGCCGTTGCGTTTTTGAAAATGCGGGGGATTGAGTTGAAAGAAGGTGATGACTTGTATGCGAAGAACAAAGGGACGTTCGAATACAACCCTTGCAGACATTGCGGCTTAAACTTCACACAAGGCCATTTGCTTGTTGAACATCAAAAATACGCTTGTAAGAAGCTGCGAACAGAACCACGGCCGAAAGAGCTTTGTCTCGGTTGCAATCGAAGATTGTGTAGACAAACAGTTTCCATACACTCCAGAGATGGTTGCCCGCCTTCGAAACGCTGTTTTCCCCCATTTGATCCATCACGTTATGTTCATGACGGTTGTAATTATCGAAGAGTTATAATAGTTCATAGCGATGGATACAAATGTATTATACCTGAGAAAGATCTTTATTATTTTTTAGAAACTTATGACATAGTTTCTGTTAGCAAGGCAATTTGAGCAGTAGTATAGGGAGGGGTGCATCCGGCCCCACCGCAAATTAGGGTTAGATTACATGATTTAACACCTCTTGTGTGAACTGGGGTAGGAGCTTTCTTATTGAATAAACGTATACCTCTTTGTATACACGATGCCCATGCTACTCTTTGCTGGCCAACTGAAGGCAAGTAACTCAAAAATCCTCTGCCCTGACTGTCAGCGAATGGTTTGCGTATCAACGTTTTATAATCATATTAATAAGGGCTGCCCGATTTTTAGAAGAACCCTTCGAGTTCTTCACGAGCATGAGGTGGTTTTGCCACCAGCACCACCGCCGGTGGTTATTCGAGAAGTTTTTGCAAACTTAAACATCAGCCAGCATGAGCTGAATGCATTGTTTGACGAACAAGAGCAAGAACAAAAACCCTCTATAAACCTGAAGGATCTTGATCGTTTACACAGAATCCGTGATGCAAGCTTGGTTGCGGCTTTCACCGAAGGCAAAATACCCTTCGAAACGTTCATGCGCCAGTATGAGCTGAATGCATGGTTTGACAAACAAGAGCAAAGACAAAAACCATCTATAAGCCTGAATGATCTTGATCCTTTACACAGGATCCGTAATACAAGCTTTGTTGCGGATTTCATCGAAGGCAAGACACCACTCGCAACGTTTCGAACAGAGTTGCTCTGGTTTTACCAATTGAATAAACACTCATCCTACGTATATCAATGATGACGACAACACAAGTGTTCTTGAACTTTCTCAAATCGAGAAACACTGGTCTGAAACTAAATAGCGCCGACTGGGTTAGCTACAGACAAAACACCATTGGTGCGTCAGAGATCGCAGCCTTGACAGGAGTTTCGCCATTTGAAACACTAAAGAGCTTGCTCGTAAAGAAAATACAGCCAGCAGACATGCATAACAATACAGCCTGCACCTGGGGCAATCTGTTCGAGCCGCTTGCACGCAAGTATTTTGAGCAGAAGCACTCTGTTAGAGTTTTTGCCCATAGCATATCTCTTAATCTAGCAAGAGATCACTCACTTTATCGAAAGGTCACATGCAGTCCTGACGGCTATTATCTAGATAAAGATAACAATTTAATTCTTTTGGAGATCAAGTGTCCTTTCAAGCGGAAAATAGCTGTGTCTCGGGTTCCTCGTTATTATGCAACCCAGATACAAACTGGTCTTGCTTTTAGCGGGGCTATGGTCAACAAAGGTCTTTTTGTTGATTCTTACTTCAGAATGTGCTCTTTACAACAGATAGAGCCAAGTTTGATTCATAATAATCTTCTAAACGGCGGAAACATATACAATACAAAAGGTTACACAACGCTCGCATGGGGCATCTGTTATTTGTTTTCAAAACAAAAACTAACACGCAATCAAAAACAACCGATCGACATCGGTGCTCTTAATCAAACTCAGTCGTTTGAGCAAATAATGTCTTCTATAGCAGAGAAAGACCTATGGTGCTCTTACGGCGCGGTCAGAATGTCGTTTAGCGAACAGGACGAAGACGAGGAGTTTTTGCGGTACATCAGAATGCAAAAGGCTTTCCTTGCTCCAGAAGAGGGCCCGAGGCCGGTGGCAGTATTTGTATGGAAGCTCTTGGATGTCACAGAACGCCAAATTGTCAAGCAAGAGGGGTTCTTAAACAGCATTCAAATGAAGGTCGAGCACTTTCACGAGAACTTGGCAAGCCTTCGAAAAAAAATAGTCGATCACTCTGAAGGCCATCGATCGATAGCCAAGTCCAGCATCGCAAGATCAAGGAGTGACAAAACAAAGACCAGTGACGAAGATCAAGTGGAGGCATTTATTATGAATAAGTTGCAGCAATCTCTGCAGTCTGAATTGCTGCCTGCCAATACTGTTCGTATTTTAGACACATAGATTGCCTCGGAAGCCCTATGTAAGATAAAATTTTCTGTTTTCTTGGGCCATCTGGTAACATTAGGGCCAAGATTTTATGAATTACGAAATTATAAGAAGTGTTGTTCGGTAGATAATCTTTCACGGTTGTGTAAACATGGTTAGTTTGTTTATTTTCGTCATCAGTTAATCTCGGAGGGGATTCCCCTCTAAGACGACTTAACAAAGAGGTTGTGTGTTTCTTTAAATCACTACGTTTTATCTTTGTTAGAATAATTAACAACTCGTTTATCGTTGGATGAACATTTTCTTTTCGTATTTCTAATAAAACCTTTTCAATACCGCCTATATTTTCTAAAGATTTATTTCCGAATAACTGATCAAGCCGATATTTGAAATTATGGTTTGTTATGCCCAGACCTTTCACTTTCATATTTCCTCCGTTGTAAAGGTCTACAAGAGAAAAGGCAGCGCCGTATATTAGTTCAATGCGGCTGCATTTACTACAGACAAGTTCTGTGGATTCAGGCATGAGTGTAAAAGATCCACCACAGCTTTGACACGATTTAATATTTTTGTTTGTGCTGTTTTGAATGAAAACAAACCTGATTTCTCGGTACCGCAGGATTTGTTCTTGTCTAGCGGTCAAAGAAAGAGATTCAAAGATGCTTTGGAGCTTCTCTTGTAGTTGTGAGCGGTGAAACTCAGGTATATAGTCATTGCCATAGAAGCCTCGCAGCAAGATGTATTTGTGTTTTAGATCCAAGTGATCTAGTCGAACTTGTATTTATTCTTTTCATCCATACGTCTGACGATAGACATTTGCTCGTTGAAGCGTAGATAAAGTTCCGTCATCATGTTTATAAGTAGAAATTACAAATGTCCAATTGGTCAAGCATCATTTGCGCATGCGTAGTTCTTTATGAGTTACCACATGTGAAAGCACGACAGCTTTGACGTATATAAAAGACCTTTTCGCATCATATATTATATTAAGTCTGTAATTTGGTATAGCTCAGGGGGGTATGGTTGGCCACCATTGAACCCCGTTTACGGCTAATGCGATGTCAGACCAGGGGTAGTGGGGTTTTCGCGTCAGTTGATGACCCCCTGGTGAACCAGCCCCGGCCCAACTGATAACAGGGGGGTGCTCACCCAGAGATCTCCTAGGAGAACTCGCCCTCGCTCCCAGAGGCAAAATGGGAAACGACAACTGCCTTGTCAGCAGTTAAAGTCCTCACTTCGGTGAGGCAAAAAGTCCTAGCCTAGGCTAGGCGAAAAAGCCACGAGCACCCCCCGACTAGGGTTTTGTCCCTTTTCGTTATGTGTCACGCAATGTCACGCGTGACAGTCACGCACAATGTCACGTCACGTGTCACGCCGTGTCACGCGATTGCGTTCTTTTGTTAGATAAAGCGAGAAACCAGAGTTTACTCTTTCAAATCTGACTTGGACACGGCGGCAAGACGATTGATTTTTTTTTTGAAACTCTTCTTTGACTTCTTTGCGAAGCTCGCCTCTGAGTTTTTCAAGATCTGGCGTTTGAGTTTGCTTGTTTACTTTGGTGGTCTTTGTTTCACCAGAGCGGATTGCGTTCTTTAGTTCGTGATATCTTTCAACCTCACGGAAGACGATTGTAAACTCTGAATCGCTTACCCTCTTGTCAGTTAGAGCCTTTGAAACCAGCTCACAGACTGTGTTTCTCGAGCCGCTTGCTAAACACAGTGAGGCTGGCCGCGAAGTTAGCTGGTCTCGAAGCCCCGGATAAACTGCGAAGAAGCTTTCCGCGAGTTCCCTGGTTCTGCGAGTGTTGTCTCTTTTATGAGCTCCTCGATGGACAGCCAAGCAGCGAAAGAGACAAAGAGTGTCGTTGAAAGTGTCAAGGGCAATGACTTCTCTTTTGTTGCGAATCCAATCAGGTAGCCGACCGAGGCCTATTTGCAGTGGTTGTCGATCAAGCACGACTTTTAGATCAAGCAGGACAGTGCGTTCGTAAACCCATTTGGTGTCAGGCCTGTTGAGTCTTGCGTTTTGAAGACGGAACTCTTCCTGGGCTTGCAACCACTGTCGTGTCTCGGAAAGAGTGGCTAACCAACGACTGTTGTGGTTGTTTTGATAAAATTGCCGCAACTCCTCGGTTTCAATGTTTCGTAACTCGAATGTGAAGCGTAAATTGATTGCGTGTCGTGTGTTAACATTTTGCTTGATTTTGTTCAAAATTCTGGCGACAAGAGATTTTTCGAGATTGTTTTCAAAGCGTAACCGGAGTGTTCGACTGCCGCGTTCAATCCCTCGGTAAACCCGATCATAGATTTGAACAAGTTGTTCAAAATCTAGCTCCTGCAGATTGTTTTGAGGTTCGACCTCAGCATTATTGTCGTCGGCAGGCTCGATCCGCTCGAGATTTCGTGCCTGTTCGTCCAGCCAGGCAATCAGCTCGCGTTGATTGTCATCACGGCGTCTTCGTTGGCAGGGTTGCGCCATTGCGTATATACAAGGGTTTTAGCTTTCTTCAATTGGTTATGTCTCGCTTGCCGTTGCGGGTGGGCTCGGGGAAAAAAGCATTTACCCCCCCCCCCCCCATTACGGAGAGGTAAAATTTCGAAAAATTTACACGTTTTTACAGGCGTGAGCCTTTGAAATCGCCAAAACTGTTGCAAATCGAACCGCGAACAGAGTTTATGGGAGCTGTGATCCGTAAAGTAGTGGTTAGGGAGGCGCGTCAAATGCGGTTTTTCGAGGCCCTGGCACATTTCTTCCGATTTGTTGGAAAAATCGGAGTCATCACTACAAAGACGTCGAAGTCTGAGAAATTGAGAATACGGAATGGCGTTTTTAACGTGTGATGGATGTGAGGATGAATGTAACAGATAACTGTGGGAATCTGTAGGTTTGTAGTGCACACTTGTGGATAAACTGTTGCCGTTGATCGAAATATTGATGTCAAGAAATCAAGAAATCAATTTCTCAGACTTCGACGTCTTTGTAGTGATGACTCCGATTTTTCCAACAAATCGGAAGAAATGTGCCAGTTTTTCAAGAAACGTGGGTACCCTGACTCTGTTGTTAAAACGGGCCAACAACGTGCACAACAGATCGACAGACAATCAGCACTACAAACATCACAGAAGGAAGAGAACGAGAGAATTCCATTCACCCTCACTTTCCACCCACACAATCACACAGTCAAAAGCATCATTTTAAAAAAATTCAAATTGCTCCAAAACGACCCCGAAACTGGCAGAATTTTTTCACAACCCCCACTAATTTCATTCAAACGTGACAAAAATATACGCAACTTTCTAGTTACGAGTACACTGAAATCTGACTATGAACCAGGAACTTTTAAATGCGCACGCACACGATGCAACACTTGTCCTTTCATTCACAACGCCAACAAAATAACGGGACCTAAACGATCTATTAAAATCACTGATCGTTTTACATGCACCTCCGTAAATGTTATCTATTGCATAACATGTACTTTTTGCAAAAAGATATACATTGGCGAAACAGGGAGGAGACTGGGCGACCGTTTTCGAGAACATCTCCGAGACGTTTAAAAAAATGACAAAGACGCATTCAAACCAGTCGCGCGTCATTTCAATCTTGCTAACCATTCTAAGCAACACATGACAATCTGTGGCGTTTCCCTACACCAGGGCAACACAGAAAGCCGTAAAAACTTAGAACAAAAAAATCATCTTTCGAATCGGCACTCTCAAACCCCACGGAATTAACGAACGCTTTTCATTCAACTAACTTACATTTGTTTTTCACGTCACAAAATTTCCACCAATGGCGGAGCTCCTCCTACTATATAAAACCACACACTACCCACAATCCCTTGATTCGCTCCGACGAAGGGCTAGCGCTCGAAACGTCAGCTTTTTCGAATCTTTTTACGGTGGCTAATTTACCTTATCGACTCAGTCGATAAGGCCAAATTCTTGTGCTTCACCCCCACCGACGCAGCACCACAGTTTCTCTAGAAACTAACTCCATTCATTCATATTTATTGTTTTTGTATTTATTTTGTGGTTTTCAAATCTACCGGACTCTCTTATATAGAATTTGTGTTAGGGACTAAATGCAAAATGTAGGTCCCCAAGACCACAGTCCAAGTCAAACCAAGATAAGACACACAAAACCAAAGTCCCGGCAAACGTAATCTGTTAATAAACAGAAACAGTCCCGTAAACGATGGAGATGAGGAAACAGAGCTTAGCAAGACAATAAGGCTGAAGGATCGGGGAGATATACAGTGCATGGAAAAAAGGGGGGAAAGAGTGGGAAAATGGCATCAATTCATGATCCCAAAGTCACAGAAAGAGCCCCATGAAACAAGCCCAACAAAAACGCCACCCAACAGCTCCGCATATAAGAACAAAATGCAGTTCCACAAACCCTAGGTATGCGCAGATGCAGAACCCATAACAGAGGACCCAAATGAAACTAGGGAGACATGAAAAAAATGCAAGAAGTGGATTTGAAAAAGGAAAAAAAACCCTGACTATCCCTTCCAGCATCTTTCATGGGAGACAAAGCAATATTTTTTTTTTATTTCCTGTATTTATTTACTGTCTGTGAGCAAAAAAAGGATGTCAATTACAATATCAGTGGAACTTTGTACTGAGTAAACCAAAATTAAATTAAATTTTTTTAAAAAAAATTAACAATTTTAAGCCGCATGCATGTATTTTATTTCTTTCAATTTTCTCTCACAGATTGAATTCCCCTTTTAGTAACCTAATTCGTACAAAAATAATAATAAACCTGAGTAGCTTAATTTTATTTATTCATTTCTTTAAAACACAGCTTCAAAAGGTACATTCAATATTAGTTTTGTATTATCTTTTCAATATTTTTGATGATTTGGATAAATCTTCTTGAATTACATGTTAGTTGCGCTGCAAGCTGTTTGGCTTTGATCATTTCCTGTAGTAGAACAGGGTTAATATTTTTGGAGTTCTTCTTTTTTTTTTTGTTAGTGCATCGTTTTCCTTTCCTCTTTTTTTTGTCTTTTTGTTTTGTTGTCCTAAACAGAGTGAGGGTTTGTGTCTTATAGTTAGTGAAGATAATTAACATTAACATATATATATTCCGGTATATTATATAACAATCACAAACTGGAAAATTCGACTTTGCTGATATTTCGTCTTTATTACAAAAGACTTCATCAGGGCAACTGATATATATATATATATATATATATATATATATATATATATATATATATATATATATATATATATCCAAGTTGAAGATTCACCGGCGAATCCAATTAAGTGCTCTACAGTGTAGGAGCAGAATAATCCATGAAGGAAAATCACTCAACTTTGATGACCATAAGTTTAATACAAACTTGTTTCGTAGGTGTTGCCACCCACTCCTCAGTTAAACTTACAATGATTGATCCCTTGTTGGACTACGTTATTTATATGTATGATTGCGCAAGACGCACACTCTACCTAACCGTTAAAAAACCGTTAAAAATATGCGCGCGCCTAAAGAATACATGTGCGCGCACTACTTGCTTCAGTGGAACTTATTCTAGGGTGTGTTTTAAAATATATTTACGTCTGTGTCTACACGTTGAAATAAGCTCGTTTCTCCTATTTAAATAGGAGAAACCAAGATAAACGCTAAATAGGAGAAACGAGCTTATTTCAACGGGTAGCAAAAGCCAAGGCATATTCGAATCAATCAAAACGATGCAATCTGTGTATTGCAGAAAAAACATTTGATAATAACTAAACCGCAAATGGCTTCAAAGGGCCTGATTATATGAGTCGGGCTGGCCTGGTTAGCCGAGATGGCCCAGTTTGCCGAGATGAATTTCAGCCCGGTATTACATGAAGAGAGCCAATCCGGGCGACAACTAAATTTAGCATCAACGGTTTTGGCTGAAAGTTGTTGTTTTGAAAATGGCGCAAAGCGTAGAATGTTTTAATTAAGGATTTTTTCTGCATTTTAGCTCATTTACTTCGTGCTTACGCACTCTTGTGTACCTCTTTATCAGTTAAAGGCCCATGTTCACCCAATCTGCTTTGCGCGCTTGTGTTTTTGTTTTGAAACGGTTCAATTGTTCAATGTAGCGTTATGATTGGCTGGCACGTCGATTTTTCGATTTTCCGTCTGTGCGAAAATCAGTCCCGCCCGCAAAGCAGATTGGGTGAACATGGGCCTTTAAAGAGAAAAAAGGCCATTTATAAGCGAGAAGGTTTCCTCAGAAGCAATTTTTTGTGCCGTCCCGGTTATTCAGGCTGGCCCGATAAACGCAATTACATGGAAAAATTTCAGCCCGGTTAGCCAGGATCCCGGCTGTTCGGGCTGGCCCGGTTGTCATATAATCGCAAAGTTGATTTTTGTTGCGTTTAACAGACGGCCGCCATCTTGGATTTTACTAAAAATTAAAATTGATCAAAAAAAACGCGAAAATTGCAAATATCGTTTGGTAGAGTTGCAAAATAACATACAATTAAACATTTTGATGCTTTTGGTAGCATTTTATATGTTTTGTTACTGAAAAAAGGTGAAAACACGCATTTTTATTCAAAAATGGCTTGACCTCATGTTACTTATGACGTCATATCTCGTTACCATAGCAACCGGTTGTCGCCAAACTTTATCAAAATGTGTCTCAAGGATAATCGAACAGTTACTGAGAACAGCATGTGCTAATCGTAAATGGTCTTAAAAATATCGGAGAAAAACATTATGGGGGGTGCACGCTGGGGATTTTTTGAGCTGATATCGGCCAAACAAATTAAACTCCTTAGGGTTTCATCGGATGTCGCTGAAACTTGCGGAGGTTGCAGACCTTAAAATTTCGATTTTTCATTTTTAACGGTGTTTGGCGGGAAAATGACGTCACACCATTTATTCATTTTTTGTGGGGAGGCTTTACAAGCTACTATGGAACAAGAAATGAAAGACATTTCGTGGACAATTTGAACTGTGAAACGTTTTTAAGATATTGCTTTTTGTTACATGAACAATGTAGTATTTTAAAATTTGAATTTCCCGCCGTTTTGTTTCCATTTTTAAGAAATTTTACAACATTCAAAGAGTCATAGCTTCTTAATGAAAAGCAGCAGCTGCAAACTTTTTTCAGCTTTTATATTACCCTGACCTGATGTTTCATTCCTCATTTAAAAATATATCGTAACGCACTAATTCGTTTTTTAATTAATTTTGTGACGTCATTTTCGCGCCAAAAAACGTTAAAAAAAAGTTGTTCGAAATGTTAATATCTGTTATCTCCCCAAGTTTCAGCGACATCCGATGAAACCCTTAAGAAGTTTAATTTCTTTGGCCGATTTCAGCTAAAAAAAATCCCCAGCGTGGGGGTGGCATCCACCCCTTCCCCACACCTCTTGTACGTCCTAGGGTTAATAAGTTCTAACAGCGTTCAGTCGCTAAAAAAAATATTGTCAACTTCAGAATAATTCTTTTATTCGAAAAAAATATATGTCTCAACGGGCAAATAAAACTTGATAATTGATTAAAATGGGGCAGTTTGGTTCCCAATATAAATTTTTGGCTTGTATTTAGTTCAAATTTAACTTAAAACCCTGAAAAACACGACCGAAAACTTAGCCCGGGTAGCCTGGTGAACCTTGGCTTTGCGATATCGTTTACATGCAAAAAAGTCTAGCCCGCCTTCAAGGGTGACCCGTGCAAGCAGACTGGATGACCCGGGGGGTGAACCATGTCTGCCATGTGAAGCAAACGAAAAAAAAAAAGAGCCGGGTGACCCTTCTAAGTGGGTAACCCGCATCACCCTCCCTCGATGTAGACAGGTCCTAAATCCTTTGAAGCTCCATGAATTATATTGTCAGACTTTTTTAAGGAAAATGATATTGAGCTCTGTAAATTTAAGAACAAACTTATCAAAGCTAAGACAAGGTTTTCGTTGCTTGAAACTTTTTAAAGTTTCACAGGTCTTCACAGTTTGTCGCTGCGTTCTTGCATGAGAAAGAAAAAGATGATTATTGGGTGTCGTTGTTGTGAAACACGAAAGTCAAGTTCCGATCGCAATCGTTTGTTCGAGATTGCCTCCTCTGTACCGACTCAACGAGAGGTTTAAGTGTAAGTTACCGACATACCTTGCTGTACCTTGCAAAATAAAGCATCCCTTATTCTTCAGTCACAAATGGTTACTTTTCATTTGCCAGTTGCCAAATAGAATGAATATAGTAATCAAATTTGTTACATGGTGTGACACTCCAAATTCATGCAAATTGAACTGACAAAGGTCACGGATTGTCGAATGCACATTAACAACGTCTCCTATTAAAAAGTAAACTAATTTAACGTCAAGTTTCAATGCCTAAACCACAAAATGCTTTTGGACAGTATACTCAGCGGTCTTACCCATGCACCTATAAAAGGAGACCGAGCTAATTAACACCACTCACTTCGGGAAAGACCTTCGCGTTAGCACTTATGGATAGGTCTTCACAGCAAAATGGCCGAACAAGCCCCAAGACAGCCGGATGTTCCGGTAGAGCAAATCATCGCCCCGGCCGCTGCTCAAGGCCAAGCTAATCCGCCTAATGCTCAAGAGGTCCCGCCGGCTCCACAGCTAGAGGTAATTTAAGTTTCAATATCTTATTTACTCGCTATTTCGTCGTCTCCCCCCCCCCCCCCCCCCCCGCCCCCCTTTTTTTCGCTCTCGCATGTTGTTCGGCTCTAGGTTTTTGTGGTTTTCGCTGTACGTCACTGTTGTTGTTTTCTCTCCCCTATTTTTCCTAGTTTATTCGCTCCTTTGTCAGGCCGTCTTTTATTTCTTCGTTTCCGTAGTTATCTTAAGTTTGTTATCAAACCTTTACTGCGTGTTTTATTGCGCTCTCCGCAATGCTAGTTACATGGTTTTTTATTTACCCGGTTTTACTTGGATGCTTTCGTTTCGTTGCATCCTTTAGACCATGGGGCGGTTTTTTCCCTTTGCCTTTTGCTCGTCCGCTCAATTTTTTGCGTATGCGAATTTTGTTTTCGCATATCGTTTGGCGGTAATTTAGACCCACTTTTGTCCATGAGACAATTGGCTTGTTTTGTTTCTCATGGCGCTTTACCGGTGTCGATGCAGTTTTTCTTGCTTTCTATCTTCCTCTTTGTCATGGGATAATTAGCGCGTTTTGTCTTCCCATGGCGCTAAAATTCTTGTGTTACACATCCGTTTTGCATATCCGTTGGCGGTAATTTGTTCCCGCTTTTGTCTATGTGAAAATTGGCTTGTTTTGTTTCTCATGGCGCTTTTTGGTGTCTATGCATTTTTTCTTGCATTCTATTTTCCTTTTTGTCGTGGGATAATTGGCACGTTTATCTTCCCATGGCGCTAAAATTCTTGTGTTACACATCGATTTTGCTTATCCTTTGGCGGTAATTTGTTCCCACTTTTGCACATGAGAAAATTGGCTTGTTTTGCTTCCCATAGCGCTTTTTGGTATCTATGCATTTTTTCTTGCATCCTATTTTTCCTTTTTGTCGTGGGACAATTGGCGCGTGTATCTTTTCATGACGCTAAAATTATCGTGCTGCACACCCGTTTTGCATATCCTTTTGGCGGTAATTTGTGCCCGCCTTTGTCCATGAGAAAATTGGCTTGTTTGTTTCTTATGGCACTTTTTGGTGTCTATGCATTTTTCTTGCTTTCTATTTTCCCTTTTATCGTGGGATAATTGCTTAAATTTTTGTGTTCCGCATCCGTTTTGCATATCCTTCGGCGGTAACTTGTACCCGCTTTGGTCCATTAGAGGTCTGGCCTGTTTTGCTCTCATGGCGTTTTTGGGTGTCGATGCATTTTTTCTTGCATTCTGTTTGCTTTTGTCATAGGATGATTGGCACGTTTATCTTCTCACTACGCCTGGTTTTTCCCTTGTTCTCATAGGGATTTATAGCAGTTTTTTATGCTTTTTTCTCATTGGTTTGTATTCCCATGACTTCCAACTTTAGGTGCCGGTATTTTATTCGTACTGTTTTCGGCGGCAATTTTTACCCGATCTTTCCTTCGTCGTGTTATTTACTCGTTTGCCTCTCTGGTGCTCGTTTTACTATGTATTCCTGTTTGGGTGATAGGAATTTTTTTACCGTGTTTTTTAACCCACGCCGCTCATGTATTTTTTTTGTGCGATGTTTATTTCCTTGGTACCCTTTCAGTTATAATTCCGTGTTGCGCTTTGTCGTCCATGAGATCATGAGCGCTATTGTTCTTCATGGCGCCTTGGGTTTTTATAGCTCGTTTTTTCCCTTGTATTATCAGGTAGCCGCTTTACTGAGACGAATCGAAGCCCTTGAGAGCACTCAGAAGCCAAATGGTGTTGAGGTCGGCCTTTCCCGTTTAGGCGCCTACGGTCTTAGGCGAAAGTGTGATTTTGACAAATATGTTGCTCTTTCGATGGCGGACGATCTGGTGTCCACTGCGAGGGAATCTAAACACGACAAGGCCCCCTTCTTGGCTGCGGCGGCTCAAGCTCTCGTAGATCAGATCGAAAAACCTCTCGACCAATTCCAAGTCTATTTTCTCGCTTTATTCAGCGATCATGACTACGCCAAAGTCTTGGATTCCATTGCCAAGGTCGACAAGGCCTTACGTGTTCAGCAAAAGTCAGCTCCCTCGGCTCAGGTTCCAGCCCCTTTCACATCCTCCACGAATTCCTCCAGGAGCCCCAGATATCGTTGCAATTTTTGTGGCATTGCAGGCCACACGGCACCTTTCTGCTATAGGATGAGACGCAGCCAGGCTTATAGGGGTCGCTTCTCGCCGTACTCCCAATCTGGGCGCGGCAAGCCTTTCAAGTAACTCTTAGGCTGTCATTTGTCAATGAAACAGTTTTTTGTGTGCACTTTTCGTTTCTGTCTTTTGCGTTTCTGCCCCCCCTCCCCCCCCGCCCCCTCCTCTGCTCTAGGTTGGCAGCTTTATAAGGGAATCTTATTCCCTCTCGGATTACTGAGGCATAAAGCTGCCACCCCTTGAGCCGAATCCCTCTTACCCGGTTGTTTGTCTATTCTCTAGCATACTGCAGCAGTTCGACCTAACTCCATCCGTTGGGTCCATTCAGACGGATGCCCACTCGACGCGGCTCGAGGGGTGGCGGCAAACAACGCCCACATTCCAGCGGACTTTGTCGACTCCGTTGTACGAGGATCAATTTGAGAAACGGTTATCTGTTCCGGCCAACCAACCCACAGGGCAACATTGTCAATAACCCACTCATGCATTCGGCGGCTGAAGGGCGCCTAAAATTCTATCTCCGTAAAGGCAATATCGACGCGGGCGAAACCCTCCACAGCTTCCGTAGCGGGTGTGCTTTAACTTTGGCGTTTTCTGGCTCGTCATTGGCGGACGTTATGACGCACGTCGGCTGGCGCAACTCCTCCACAGCGTCCTATTATATGAAGTTGGTTGACGCATTACGCGCGGGGGCACCCGCGGACTTGTTAACCTTCTCTTCATCGAGTGCGGTCGAAGAATCTTCCCGCCTTTATAGTGACTACAATCACCTGAAGGACTTTGTCCAGGCGTTTTCTGGAGACGAACACTCGCGCTTGAAGCGGTCCTCTCCATCCTCTCCCACGCGGGCAGCTAGCTATTCCTCATAGTCTAGAACCTTGTCCCTAGTCCGATTTTCAGTTTGGGCCCTTTTTCTTTGGGGTTTGAGTTTGGGGGTTTTGTCTACCTCTGGGTTTCGTGGTTTTCATGTTGTGTCACCAGACATGTCCCTCGCGCGGAGGCAGAACGCCCATACTCAAATAGGTGCGGATAAGATCGGTGAGTATAGCATACTATACTCAACGGTCTTACCCATGCACCTATAAAAGGAGACCGAGCTAATTAACACCACTCACTTCGGGAAAGACCGCGCCAGTTAGTACTTGTGTAGTCTACACATAGTCTCTGTTCTATACTCACCAGTCTTTCCTCACAAACCCATGTCGATCGCGGCTTAGGTCTTACCCACCACTCCCTCCCTGGGGCGGTTGCTTGTTTACCGTATCACATCCTAAGCGCGATCGGCAGAACGCCCATACTCAAATAGGTGCGGGTAAGATCGGTGAGTATAGTATACTATATTTGTGTTTTTTTAAAATCTTTAAAAGAAAAAAAATCAAAATATGTTAGAAATGTTTCTGTCACCGGACTAACTTTTGAAGACAACCTAACTTGTATAATATTCACCCCATTTTTCCTTTAGGAACCGAAGATCAGAACTTAATAATTAGCTAGTTATAGCCATTAAACCCTTCAAAACATTTATTTGTGTGTTCTCTACTGTACTTATGACTAAAAAATGGGAAATATAAATATATAAAACGCCTATATTTGAAACACTCTGAATTATCCAAATTTGGATTATGTGCGTTTTATATCCGCAAAAGCACTTAAAGTTTAATCTCGTTGTGCCGAAAGGAAGACAAAAAGCGCAAAGTATTTTTGTTTGGCTACAAAAATATAAACAAGCACGAAGTAGAAACGAATGAATACAAAGCGAAGTTACGTGTAATAAAAAGGAAAATAAACGGAATAAATATCGGGTATAATGAAACTACAGCTGAGAAATGCAGCCATCAAGACAAACTGTAAACTCAACATTTTGCTATGATGAACCAAGGTTTGTAGAATCATATTTTCCTTAGTTGGGAAAATATTTGAGAGTACTTACAGCTATTCCCATGCAGCAAGTCCCCAACGTATGCCTGCTCAATTCAGACGCCACGAAGAACGAAACATTCGTGATTATGGACAAAAAATAATAATTACTGTCACTTTGAGAACAAATCAAACCTAGGACTAGACTTCAAAGTGAATTGTCGAACTGTCAACAAAACATCAAGCTATCGATCGCGAGCGCAAGTGAGCTAATTATATCGCCATGTGTTTTTTTCCTCGTGTTCAGCAACAAGTCGTTCAATTGAAGCGACGAAAACGGCCCGATAAAAAATCCATGGTTCAAAACGTCGCTGGCAGTGATTTCAATTACGATGATCTTTGTAAAACTTACTCAACTTTTGGAAAAAAAAGTCTGCATTGTGATTAATCCACCGTCATTTTATCATCATGAACATATGAACAAAGACTGAAAGAGAATACTCCCGACATCTTTTAGCACTAAGAAGAAAACAACGTGAATAAATAAGAGCGAATGTGATGCCTAAATTCAACATAATAAAGCTCACCATTCCGCCTTCTAACAATACATTATGAGGAAACCTAATGGCAAGTTCTGAAGTTCGATAAGAGAGTGAAAAGCGTAAAAGCTTACTAAATCCACGGCAAGGAAGCGAAAACGTTTGCTCGATCGCGATCGATCGCACAATGTGGCCTGTAGGTGTCCGCACATGTACACGCAAAGGTCAGCGGTAATCCTGACTGAGCATGAGTAAATGTCGATCTTGCACAATCCAGATTTTGAATTGCGCGAGTTCACGCGTGGATATTGTGAAACTCACAAAGGCTTTCACAAGTGAACAAGCCCGGTGAACCCCCATTTTTTATTGTTTCAATATTTTTTCCTTATTAAGAGGAAAAGTGAGACAAAATTAAAAAAAATTCTGTGGAGGGAATTTTTCACCACTGACAAATTGTCTTTTTTTACGTTTTTAAAAAATCTGCTCCAAGGAATTTTTTTAAAATAATTTTACACTTTCCTCTTTAAATGCCAAAAGTTGTCACGTTAAAAAAATGGGGGTCACCGGGTTAATGTTTGAGTTATAAGCCTCAAAAGCTAAATAGCAGGTCTGAATGATCCCCACATATCGTTACCATGGTAACCATCGATGACGAAATAACAGTCACTTTTGGTCAACAACTAAATGTACATTTTAATTTTACCATAATTTAATTATGACCTTGGCCTGATGTTTTGTTATAATTTTCCAAAATTTATGCAGTCAAAAAGCCGAAAACTGTTACGAGCCACCTTAAAGCGTTTCGATCTGGACTTGGGAAATAAAAGCCAGCGAAGACAGGGTACTTTCGCATGTTTTCAAAGACGATTAAATGGGTGCTAAATAAAAAAATGTATTAATTTTTATGAATCTCCAATTAAAAAAATATCAAAATTAACTTGCGTTTCACACCTTTGAAGGAACACTCAACTTAGAAATAGTAATAATTTCTTGCTGCGTTTGATGATTTCTGAACAGCGAGCTCGTCAATTTATGCAATGTTCATTCTGGCCAAGCGCAAATTTAGGCCTTTTGCCACTTTGACTGTTACGAGCTCTAAAAAATACGTTTTAACGTATTTCTAAAAACTAAAGTAGTTTCATTTACTTATGTCCCAAGGTAGTTTACTGGGCAAAGTTTGAAGGAAAACTTTTTTCCGACCCGAAATGCAGTGGACCGCTTTTACAAACACTGTCTCTTAATACGAAACCGACCAGTTCAAATCCGCTTTTCTGTTAGTCTTTACAAACTTTATTCCCTGATCAGTGAGTTAATCGAACTCTCAAGATTGGTTAAATTGAACCTATACCTTTATATCCTTTCATTAGCGCTAATCAGTGCTTTGAAGAACATAATCTAATCGATCAGAATGTATGTTAGGGAGATTTAAATGACGGGTTAGCCCTAAGGTTTTCAAGGAACAGGGTCTTACTTACTGGCAAGTAGTTTTTTTTTTCTCAACTACAGTACAGGTATTTTCTTGGAAATGCTCATGAAGAGTTAAGTTCTAGAAATGCATGAACGCTTTTACAGTCGAACCTCCAGTTAACACCGACACCATTGGGACAAGAAAAAATGTTCACTTAAGAGAGATGTCCTTTTATGGGAGGATAAAAATGTAGTGCTTGTATGTGGCTAGGACCATGACTTAGTGTCTGCTTATGGGAGATGCCCGCCTACGGGAAGTGTCCGTCAGTGGAGGTTCAACGGTATCATAAATAAGCCACGTTAATAAAGAAGGTAAGAATATGACAAAACAAGACAGTGTATACGGTTCTTTCAAATTTGTCTGTACAACATTGATCGTTCTATTTTATCCTGGCCTTTTTTTAACAGCATGTCCAAAGCCATGTAACTGTACCCCATATTGGCGGGATAAACCCTTGATAGAGGTATCGTGTACGGGGATGCAGCTAACATATGTCCCAGGACCATTGCCGGAGAATACTCGAACACTGTAAGTACCATCCCTCTACTAATCAGAAAAGCAGCCCATAATCTATGTCAGCATTTTAAGAGTCACTTTAAAAAGCCCAAAAGAGATATCAGTATATCTCAGTGGAAACCCAACAAAAATTGTCCAGTTTTGTTTAAAATTATTCTACCAGTGCTGTAAGAGTGAAAATAACTGTCGTTGACTGCAAATGGCCAGAATGGAAATGCATTGGATCTTGAATAAATCCATCTTTACCCTCTACTTACCTTTTCCTTCCACTGGTGCTTGACCAGTATGACACGCAACCAGGAGCCCATTACTAGTAATGGGCTCCTGACGCAACTTATGCATTGTCTCCATGTGGTGGAGACGGTTTCCATACATGTACGAACCACCCAGTCACTTTCCTTAGTCGCTATTGGTTTCATTGCCCTCCTCGTTTGGGTTCTCCAGCCACACCTGCCATTGGTTCCGATTCGAACATTACAGAGGCAAGAATAACTTATCTATTGCGCATGCCTTACGCGTGTCTCACTTGTTTGACAGATTTGTTTGACCTTGCAGTAATTTTAACCTGAGATCAAACGTAAATGCTGGCCCCTACGGCTGACATCAGTGTAAATATACTCATTTTAAACCCTGCCTTTTTGTGGCAGTTCCAATGTCCGCGAAGGTGTCAATTATTTAAACGAAGTCGCGGATCGCACTTGCACAAAACTTTGAATTGTTCGTGACAATTTGGACAGAAATTGACGTACAAATCTTTCTGAGCTCACGTTTGTAAGACAATATGAAAAGTTGGACAATCTCTTCAAAATAATAGTTTTCGTAGTCACTGAACAGAAAAACGCGCACGTCGCTTTATATCTCATTAGTATGTATTTTTTGCGGTATGAAGCTTGCTTGTTTTTACCGCTTTTTTTTGTAATTACTCAATACCGTCATTGAACACCGCTAAACATGATTCGATACAAAAATAATACAAAGTATTTATATTTCTAAGCCTTCTTAAGGGTTTATTCTACCTTGAGTGATTAAACAAAAAAACTTTGCTTGTTTTTGTACACTACCATTCGCCGTGATAAATTTGAATTATTGATTTGATTTCAAATGCAAATTACTCGAAATCACGTATCATGTCGTCCGGGCCCTTTTCGCGTGACGCTACCCATCTAATAGATAGCCTGTGATGTGCTTTACTGAAATAGGTAAATATTATGGGTTTTGGCGATGCTGGGGGTCCGTGACGTCAGCCAGTGTGTGTCAATGTACCTGACAGGCGCGTTATCTGCGACAACTACTTCATGTAAACACAGAGCAGCATAGTAAACAAAGATGGCGGGCGGAAAACGGTACGCGAACCATCGAAATGACCTTCTACCAATGTTTTTGGCTTCGAAAGAAAACATAATGGAACGATGAAAAGCCTCATACGAACCAGAAATTCCTTCTCTCCCTCCACCGTCGCTAATATTTTGAGGTGCACCCTCCCCCGATCTTTGCAAGGTCGTGCGAGACACATATTTCTAGTTTATACTTGTTTATTTGTTTTTACTTATTTACTATTTTATTTATTTATTTATTTGTATTTCAGTTTCTGGGGTGTTACGGGGAATTTACTGTGGTTTTTCTGGGATGGTAATCTGTCTTACCCATGGGGACGGCTTTGGATGGAGGGGAGGGGAGGGAGTTGGACGCAGGGGTTGGGGGTTGGTAGATGAAACTTTAGGTGAAGGGATGGTCGGCGAACATTCAGCCCGCGATATGTAATGGTGACCTGCCTTACCCATGGGGACGGCGTTGGAGGGAGGGGAGGCTGGAGAGTTGGACGCAGGGGGTGGGGGCGGTGGAGCAAAACGCTTAGGACATCGTAATTTGGGTTTACACAGCTGGCAACATTCTATTGTTAACTTTTATGTTACTGAACCTGGCAAAACTTTCAGTGAAAGGGGGATTATTTAAATTTTGGCACGAACACGCTGGCAGTCTGGCATGATATGATCAAAATAGGTGGCAAAGTAGGGAATATTTTGATGGTAAGTTGTAATCTCGGGTGTTAAAGTAAGAGGAGGGTTGGGATGTGGAGGCTATGAGCATTGTTTCCGTCTTGCGTCACATGCTGTCAGTACAGTAGACTATACCGAAGTTAAAAAAGGTTTTCTAATCTCGGACATAATCGAAGCGAAGCGCAAAAAGGGAATAAAGACAAGAAAGGATAAATACTTCGACGGATATGAATATGAAATCCAGTGACACACTATCACGATACAGTTTCAAATATAGGAAACTACTATCATTATCGCTAACGTAGCTTATTCTTTGGCATTCCCGGTAAGATACATGTTGTATCATGAACAACGTTATCAGGCGAGCGAGCGAAATATAAACACGTGCGGAGGAGGCGAGAACGCGGGAGAAATGTCACGACAACAGTCGTGTAGGAACACATTTTTATGATCACCTCTCCAGTGGCTACCTTAAGTCATATTTTTTTGTTGAATATTCTTTGACTATCGAACAAAACTGCAGTTGTAATATACCAATAACATGTGATTCACCAGTCACTTGGATTGTTAGTTGCATGTATAAATATAACTTGCGAACCAGGGGCCGTATTCACGAAAGTATCCTAAGTCCAAAGAGCCTCTGAAGATATAACTTAGGAGATAATTGGTATTCACGAAGAACTCCTATTTTAAGACATGTCTTAATTTTTCTCCTAAACTTAGGAGGTCAAAATTGACCTCCTAACTTATTAAAACATGTCTTGACGGAGGCTAAATTCGATTGTTGACGAGTTTTACGTCGATTTTCAGCGTTATTATTGTGTATCACAATAGTTACCGATTAGATAAACATTTTAAAGCATTATATTGCTTTCCTAAGAAAAAATAAATGTTTATTGTAGTGATGTCAAACAACACGGTTAGTTTTATAGTGGCCTTCGTGTCATTATTAACAGGTTCTACATTTCTTTCTCTTTGCAGAGTTATATTTCCGTTTTTCGTAAAAAATAAGCCCTTGTACAAGAAATATCGAAGTAGACCCTATTAAAATGACGATGGATTTGTTTGTTGCTTTCGTTACTGACCATGAACGAAGATATTATCACGGTTTTGCTATCTCAAATTCGAGATGAAATAAAGATTATTGTATTGTCAACAATTTACACAATACAAAATATTCATTCATGTAATTTTCACAACTTATTATTCATAAGAGCGCGCCATATAAACTATCTCTGATTGATTTACTTTTACTAATCGATAACTGCCCGCGACCATTAAACTTAGGAGACTGCTAAGTGACGCTTACCTTAGGATGGTCATAAGATATCGTTCGTGAATAACACTTAGGACATATCTTAGGAAGCTCCTAAATTTTCTCTTAAGTTATATCTTAAGACATATCTTAGGTAGGATTTCGTGAATACGGCCCCAGCTCTCTCGGGGATAGGTGTGTGGGAGTTCCCACAATCCTAACCCCTTAGAGAGCTTGCTCGCAGGCTACACCTGTTTTAACAAACGCGTGAATGCATATTCATATAAGGTGAACTTTTAATCGTTGCCATTTTTTCTGACATAAGTTCATTTGAAAATGGATTGTCATGGCTATAACTTACCGCAAGTGCTGAAAAACAGGAGTTTGTTCAAAATTGTTGCAACTAGTTCTAGTTCTAGTTCTAGTTCTAGAAAACTATGCAAATGCTTTTCAGAAAAAAACACAAGACGTGTTCACAGAAAGTCGGAATTTGGAGAAATTTCAATTTATGATTTTCCACTTTTCCCACTTCGTGCACAATTGCAAGCGAATGACTTTCGTCAGTCTGAGTTTTTATTTTACGATCACTTTGCCGCCATCATGTATCTCGCTTTGACTGTTTTGGTAAAATTAGAGGATACATCTCTTCCTGGTATAAATCTGATTTTTTTAAAATAAATATACGCTAAATGCAGCAAGGATTCGAAAATTGGGCAATTTCGACTAGATGAAAGGTCGATCAGTGAGGGTCTCGAGTGGCAGTGACATTCGGTTCAAAATCTCACTCTTTTTAGTTTAGAAACAAAAGAACTGCATTTTTATTGTGTGAACTAAGTGTCGTGTAGACATGAATTTTGAAGGGAATGGAAATTTAATCCATTTTGCTAATCACGCCACATTCAATTTCTTAGCCATCTGATTTACCCCTTGTGCAATACGCCTTTTCTTAATGTTGGACCCCTGAAGAAAAGCAACGAAGTTGAAAAGTCCTATGAATAAATCCGGGAAATAGCTGTATTTATGTTGGAGTCTAATGCTTTTTCAAATTATTAGAAAAATAATGAGTGATCTTCGAGCTAAAGCTTTTTGTCATTTCGTTTAGTCAGATACTTAAAGGGGCTATGGCGCGAGGATGGCGGGTGAGTGCTGGGTACTAACAACTTGAAAAACGTCCGGTGGCTTTTTATCAAGTTGGCGGCCATTACTGTCGAATTCGTTGCAATCCGTTCCATCCCGTCGTATTGCGTGGAAGGATAGATCTCAAGTTTACAAATTAGTTAGAGTATTTACTTGGCTAGATTTTTGGTAAATTATTTCTGCGATTTGTTAGTCTTACCTGCGAAAAATTCGATGTCTTCCAGTAGTGGTGGAAGTTGGGGAGGAATTTAAAAGCGAAATCGACCGTGTGTTTGTTTACCTCGCGTGGTTCGACACGAGTGCAAGCGCGATAAAACTTGCCACGATTCGGGAGAGAACAATAGAAATTTGACATGTGTGACGTCAGGTGACGTCACATGACAGGAACTCATTGCGCAGACTCACCTTGCGACATAGCCCCTTTAACCCTATTCAGACTGGGCTTTTTTAGGCAATCTGTGACTGGGGGGGGGGCTCCTCGGACCCCCCTCTATATCTCTGGAACCAGTAAGGCTAGGACCATGAAATTTTCACACAATGTTCACCTCCATACAAGGAAACCTCACACTTAGTTTTGAACTGCCACACCCAATTATGACGTCACAATGACGTCATTTTTTGATTTTCCGACGTTTCTTTGACATTTTTCCATCCATATACTTAAAATATCAAATATAACTGTAAAATCATCTCTTTAATATTAAAACATAATAAATACAAACAAGGACACACTTAATATCGTAATAAGGGTTGTTGTTGTTCATCGTGGTGAACACACTAGTAAAGAAGTATTTTTCGTTTGTCTCACGATGTAGTCACTTCCGATGTGGATCGCGACGTTTCGACTGCATACTGCTAGTCTTCTTCAGGCGATGGGGTCGACTGGTTACGCGTCACCTTATGAAGCACGATGCTCTGCTGTGATTGGTTGGTTTTCAACAGCTGTGACTGGTGCATTTTGATCCTCGTTGTTTCGGCGAATTGTTCCCTCGGCGGTCCGTAGTCGTACGGCTCTCCTGTTGTTGTGTTTCTTGATCGTGGGCATCCATGCTTCTGGAATTTCTATTCCACTGTCCCTGTTGATGTTGTTAGGGTTAAGTCTTATGTGGATCGCCTCTTTGACCCTGCGTGTGTACCAATTAGGATCACGATCAATAAACTTTACTTCATTCCAAAGCGGGTGGTGTCCGGTGTTGTTGGCATGCTCTGAAACGGCGGAGGTCTGGGTACGGGCGAATCGGATGTCTCGGTCATGCTCTTTTATTCTGTCTTGCATAGGTCTTCCAGTCTTCCAGGGAATTCTGTAAACCACGCCATCTTGTTTAGTCGGGTCAACAGCGTCTTTAGGCCGTTCTAGGTGTGATCTTAGTGTAGTCTCCGACTTGAAAACAGCGCGTACGCCTTGTTGTTGTAGGCAGCGGCGAAGTTGTTCGGACAGACCTTTGACATAAGGTAAAACCGCAGTAGATTTGAACTCGGTCTTGGGCTCAGCACTGGTGTTGAGTTTTCTGGTCTTGGTAAGTTTCTGCAAGAAAGAAAAACGATAACCATTACAAACAAGAACAGATGACAGATGTTTTTTCTCCTTGGAGATAACAGAGGGTTTCGTTACGAGACGTTTGGCGCGCTCGTAAAGACACTTGACAATACCGCGTTTTACTGATTGCGGGTGGTGTGAATCATAC
The DNA here is from genome assembly GCA_022457155.1 of Cladopsammia gracilis. NCBI lineage: Eukaryota > Metazoa > Cnidaria > Anthozoa > Scleractinia > Dendrophylliidae > Cladopsammia > Cladopsammia gracilis. Next base: position 259,503 of record JAJGOT010000241.1, on the reverse strand, counting down.
GCTAAGTATTGATCAGTGTGTGTAGGCTTCCTGTATACGCTGGTGGTGAGGCGGCCGTCGGGTTCTCTTGAAACTGCGGTGTCGAGGAAGGAGAGCTTGTTGTCATTCTCTGTCTCCATGGTGAAACAGATGGAAGGCTCCTGGTCGTTTAGATGCTGTGAGAAGCTATCGACGATTGCGCGATCTAGAATGGTGAAGGTGTCGTCTACGTAGCGTTTCCAGATCCTAGGCTTGTAAGATGATGTAGTTATTGCTTGTTCCTCGAAGCTCTCCATGTAGAGGTTGGCAATAACACCGGAAACCGGACTCCCCATGGCTGCGCGTTCTTGTTGTTCGTAAATTGATCCGTTATACTGGAAGTATGTGGATCTCAATACGAAAGTCAGGAGGTCAGCGATCTGAGCAGGCGTTAGCGTCGTACAGTCTGCAAGGGTAGGGTCGTTCTCCAGTTTCTGTAGTGTGGCTTTTACGGCGGCTTCGATAGGACACACTTGTAAAGCGAGAAAAAGCGATAAAAAGCGATAAAACTATAATTTTGAAATTATTGTCCGCCATTTTGGATCCGCCATCTTGGATCCGCCATCTTGGATTTTCTTTTTTTTCTTGTTTAAATTAAAATTTAATGTATATCTAAAAGGGAAAAGGATCAGAATGTATAAAACACGTATCAAACTAATGTCTATTATCCAAACAATGAACTTAGAAGCGTTATTTAATAAATAGTACAAAATGTTTGTCTATAAGAAAAAGAGAGCAAAAATTTACCTACCCCTCCCCCCAAATATTTGATGCTAAAAATTTTTGATGTCTTTCAAGAACTAGTCCTAAGAAAAAACTATTCTAACAAGAAAATGCACTATAAGTCAAAGAACAAGATCTTAAAATAAAAAATTCACCATATTTTAATATTTTGAAAACCTATGTGTCAAAAACCGGTTGCCATGGCAACATGGTTAATCAAACTGTCATGCTATGGATACCAAAATGTCCCTGGATAAATTCTAGGAAAAGTCAGAAAATTTCAGCCTCATAGCTATTTCGGTGTAAGAGTTATGTCAATTTTACTGGAGGGGGGTTCGAAACCCCCCCCCCCCCCAGTCTGAATAGGGTTAAGTAACAACCAGCTGAAAAAATTACCTCCAGAAGTCTTTAAACATTCCAATAGTTATTATTAACAAATAAACTACATTTCGAAGTGCGTGTGTTTGGTTATTGATCCCTGATAACGTCAAAACGTAGCAAAAAAAAAAAAACCATCCGGGGATGATCAAGTCGAGTGGATCAGTTATGTTTGTTATCACACTATGACAAATCAAGTTTGTGACCTATAAATGAACAGGACCACGGGAAAATAGAAAGTGTAAAGCAGCACACGCGCAACTTTATACTTCAGGCATCAACTTTGGACACAATGATTTAATCCTTAAGAAAACAGACTTGCTAAGTGACAAATTATTCATTTGCCTTGTTCGTATTCTCATTCCTTTGAAGTGTTAGTATTCTAACTTCTTTTTACTTCTTTTTACTTTGCTATATATTGTCGAATACTCACACACCCGCCCACTCCCACCCACAAACGCCTCCCCACCACGGCCATTACCCCCGTTTTTCATGTTTTTCATGTCATGTTTTTCATGTTGAAAAAATGACTGTAACAATTACTATTGAAACCTAAAAGTAGTACTAAACCGTCGCGGAAACCCTCGGACGTTCACGCAAAATTATTCCCCAACCGTGGCACACTTTTTCCAAACGATTTCAACTTTAATAGATAGCATGTGATGCGCTCTACCATATAAGGTAAATTTAATTGGTTATAATTCTGCTGACGTCATCCAAAATAGCCGCCATCTTGGCCACCATCTTGTATTTTGCTAAAAATTCAAATGTATCGGAAAATGCGAAAAATGAAACTACTGTATCTTTCGCTACAGTTGCAAGAGGAATTATTTTAATTTTGGCACGAACACGCTGGCAGGCTAGCACGATCAAAATAGGTGGCAAATATGGGAATATTTTGATGGTAAGTTGAACTCTCGGGTGTTTAAGGAAGAGGAAGGTTGGGATGTGGAGGCTACCCCATTTCAACTTTGTCAAAGTGTGTCATTCTCCAAACCTCAATCCACCGTGCTTTGTACATGTATGAGTGTTGTTTCCTTGTATCATGTGACATTTTTTTGGCATTACGTGCTATCAGTAGACCAGAGCTAAGTAAAAACAGGTTTTCTAATCTCTGGTATAATCGAAGCGAAGCGTATACAGGAACAAAGACAACATATTATAAATACTTCGACCGATCTGAAGCTTAAATCCAGCGACGAAACATTAACACACTTGTTTTGATTGTGCGATCGTCGGCGAAGCGAGTTATAATTTTATATTGGTTTGTTGGAGTTTTTGCATCTGCTTTGATTGGTAAGAGTGTTTACTTTGGTTTTAGTTTCACGACACTCAATTAAAATCCGCTCTATTGAGTAATCGCGCAATTGGAATACACAGAGATAGTGGGGTCCCAAGTGGAGTGGGAAGCGAGCAATGCCAGGGAGTGACGCGCGACCGACACAGATCTTCTTACTTCTGGAGAGAAATCTGGCAAAATCATTTCCTAAAATATATTTGACGCAAATGGATTTTCTGTATTTTTAAAATGAAACATAATTATGAACCATCAGCCCCTCCTCTATTCTTAAAATCAAAGATATTCTATGTAGGAAAGAGCCATTGCCGCAGAACAATGAAGTTTACAACAGTTCTTATGTGAAGCATTACTTAAAATATACTATAGCAATTTCTTACGCATGCGCATGAGTATAGGCTACTTGGAGTATCTTGTACACCATAAAAAGGTGAATTGCACGCATTTCTATTCAAAAGTGGCTTGACATCATGCTACTTATGACGTCATATCTTGTTAACATAGCAACCGATTTGCTCTAAACTTTGCCAATAAACAAACAGCTGCTGAAGACGGTATGTGTTAGCAATAAAATGCTCAAGAAAAAAACCCTAAAGGGGTTGACATCCACCACTTTCCCCATTGTACATTCCATGGTTAAAATGCAGCCTATCTTACCGTATCCACTGGACGGGAACCACTCGTTCCAAGGTTGAACACGATCACATGGAAAATTGTCGCATCGTATTTATCAACGATGAAAACAGGTGTACCTTTCACAAGAAGGAAAGTTCAAATATAGAAATTTGATTCTGATCGTAATTCAACAATCCGCTCTTCAGATAAGAATGGATGAAGAACTTTTTGAAATATATAGTCATTTAACAAATTGACCGCATTTTTTTCATTGACTGTACTCTTATTGACCTTAGAAATGATGTCATAAAATGTTCAAAACTCAAGTGGAACCACGAGCCGCTAGGCGAGTGGTTTCACTGCCAAGTGAAAACAACCTAACACTGGCAAACTGCTGCAAAATGTTTTTGCGTGGGGAATAATTAAAGCCTTAACTTTTTATGTGAATAAATTATGAAACGAAAAAGGCTCACATAAAAATTATCTGCAGCTTAAATCATCGCTAGAATGAGCAAAACAGCACAACAAGGAGCCGTTATTCAGCAAATGTGAGAGAATCGCGCTCGACGATAATCACAAAATAGAGCCCAATAACCTCACACAAAGTCATGATCAAATACAAAATTACTCGGCACAGTTTACAAAGCTACCCTTTTTCAAATTTTAAATGTCTTCGAATAATCAGATGAATCTTTGCTCCAAGTTGTTTTCGGCTCAGTTTAATTTAGTTCTTTCGATTCCGCCGTTCATGGATTTTCCCATAAAACTAGTTTTTTTGTCCTTTTTGCTTCGCACTTAATTCCAGGCGAGTTAAGCTGATTATGAACTAAAATTAACTGACGAGGGAGCATTCTTCTCATTGAAGAATTCCAGTTTTAAGTGCATTTTTCACTGTTTTAAGAACCCGCAGGGCCAAAAGTTTGACAAAACTCACCGCGTTGTTTTACTTATTACGTCATTTCCGTGGTCTATACTCTTGGCCATACAATAAAACCAATCAGCGCGCCGGAATTCACATAGTTATTGTAAAATAAAATACACATTACGCCTTTCTGAAATATAACCAATATATTGAACGTCATGGATTCGACTTCCTTTGGGACGCTCAGACGTTTTCCGTTTCGTAAGTCGTCTTGAGAGAGCAACTAGCCCTTTTGATGGTATCTTACATAAAGGCTTAGCTTGGGGTTCCTACTGCGTCGTTTGTATCAGATGTATTAAAATGGCGGAGCGAGCGCGGAAACCCCTGGATACCGCTGACAAAACAAAACAAAAGTCATGGAGAATTTTATCACGTAAAACATGATGAAATGTCTTCGTTTCGTTTGAACAGCGGTTTCAGATTACCAGAAACCAAACATGGCTGCCAATCGCTGAAATGAGCCTCCGAGAACGCAATTTCATTGCGTGTCACGTGTCAAAATACTGCACGATTTTTGGAGTATTTTGGCAGCTTTATCCAGGCCGAGGACTTCTACGCCCGGTCCGCCATTTTGAAAGCGGATAAGGCCCTGGGGACAAGGTTGATCAATATCTACAATCTTGGACAAAACTGTTGAGGCAGTTTTAGGTGATTTTAAATTTTATCCAGTGGCATTATTACCAATCGATATTGTGGTTAGCAAATTCCTGTCGTTATTTCCGTGAGCTTTCGTATGGTTTCATTTATTTTCGAAAGATTTTCGTTATTCCCAAGAGAAAAAAGTCGTTCTAACATCGAGTTTTTTTCGAAGGCAGTTTCCAAACGCAGCGGAAGCTATCATGCGCTAATGCAGCAGCATATGTTTATTTTAGCTGTTTAGCCAACATAGAATTGTGTACATTGTGGCTAAAGAGATTTTTAACGTGAGGCGTATGCGCGAGGAAATTCTACATACAGTTAAAAGACAAGCAATGGTTACGTAGCTTGTAAGGACCCTTGACTCATTTGTTTAGATTTGATCTTGTGTGGCCATTAAAAACGGTTTGCGTGTTGTTATACATGTATTTACAGCTGCCAAGTCATTTGAAAACAGCAAATCAACAATGGTCTGTGTTCTTTATTCGACTATTGCAGGCGGAGAAGTATCAAATATGTTCGAACTAAATTGAAGAGAAATAGCGTTTTGTAGGTTATTTCGTATACATGTTAACACGATGAACATCTTTATAATTTGTCGAAGTCCTGAAGTGAGTGCCGTGGAGGGGGTACTCTATGTATAAGCGGTACTCCTATATGAGCTTTATGTGCCGCTGTGAAAGTTTTGAAGCTGTTAAGTCTTGGATAGGACATAGAAATCAGAGAGATTTGGTCTAAATAGGGTACTGGAAAACTAATCAGTGGTATGACGAATTTAGTCTTCAGTAGGAACTGAAAGTTGGAAGTGATAAAGCTATACATAAATTAGTCTGGGACGGGGTAGGGATTTTTGGTGTCTAGTCTAGAGTCGGGTTCAGAGTCCCAAAGGGCTAGCTACACCGCTACCCAAAAATGTTCCAGAATACCGCTCCCTCAAGCATATTAAGGCATGGCTCATCACTTGGTGGACAGCGCTCAATAACACTAAAGACTACGTCACTGACCTACGAAGTCGGTTCGTTAAGTCTCGTTCAAGCTGAAAATTTCACCATGTTACAGATGTAAACCCTTTACACATTCCAGCCGTCAGAATAGCCTTCGAATTATCTCCAACATAGTGGCTTCGTGATATTTTTTTTTATTTTTTACAGCAAAACAAATCTTTCAAGCGACAAATGTATTACTTCTTCGATGCTCCTTGCCCTGCTCTAACCTCGAAGCATTTCTTTGTCGAATCATTTACACATTTTTGGTATTCCACGCGAATCTCCACGCGACTCTCTTAAAGCATAATTTCTGCAAGCGTAGCATTCCTTGGGTGGCCTGTGCCGTACGCCGTTTGGTTTGAGATGCATTTGGATGGACTAAGTTTGCCTTGTTGTAGTGAAGCCTTTAAAAGCTAGCCCATGTTTATCATGACGTGAACCTTAATCCTGCCGTGCACCTTAATTTTCACTTCGCCAACACGTTTCGAGTTGTAGAAGAACAAATTCGCAAATTTTTGCGTTTAATATCGTCTTCAATCTGGTATCAGTCAGAATATGCTGATGTTAAGGTATTAGTTGGCCTACGAACAGCCTCTTTTCAAGGGCTGGCTTAAATGAAAATCGGCGAGAGGAGCAAACCGAGCTTGGTCCGGGAAGAGGAAATTACACCAATTTTATTCTCTCTCAATCCCCACTAAAAATAGCGTGTTCACATGATTGATAATATTATTTCAAGTCGACCAATGGCATTATTTTATACTTATTTTTAGTACCATATTTCATGATCTGGAGCATAAGTTTCGCATAATTTCGGGTAGTACTGTTAGAAGCATTATATGCTATTTTTACAAACAGAATGGAAAAAAATGAAGCACAAACGGCTATTACGAGCAAATCAATAAAAGCAATCAGCTTCTTGCCCGCAAATTTATATGTGGTAAGCAAGTGATTGGAAGTACAAGCTTTCCCAACGCAAGCCTACCTCCCAGCAGTTTCAATTCGCCGAACCCATTTGTACACCTCAGTGGTGGGCGACAATATAAAATTTTGAAGTTTCTTTTCAAACTTCTCAAAGAAAACAATAGGAAAACATGCATCACGACTGATAATATGACATTGCAACACCCTCTACATGCGTCCCTCCAGTGGACTCGCTGTATCATGTATTGCACTTCCACAGGACAGCCCAATACCGACACGACCTATGTGTCGTACATTTTCCCCTTTTGTGGTTCTTTAGTAGATTTACTAGTTCTTCGCTTGAGTACCTGTCTTTCTGTTAAAGTCACTCGCGCCGTATTAGCGAAGTCGCGCATTCCCCAGTTTTTGCTAATCTGCTGTATTTTACTATTGCACTCAGCTTTTTGCTGCTTTCTGGCCATGGTTCCGTCATTTTACGAGCCTTCCGTTCAGACGTTGATAAGAGTGGACTTACACATTTCACTCATAACCGGTTCTAGCAACAAAGTTAGGGGCCATCAATGTTCTTCCTACTTTTATTACCTGCTTGGTGCTCTCCTCACCGTTGGTTCGTCGGTTTGGATTCCAACCATTTATCGCTCCGGTGCCCATACACTTCTGCATTTCCTTCCTTCTTTACGGCCCCAGCCACACTTGTCGTCATTGGTACAACACAATACAATACTTTATTTTTTTACTCATTATCTTTTTACAACTATATTTTAAAAATACCTACATAAATTTTATTAACTAAGTACTGATAATTTAAATAGTTAATATAATTTTTAGCCTGGGAGCTAAATTAACGGGTGAGTTTTCTAGTTAGCCCCCAGCCACAGTTTGTTAAACATTTACAGCAGGTGAAAGAGTTAAAACAAGTGAAAATATTTACAGTAAAATAATTTAACAATATGATGTTAGAAAAACATAACAGAGGAGACAAATTATATGTGTTGTTCTGACAATTTCTTTTGTCGCTTTGGTAGCGATATTGGAACATTTTGGATGACGTTAAGGACTCCAGCAGCGCCATAACCCATAATATTAACCTTGTCTTGTAGAAAACCTCACAGGCTATTTATTAGAGGTAAAATATTTCCGAAATGTTGTAACACCGCGAAAACCCAAGGGAGGGGTTGCAACCACCCCTCTCCCCTTCCCCATACTCTCTTGTACCACGGTGGGGGTATAAGTTTGAGTCTACGTCCAAATCCAAACAAACTTAATACTAACATTCTTCTTTACGATCTATTTTAGGAATCTGTCAAATAACAAAATAGAACACCTGCCTGCAGACGTTTTTAGCAATGGCACTAAACTGCAAGACCTGTAAGTAGCCCGCCTCATTTATGTAGATTTGCTAAATTATTAGCGGAGCCCGCGGGCCGAAGGCCCGGCGGAGCACCATACTCATAGAACCTATGCCCGTCATTTTTCATGGTCATGGCTAGCGGAATGTTTCGCGGGCGCGCGTGTGCCCGCCGCCCTCCGCCCTCCGGGCTCCGCCTTCGCGCAGGGCTAGCTCGCGGGCGCGTATGACGTCGCAAAACATGCGCGTACGACGTCATGTTGAAACCAAACCGAGGCTTTGTTTTTCGCGCGGTTACACGGCTGAATGTTACGTCAGCTGGGAAAACACTTTGATGTTTTGCTGTTTTTACTGAGCGGAGAAAACGGTTTAAATTAAAGTTTTTTTTTTCCTGCATTTTTTCGTGGTTTGCTACTCAAGACAGGGATATATAATTAAGGGATACTCAGAAACCGCTTTAGTGGAAAAAGAAGAGCTTTCAGGGATAAAATCTTGCTTCGAGGAACTATATACGTTTTTAGCAATGCGAAGAGATGGGTTCGTTTTACGGATTTCAGCACCAAAGCGGAGATTTAAAGAATTTCCAAGCACAGTAGTCGCCGGAGGGACTTCAAGGTAAAACAAATTACATTTTTCGATGGGAATTTATCTTGATATCAATCTGTGATTGACTTTTTGTTTGTGTTCTCGTTAGTTTTGGAGAATTGTTTTTAAACGTGTAGCTTAAATTCAGTTGTATTAATTTCTTGAATTTCATCGAAGACACGGCTCGGCCTCGATGCGCGTTTTGCGTTTTGCTTTTAAACATAAACTAATGGAGATTTGAATAAAATTTTTCGAAAGAAAATTGTGTTGTCCATTTTTATGTGTTTGTTCATTACTCGTGGCGAAGTACACGAGTTATAAATCCGGCGTTGACTTTTCTTGTTTTTTTTCGTGTCACATTAGCGCATGCAAATTTATGCACGCATATTTAAGTCTATATAGACGACTATATGGCTTTCGGCCATGAAATACATACCGTAAAATCTCTCCGTTTGTGTACTCGAGAAGCAAGACAAAGAACTACTGCGTACAACTGCACACTTTCAAGACAATTTAAAGCGTTCATGGATGGATAGGACCGTTTGATATTGTGTTCGCCGCTTATTCCTGTGGGATTTTTGCTCTGGCAAGTTCTGTGTTTTATATATTAAACTTGCCATTTGCTTAGCGATCGAGCTCCGGGTCGAGCTTAAGTGTCAACTACTGAATCTAGTGAATGCAGTGTAGTCTTACTTTTAAACCCGTGTATACGTGAAAACATGATGAACAGGTTATCGGCAAGGGTGTTTAAATAAAATTCATTCTCTCACTCACTCACTCACTCACTCACTCACTCACTCGCTCCTTCCATCAGCTGTAAACTTAGTGAGCAAATGCTTTGTTACGAACACGTTTCGTAACAGGAATTCAACGTGAACCCAACGATAACAATAATTAATTTGATGTAAACGAATATAGACAACAATAAGCTAACAGATGTTTCGCATTTGGAGTCTTTAGTGCAACATTAAAATCGATCTAAAAGGATTTTGCAACCTAAACACGCGTTCTGATGCGTATCTAGCTTAAAATAATAAAATTTAGTTCGTAGGTAATGTGTGCTCTGGACAGCGCAGTGATTGAGTTTGTGGCTTAGTCCCGGACGGCCCGAGTTCGAATCTCCATCAAGTCCTCTTTTTTTTTTTCTTTTTTTTTTCTTTTTTTTTTTTTTTCTTTTTTCGAACTGGACATTATGAAAGTGATGTACTTTTTTTTTTCGTTCGTCAAAAATCCTTACGTTTAATTTAAAAATATATATATATCGAACTGTGTTAGTTTGAAAACGTATTAAAGCTTATGACAATATTGCGTTACGCGTTAGCATTTCTTCTTCTCGGATTGGCTCTTAGGAGCCTTTGATTAGATATAATTTTAAGCTTATGTTTCTCTGTAAAAGCACTCAAATCACTTGGGAATCAATGCTGCAATGAGTTAAAGGCGCCACGAGTTCAAGCTGTGTACAGCTTCTTGTTCATTACATAGATTGAAAAGCGATTTTATGTAAACAAAATAAGACTTAGATTTTATACTCGCGTCGCCTTATGCAAATATGTTTGTGTATTTTTGCAATTTTGATTTCCAAATCAGTTTCTCGGGCATTTTTTGACAAGCAACAAGTGTATTTTATTCGGAAAATAGTCGTAATAGTTATTCTAGACGGAGAAAAAGTTGTTTTTGTGAACTTTTGTACGGTCTAAATGTACTGTGCAGACGGTCGGGTAATAAGCTTAAGCTTACTGTTTTTAAGAATTGCTAAAATCGAAAAATAGCCCTGTCGTCAATCTTAATTCCGACCTTTCACCTAAGTTAAGTTTCATCTTAGTTAAGCTTGTTCAGAGGGTCTTCAGAGGGCAACGCTGTTAGGCTAAGCCTAACTATATATATTAACAAGGAATTCTGCAGTACCACAAATGTGGTTTGAACATTTTGATAATTTCTTTAATAATTAAAAACCTATGAACTTGCAGGTTTTTGTTCACAGGTTTGCGAATTTTTGTAAAAGTCTGCCTTAAACTCAATATTTACAAAGAAATGTATGTCAATGGGCAACGCTTGACCCCTGCATACATTTCATTTCATGTCACATGTCATCATTCTCTCCAATGGAAGACTGTATTGTTTCGTTTCTGAATCCTTCCTTGGTTTCGCTATAGTAATTCTGCAGAGATACACGCGACTATCCGCTCGACTCTCCTCAAGCATAATTGCTGCAAGCGTAGTATTCCTTGGGTGGCCTGTGCCGTACGGCGCTTGGGTTGAGATGCATTTGGATGGACTAAGTTTGCCTTGTTGTAGTGAAGCCTTTAAAAGCTATCCCATGTTTATCATGACGTGAACCTTAATCCTGCCGTGCACCTTAATTTTCACTTCGCCAATACGTTTCGAGTTGTAGAAAAAAAAAATCGCAATTTTTTGCGTTTAATATCGTCCTCAAACAGGTATATTAATCGTTTCAAAAAAAAAAAAGAGATTGATAAACCAGTCAGGATATGCTGATGTTATCAATACTCCTTTCAGGGATATTGGGTTAAAAGAAAATCGGCGAGCGGAGCAAACCGAGCTTGGTCTGGTAAGAGGAAAGGGGACCAATTTTCATGTCACTCAATACCCCTTAAAAAGAGCGTGTTCACTGGATAGATAATATTCCTTCAAGTCGACTTATGCCTTTTTTACTTTTTTTAGAACCATATTTCATTATCTGTAGCATAATTTTCGCATAATTTCGGCTAGTACTGTTAGCAGCATTATATGCTATTTTTACAAACAGAATGGCAAAAATGAAGCACAAACGGCTATTACAAGAAAATCAATAAAAGCGATCAGCTTCTTGCGCGCAAATGTACATGTGGCAAGCAAGTGATTGGAAGTATAAGCTTTCCCAACGCAAGGCTACCTCCCAGCAGTTTATTCGCAGGACCCATTTGTACACCTCAGTGGAGGGAGGACAATATAAAATTTTGAAGTTTCTTTTCAAAGAAAACAAAAGGAAAACATTCATCACGATTAATAATATGGCATTGCAACATCCTCTACATGCGTCCCTCTGTATTTTACTATCACACTCAACTTTTTGCTGCTTTCTGGCCATGGTGCCGTCATTTTCGAGCCTTCCGTTCAGACGTTGACTAGAGTGGACTTACACATTTCACTCATAACCGATTCTGGCAACAATGTTACGGGCCATCAATGTTCTTCCTACTTTTATTACCTGCTTGGAGCTCTCCTCGCCGTTGGTTCGTCGGTTTTGATTCCAACCATTTATCGCTACGATGGCAGACACTTTTGCATTTCCTTCCCTCTTTACAGCCGCCAGCTACACTTGTCGTCATTGGTAGCGATATTGGAACAAAAAACGGTCGGCCCGGCCAATCTCGCTTAATTTGTTTTGAATAGCTTGGAACGCTAGTCTCCATTTTAGTTTTGCATGGCAGATCCGTATTTTTGCAATTTCGACTGTTCTGTCTATCAGGGTCTGCTATAAACCCGGTCTATTTCCTCCATCTTTACCCTCTACTTATCTTTTCCTTCCACTGGTGCTTGACCAGTATGATACGCAACTTGTGTATTGTTCCCATGTGGTGGAGACGGTTTCCACACATATATGAACCACACAGTCACTTTGATTCCTTAGTCGCTATGGGTTTCAGAATACTCGTTCACTGCTTTCCTCGTTTGAGTTCTCCAGCCACACCTGCCATTGATTCCGATTCGAACATTACAGAGGCAAGAATAACTTATCTATTGCGCATGCTTTACGCGTGTCTCACTTGTTTGACAGATTTGTTTGACCTTGCAGTAATATTAACCTGAGATCAAACGTAAATGCTGGCCCCTACGGCTGACATCAGTGTAAATATACACATTTTAAACCCTGCCCTTTTGTGGCAGTTCCAATGTCCGCGAAGGTGTCAATTATTTAAACGAAGCCCTTTTCGCGTGACGCTACCCAATCATCTAATAGATAGCCTGTGATGTGCTTTACTGAAATAGGTAAATATTATGGGTTTTGGCGATGCTGGGGGTCCGTGACGTCATCCAAAATGGCAGCCAAGATATCCGTTATCTTGGATTTAAAAATTCAAATTTATCGGAAAAATGCGGAAATTGCAAATATTTTTTTGGCATCCACCCCAAAAAAATTGTACGTCGGAGAGTTTATCAAGAAGGCATTGTTATCTGGATTCAGCCAGTGTGTGTCAATGTACCTGACAGGCGCGTTATCTGCGACAACTACTTCATGTAAACACAGAGCCGCATAGTAAACAAAGATGGCGGGCGGAAAACGGTACGCGAACCATCGAAATGACCTTCTACCAATGTTTTTGGCTTCGAAGAAGACATAATGGAACGATGAAAAGCCTCATACGAACCAGAAATTCCTTCTCTCCCTCCACCGTCGCTAATATTTTGAGATGCACCCTCCCCCGATCTTCGCGAGGTCCTGCGAGACACATATTTCTAGTTTATGCTTGTTTATTTGTTTTTACTTATTTACTATTTTATTTATTTATTTATTTATTTGTATTTCAGTTTCTGGGGTGTTACGGGGATGTTACTGTGGTTTTTCTGGGATGGTAATCTGTCTTACCCATGGGGACGGCTTTGGATGGAGGGGAGGGGAGGGAGTTGGACGCAGGGGTTGGGGGTTGGTAGATGAAACTTTAGGTGAAGGGATGGTCGGCGAACATTCAGCCCGCGATATGTAATGGTGACCTGCCTTACCCATGGGGACGGCGTTTGAGGGCGGGGAGGGTGGGGAGTTGGACGCAGGGGGTGGGGGAGGTGGATCAAAACGCTTAGGATATCGTAATTTGGGTTTACACAGCTGGCAACATTCTATTGTTAACTTTTATGTTATTGAACCTGGCAAAACGTTCAGTGAAAGGGGGATTATTTAAATTTTGGCACGAACACGCTGGCAGTCTGGCATGATATGATCAAAATAGGTGGCAAATTAGGGAATATTTTGATGGTAAGTTGTAATTTCGGGTGTTAAAGTAAGAGGAGGGTTGGGATGTGGAGGCTATGAGCATTGTTTCCGTCTTGCGTCACATGCTGTCAGTACAGTAGACTATACCGAAGTTAAAAAAGGTTTTCTAATCTCGGACATAATCGAAGCGAAGCGCAAAAAGGGAATAAAGTCAACAAAGGATAAATACTTCGACGGATATGAATATGAAATCCAGTGACACACTATCACGATACAGTTTCAAATATAGGAAACTACTTATCGCTAACGTAGCTTATTCTTTGGCATTCCCGGTAAGATACATGTTGTATCATGAACAACGTTATCAGGCGAGCGAGCGAAATATAAACACGTGCGGAAGAGGCGAGAACGCGGGAGAAATGTCACGACAACAGTCGTGTAGGAACACATTTTTATGATCACCTCTCCAGTGGCTACCTTAAGTCATATTTTTTTGTTGAATATTCTTTGACTACCGAACAAAACTGCAGTTGTAATATACCAATAACATGTGATTCACCAGTCACTTGGATTGTTAGTTGCATGTATAAATATAACTTGCGAACCAGGGGCCGTATTCACGAAAGTATCCTAAGTCCAAAGAGCCTCTGAAGATATAACTTAGGAGATAATTGGTATTCACGAAGAACTCCTATTTTAAGACATGTCTTAATTTTTCTCCTAAACTTAGGAGGTCAAAATTGACCTCCTAACTTATTAAAACATGTCTTGACGGAGGCTAAATTCGATTGTTGACGAGTTTTACGTCGATTTTCAGCGTTATTATTGTGTATCACAATAGTTACCGATTAGATAAACATTTTAAAGCATTATATTGCTTTCCTAAGAAAAAATAAATGTTTATTGTAGTGATGTCAAACAACACGGTTAGTTTTATAGTGGCCTTCGTGTCATTATTAACAGGTTCTACATTTCTTTCTCTTTGCAGAGTTATATTTCCGTTTTTCGTAAAAAATAAGCTCTTGTACAAGAAATATCGAAGTAGACCTTATTAAAATGACGATGGATTTGTTTGTTGCTTTCGCTACTCTGACCATGAACGAAGATATTATCACGGTTTTGCTATCTCAAATTCGAGATGAAATAAAGATTATTGTATTGTCAACAATTTACACAATACAAAATATTCATTCATGTAATTTTCACAACTTATTATTCATAAGAGCGCGCCATATAAACTATCTCTGATTGATTTACTTTTACTAATCGATAACTGCCCGCGACCATTAAACTTAGGAGACTGCTAAGTGACGCTTACCTTAGGATGGTCATAAGATATCGTTCGTGAATAGCACTTAGGACATATCTTAGGAAGCTCCTAAATTTTCTCTTAAGTTATATCTTAAGACATATCTTAGGTAGGATTTCGTGAATACGGCCCCAGCTCTCTCGGGGATAGGTGTGTGGGAGTTCCCACAATCCTAACCCCTTAGAGAGCTTGCTCGCAGGCTACACCTGTTTTACCAAACGCGTGAATGCATATTCATATAAGGTGAACTTTTAATCTTTGCCATTTTTTGTGACATAAGTTCATTTGAAAATGGATTGTCATGGCTATAACTTACCGCAAGTGCTGAAAAACAGGAGTTTGTTCAAAATTGTTGCAACTAGTTCTAATTCTAGTTCTAGTTCTAGAAAACTATGCAAATGCTTTTCAGAAAAAAACACAAGACGTGTTCACAGAAAGTCGGAATTTGGAGAAATTTCAATTTATGATTTTCCACTTTTCCCACTTCGTGCACAAGCGAATGACTTTCGTCAGTCTGAGTTTTTATTTTACGATCACTTTGCCGCCATCGTGTATCTCGCTTTCACTGTTTTGGTAAAATTAGAGGATACATCTCTTCCTGGTATAAATCTGATTTTTTTAAAATAAATATACGCTAAATGCAGCAAGGATTCGAAAATTGGGCAATTTCGACTTGATGAAAGGTCGATCAGTGAGGGTCTCGAGTGGCAGTGACATTCGTTTCAAAATCTCACTCTTTTTAGTTTAGAAACAAAAAAACTGCATCTTTATTGAAGAACTGCATCTTTATTGTGTGAACTAAGTGTCGTGTAGACATGAATTTTGAAGGGAATGGAAATTTAATCCATTTTGCTAATCACGCCACATTCAATTTCTTAGCCATCTGATTTACCCCTTGTGCAATACGCCTTTTCTTAATGTTGGACCCCTGAAGAAAAGCAACGAAGTTGAAAAGTCCTATGAATAAATCCGGGAAATAGCTGTATTTAGGTTGGAGTCTAATGCTTTTTCAAATTATTAGAAAAATAATGAGTGATCTTCGAGCTAAAGCTTTTTGTCATTTCGTTTAGTCAGATACTTAAAGGGGCTATGGCGCGAGGATGGCGGGTGAGTACTGGGTACTAACAACTTAAAAAACGACCGGTGGCTTTTTATCAAGTTGGCGGCCATTACTGTCGAATTCGTTGCAATCCGTTCCATCCCGTCGTATTGCGTGGAAGGATAGATCTCAAGTTTACAAATTAGTTAGAGTATTTACTTGGCTAGATTTTTGGTAAATTATTTCTGCGATTTGTTAGTCTTGCCTGCGAAAAATTCGATGTCTTCCAGTAGTGGTGGAAGTTGGAGAGGAATTTAAAAGCGAAATCGACCGTGTGTTTGTTTACCTCGCGTGGTTCGACACGAGTGCAAGCGCGATAAAACTTGCCACGATTCGGAAGAGAACAAAAGAAATTTGACATGTGTGACGTCAGGTGACGTCACATGACAGGAACTCATTGCGCAGACTCACCTTGCGACATAGCCCCTTTAACCCTATTCAGACTGTGCTTTTTTAGGCAATCTGTGACTTGGGGGGGGGGGGGGGCTCCTCGGAACCCCCTCTATATCTCTGGAACCAGTAAGGCTAGGACCATGAAATTTTCACACAATGTTCACCTCCATACAAGGAAACCTCACACTTAGTTTTGAACTGCCACACCCAATTATGACGTCACAATGACGTGATTTTTTGATTTTCCGACGTTTCTTTGACATTTTTCCATCCATATACTTAAAATATCAAATATAACTGTAAAATCATCTCTTTAATATTAAAACATAATAAATACAAACAAGGACACACTTAATATCGTAATAAGGGTTGTTGTTGTTCATCGTGGTGAACACACTAGTAAAGAAGTATTTTTCGTTTGTCTCACGATGTAGTCACTTCCGATGTGGATCGCGACGTTTCGACTGCATACTGCTAGTCTTCTTCAGGCGATGGGGTCGACTGGTTACGCGTCACCTTATGAAGCACGATGCTCTGCTGTGATTGGTTGGTTTTCAACAGCTGTGACTGGTGCATTTTGATCCTCGTTGTTTCGGCGAATTGTTCCCTCGGCGGTCAGTAGTCGTACGGCTCTCCTGTTGTTGTGTTTCTTGATCGTGGGCATCCATGCTTCTGGAATTTCTATTCCACTGTCCCTGTTGATGTTGTTAGGGTTAAGTCTTATGTGGATCGCCTCTTTGACCCTGCGTGTGTACCAATGAGGATCACGATCAATAAACTTTACTTCATTCCAGAGCGGGTGGTGTCCGGTGTTGTTGGCATGCTCTGAAACGGCGGAGGTCTGGGTACGGGCGAATCGGATGTCTCGGTCATGCTCTTTTATTCTGTCTTGCATAGGTCTTCCAGTCTCGCCGATATAAACTTTACCGCATTCACAGGGAATTCTGTAAACCACGCCATCTTGTTTAGTCGGGTCAACAGCGTCTTTAGGCCGTTCTAGGTGTGATCTAAGTGTAGTCTCCGACTTGAAAACAGCGCGTACGCCTTGTTGTTGTAGGCAGCGGCGAAGTTGTTCGGACAGACCTTTGACATAAGGTAAAACCGCAGTAGATTTGAACTCGGTCGTAGGCTCAGCACTGGTGTTGGGTTTTCTTGTCTTGGTAAGTTTCTGCAAGAAAGAAAAAGGATAACCATTAGAAACAAGAACAGATGACAGATGTTTTTTCTCCTTGGAGATAACAGAGGGTTTCGTTACGAGACGTTTGGCGCGCTCGTAAAGGCACTTGACAATACCGCGTTTTACTGATTGCGGGTGGTGTGAATCATACGCTAAGTATTGATCAGTGTGTGTAGGCTTCCTGTATACGCTGGTGGTGAGGCGGCCGTCGGGTTCTCTTGAAACTGCGGTGTCGAGGAAGGAGAGCTTGTTGTCATTCTCTGTCTCCATGGTGAAACAGATGGAAGGCTCCTGGTCGTTTAGATGCTGTAAGAAGCTATCGACGATTGTGCGATCTAGAAAGGTGAAGGTGTCGTCTACGAAGCGTTTCCAGATCCTAGGCTTGTAAGATGATGTAGTTATTGCTTATTCCTCGAAGCTCTCCATGTAGAGGTTGGCAATGACAGCGGAAACCGGACTCCCCATGGCTGCGCGTTCTTGTTGTTCGTAAATTGATCCGTTATACTGGAAGTATGTGGATCTCAATACGAAAGTCAGGAGGTCAGCGATCTGAGCAGGCGTTAGCGTCGTACAGTCTGCAAGGGTAGGGTCGTTCTCCAGTTTCTGTAGTGTGGCTTGTACGGCGGCTTCGATAGGACACACTTGTAAAGCAAGAAAAAGCGATAAAAGGCGATAAAACTATAATTTTGAAATTATTGTCCGCCATTTTGGATCCGCCATCTTGGATCCGCCATCTTGGATTTTCTTTTTTTTTTGTTTAAATTAAAATTTAATGTATATCTAAAAGAGAAAAGGATCAGAATGTATAAAACACGTATCAAACTAATGTCTATTATCCAAACAATGAACTTAGAAGCGTTATTTAATAAATAGTACAAAATGTTTGTCTATAAGAAAAAGAGAGCAAAAATTTACCTACCCCTCCCCCCAAATATTTGATGCTAAAAAATTTTGATGTCTTTCAAGAACTAGTCCTAAGAAAAAACTATTCTAACAAGAAAATGCACTATAAGTCAAAGAACAAGATCTTAAAATAAAAAAATCACCATATTTTAATATTTTGAAAACCTATGTGTCAAAAAACGGTTGCCATGGCAACATGGTTAATCAAACTGACATGTTATGGATACCAAAATGTCCCTAGATAAATTCTAGGAAAAGTCAGAAAATTTCAGCCGCATAGCTATTTCGGTGTAAGAGTTATGTCAATTTTACTGGAGGGGGGTTCGAAAAGCCCCCCCCCCCCCCCCCAAGTCTGAATAGGGTTAAGTAACAACCAGCTGAAAGAATTACCTCCAGAAGTCTTTGAACATTCCAATAGTTATTATTAACAAATAAACTACATTTCGCCGTGCGTGTGTTTGGTTATAGATCCCTGATAACGTCAAAACGTAGCAAAAAAAAAACCATCCGGGGATGATCAAGTCGAGTGGATCAGTTATGTTTGTTATCACACTATGACAAATCAAGTTTGTGACCTATAAATGAACAGGACCACGGGAAAATAGAAAGTGTAAAGCAGCACACGCGCAACTTTATACTTCAGGCATCAACTTTGGACACAATGATTTAATCCTTAAGAAAACAGACTTGCTAATTCCTTTGAAGTGTTAGTATTCTAACTTCTTTTTACTTCTTTTTACTTTGCTATATATTGTCGAATACTCACACACCCGCCCACTCCCACCCACAAACGCCTCCCCACCACGGCCATTACCCCCTTTTTATCTCGTTAATGCGCTTGCGCATTAAGCGAGATTTCGAAGTCGAGTACTAAAAAGGGACAAAAGCTGTTAACAAAATTTTGTGGACTTTTGTCCGGGGGGGTTTCTTGTTCCTTCTTTATAGAAGCTATATCAGGGCATTGAGGATATGGTTTGTTAAAGCGGTTAGGATTTCAAGAAGGGCGTCACATATTGCCACTAAAATGTTTGGGGAGCACCCCCGGACCTATTGTTAATTTCCCTAGGGTATTGGGATGTCAGAACTTGTGATGAACTTGTCATATCTCACATTACGTTACCGCAAAGGTATTAGTTCTTCTTAAATTTCGATATCTTACGTTACCTATCAGTTTCAATCATTTATCGTAAAGCCATTATAGCTACTTTAAAAGGGTAAAAATAGGTTAAATGCGTTTTCTTGGGAAACGTAGTTTGAGAATTTCACGGTGTATTTTACTAATGGAGAGGTTATAAGAAAGTTAAATGGGACAGGAAAGTTTGTGTGTTAATATGAGCGGTATGGCAGAGCAAAATAGCATGAACTTTGCTTTTTTTTCTATTGAGTTGTGGTTACACACACCTTGGATTTGGGGCCTTCCCAAGGGTTAATGGCTTGGGTTCGGTTTATCTCAGGTTTCATCTTACCCTTGGGGATGCGGTTACACAGTAAAAGACTCCCCAGGGTAAAATATAATAAGATATGAGTTAACTGACACTGCAGTTTACGCGCGAAAACGTACAGATCGACATGGATGACACGAATCGAGATCTTGTAAGTTTAATTTCAGTCATTCTCCTGCTTATCATTTGATAAATATAACAATCCGGCATTTTTTTTTTGCGAGAAGACACCGAAGAAGACGCCTTCAACTACGCTATCTTCAAGGTTTGTCGGCGTTTTATTTACATTTAGGAGCTCGCCACGAACTTGCTCGTCGCCAAGGAGGGCTTGGGTATTTCCACGACCACAGAATTGGTTTCAGCAACTTCTAAATAACAATGCACTCGATCACTGGTGGAAAGAAAATTTTAGAGTTACAAGTAAGCGTGCAATTAACCAAGCGTATCAGAGGTCAACTCAGCAGCAGGCGATTTCCTGTATTAGCTACGTTCTGCATTATGATTGGCCAAGCGGTTTGATTGTGCAATAGTATGGTAAACATGTCATAGTTGTGTTGATTTTTTGGCTTATAATGATGACGGTTGAATGGAATTGCGGCAAGCCTTCAATGGCTTAAATTTTTGCGTCTTTTGCGTACTGTTACATAATGAAACTGTAATAGCAATTATTAATTGTTTTAAAATAGCACAAAAGCGAAAGTACACGGGTCAGCCAATACTACAACACGTATGCTACCGGTGCCAAGTGCAGGTTCAATCAAATTAGTTGCAACCTGTAGGTAAACGAACTTAAAATATTCACCTTTATACGGACTTCTATTTTATGAAAGGGGTCAATCCGGCAATTTTTTTTAGTCATATGGGAAATTTAACTTAGTCAGAGGCTGTCCTATTCAGTGCATTTGATAGCTGCGTGGAGCTAATTAACACCACTCTTATTACTAATCATGTTAAAAGTGACATCAAATATTCTAGATATGACTTGTTCTCAAAAGAACATGCTATTTTGCTCTGCCTTTTAAGTCGCTTAGCGAGTGACAACCGGAAATATCGTGAAAAGAAAAATTGGTAAGAATATTCTGCTCCCGGAGGGGGGGGAGGGGGGACTCCTATAAGTCGTCAAGCGGAGGTGCTCGTCAGGAAAAAAAGTGAAACCCTGAAAGATATCAGAGTGGCCGTTATCAACCAGAATTTTACCTCTAAAAGATACCATTTTTATCTCGTTAATGCGCATGCGCATTAAGCGAGATTTCGAAATTACCACGAAAAAAGGGGCAAAAGCTGTTAACAAATTTTTGTGGACTTTTGTCCGGGGGGGAAGTTTCTTCTTTCTTCTTCATAGAAGCTATATTAGGGCATTGAGGATATGGTTGGTTAAAGCGGTTAGGATTTCAAGAAGGGCGTCACATACCGTCACTAAAAAATTTGAGGAACACCCCCGGTCCTATTGTTAATTTCCCTAGGGTATTGGGATGTCAGAACTTGTCATGAACTTGTCATATTTCACATTACGTCACTGCAAAGATATTAAAATTATTAGTTTCGATATCTCACGTTACGTATCAATATTTAAAATTTTCAATCATTTGTCGTAAAGCCATTCAAGCTGCTTTCGAGAATGGTAAAAATAGGTCAAATACGTTTTCTTGGGAAACGTAGTTTGAGAATTTCACGGTCTATTTTTACGAATGGAGACGTTATTGGACGGGAAAGTTTGTGTTTTAATATGAGCGATATGGCAGAGCAAAATAGCATGAACTTTGCGTTTGAATGCAATAGTATGGGAAAGACGTCATAGTTTTATTGGTTTAGCTACCGTGCACAAGGAAATTTTGACTGAATTTGTTTTGCGGGAGGAAATTTTTGCGCGTCGGGACACCTTAAATTTCTGCTGGGAGGAAATGTTTGCGGATTTCTGGTCAAGTATAAATAAAATCCAAGGCATCGGTATTAAACAATTTCACTTCCTGACCGGAGGTTTTTATAGTTCTCCTAGTTATATGGTTGCTGTTCTGGCGCCAATATGAACATAAACAACGAGAAAACTAGTGAGTGAATTATTGTACGTTGTTGTAAATATGTATCAGTATTATGATAACAGTCTCTGGTTCTTTTGAGGACGTGTGTGGAGTTGAATCGGGAATACAGATGACTGTTGTGCCGGTCGCCTCGGAGTTATGATAGCAATATATTCACTGTTGAAAAGTTCTTGTTAAGCCGATATACATCATTAAAACAAGTAATTTTTTCTGCGCGAGTATATTTCTGCGGTGGAAAATTTAATACAAAATAAAGTAATACTGCATAATAATGCAACAACGGACAACCTTTGCCTGTATCTCCGGCAGATCAGAAAAAGGTTTTGAAAAATACTGCGGTCAGGAATCCCGCATGTTTGATTACTTTAGTACAAATTTTATAATTTGAGAAATTGGGGCGCTAAGTTTCATGATGTCACTTTCCGGGAAACTTGATAAAGAGTGTACAGCTATTATGCTGGAGATTCAAATATTTCAAACCGGATGTAATGGAGATACTGCCTAGCTCCGAGAAACACATTACACTTACACGCGGAATAAACTCTGAGGAGCTATTAAAAAACAATTGCAAGATCCCACTATTTCAATATATGACTATCGCATAAGACTTGGATCTTAATAGAATATTTTACGAAATTTTACTGCGGTCGTGACCCCGGGGGTCGTCAAGAAGACACTGTCAACACTATATTTTGAGGTTTAAAGCAGACCCATTTAATCTCTAATAGTTATTAAACACATGATACCGGAAATAGAAAGCTCTCGACTTTCGAATAAAAAAAGGCAGAACTACTATATATTCGCAAATAACCCATTCATGTATAACATTAACTTATGCAGCCATTTCTTTTTCAACTCTCCACAAAAGAAAAATCAATGTCCGCTTCACTTTCCAAAACATTTCATATCGATATCGATAACAACATACACAACTGCGTGAAATATTTCCTTTAACAAGCATTGACAACTAAGCGGAAAACAGATATTTCAGCCCACCCACATCTGACGTCTGAGTTATCAAAAGTTTCTCTGGCTTTTGTTGATAATTTTGTCCGATGGATTATGAATGTTCTGCGATACTTGTTATCTTTGTGGAATGTCCGGTTTCCGGAAGATTATAAAGAACAGGAAAGAGCGAATCTCAAAACTGTCTTAAAAATGAAATTAAGGTTGGAAAAATATATATTTGCTCAATATTTCTTTCTTTGACGAATAGAGGAATTCTAAGGATATGCACTTTTTTGTCTTGACTTCCTGACTGAATTTAAGTCTTAAAATAGCAATGAATATGCGTGAACGGAATCTGATCGATCAATGACAGACATTGTAGCGACCATAGGTCATGGATCAGTTCTTTTCTTCTTTAAAATCTCCGTAAAATTCTTAGATGTTTATATCTTATATATATATTAAAGATCTACAAACGCGGATAAGCGTAAACATTTATCCGATGCGTTGTGGCACACATCAAAGATTTAAATTGGATGATCCCACAGGCAGACCAATCGTGATGTGAGTGACTCGAAGCCAGTACACAGTAATGAAATATACTAGGTAATAATACGATTTGTCACAGAATTGATAAGCGATAGAAAAATCGAAAATATTACACACTAAAGTCTTCTCACCTTTACTTTATTGTCTCTTGATGTATCCTGACCGGTTTAAATGCATTTTTACAACTTTTGTCACTCGCCCCACTATCCACTATAAAAGAAGGGAAGGCTGGAGACCTCTGAGCGAACCCTCGCCACGCGAAAGCCAATAAATTCTAAACAATTCAACTCAAGCTCCCCGAATTGCCACCAGTGAGGCCGCAGGTTAAATGTCTACCCGTGCGATTCGTGCTAGCTTCCAAATTCCCTTTCACGGTCTCTAAAAGGGCTCCGTTTTGGAGCGATTCTGGCCATCTTCGCTTCGCCATTGTCCGCGATCCAAACGGCTGTACCACGAAATTCGAATACTAAAGCTTAGCGACCGCGTCACAGAGACAAAATGACATTCACCCGAGGGGAGGGTCGTTACTTTTGCCCTCGCGCAAATTGACACCGTCGGGGGAGCCGGTGCGTGTAATTCGAACGGAAACCACACGCGTGACCTGTCACTTATTTGTCTTTATTTGATAAAGTGCAATTTTTCATCAAGATCAAAAGAAAAGTCTCTTTTTAAAATAAAAATGCTCGAAGGAAAATTATTAAGCTTGTTAAAACCAATTTGCGCCAAAAAAATCAAAAATCAAAGGTCACGGATATGTATGTGTTTACCGGGAGTCTAGGGTGTACTCTAACTGCACGTCCGATCCAAGAGAGAGGAAGATAGGGGCCTTGGGAACGAGGTTGGTAGACGTTTCAATAACAAATTGATCATTACATGTAAAACAGACCGTTGGCCGTCGGGTGTTGATATGAACGATATGGTCAATAATGTTTAATTTTTATTGGTAAATTGCACAACCTTCTAAAGTCGCTGTCGTAATTTGTCGTATTTTTGAAGCGGAATCGAGCCGTTTCTCGCTGTTCAGAACGTCTCATGTCGGCAATTTTCGGGGCCACGTCGCTTGTCGTTTTTACCAAGGCTTCTTGTTAAGCCGAGATGTTTTGAAAACAGCTTCGGCTATAAAAGGAAACGAAATCTAATCGCCAGCTCTATTCCTACAAGAGACACCATTCTGCCCGAAGGTACACAATTTTTTAGTTGACGGAAAAAGCGACAAGTAAAATATTTTCATTTGCCTTTTTTACAATAGTCTACCTTAGTGAAGTATTTAGATAAAACATTCCTTTTTTACTGAAGTCTTTTTACTGAACTTATTCACATGCACAAAGTTCTTGTTTTGTCTCATACATCCACATATACACTGCACATATTAATTGGCTGTTTAAAAACATTGCTAGTAAATCAATTTTAATCCCAAATGAAAATCGTTGCAATATGTTTTAGTTTTGTTTAAATATCAATAAATAAAGATAGTAAATATTTTTTAACCTTCGAACATCTTTCCCAAATTTCGATTGATAAGAAATCGCCATTGTAATGCCATACAAGTCATTGCTTCTAAAATACTGTGACTGATACAAAACAAAGAAAATTAACTAAGTAAAAGGGCTCTCTAAAGATAGATTGAATCTAAGTAGTTTTGCCACCCCCATTCCTCCTCATAATTTCCCCCCGTAGCAACCAAATTGGCCTCGGCTCATTCGCTTAATATAATCAAGTTGAAGTTTCCCCTCAGCTGTAAAATGAAGACTATTTTGAACAAATACGCTAAATTAACATGAAAATTATTTACATTCATACTCGTGATTATTTTGTTGCTCATGACTTTTATTGATTTGGTGGCTCGTAAAAGAGCCCTTAAGTCCTCTATGACTGCAATGTCTAACTCTACGATTAGACCTACAGGTATTTTCAATCTTTCAACTTCAATAAACCATTTAGCAGCTTTACACATATTACCTATCACGTCTTTACTACATTTACCTATCAAAGGCACCCAACTTTTCCAATTCTTGTTGTTGTTGTTGTTGTTGTTGTTTATTAACCTTACATTCTCTCGCATTAACGAGATGGCTTTAAGAGCCCTTTGATTTCATGTTGGAATTATTTTTGGGGGATATAAAAAATGACTGTAACAATTACTATTGAAACCTAAAGTAGTACTAAACCGTCGCGGAAACCCTCGGACGTTCACGCAAAATTATTCCCCAACCGTGGCACACTTTTTCCAAACGATTTCAACTTTAATAGATAGCATGTGATGCCATGCCAAACTATTGCCCCTTTGAAAGTGACATTTGCGTCTGGGAGATAGAATTGCATTTGCACATGCGTATTAATATCAGTTAATATGTTAGCTGTTAATCTCATATCGCAAATGGCGTCTCAAAGTAAGCGACCGCGGCCAGAGAAAGGATTTTTCAAGACTATGGAAGACGGGGTTCCTATTAAACTTCAGAAATTACATACTAAACCAGCCAAAGTCGATGCGAAAACGTTCTTTCCAATCGAGGTGTTGGATTTCCCTTTCGTATTTTGCTGTCGCTGGTACTGGACATGATTTCAGATTTGTAACACATAACATATCTTTGCTTGCGGATAGATTGTTGACCGCGGTAAAACGTCCAACAAAGTTAAAATTCACTACGTTGGGTATTCTGAGGACCTCGATGAGTGGAGAAACTGCGACGAATTAACAGACAATGACAATCTTAGACGTATATGTTTCATTATACATAATATATTTACTGACGAATGCGTGATCCTCATTTGTTCCATAACTTATAGTGTCCGTAGTCTGCACTTAAAAAATATAGTTGAAAACCAAAATCACTAACTTGTTTATGCTAATTTCAAACGATGGGAGCTGTGAATGTACTCTTTCTCTGTAACTGTCGATCCCGCCATTCTGATTTCCATCGTTTCCTGCGCCTTCTGGTAAAGCTTTCACCACAGAAGCTGTGTACACAATCAGCAGGCAAAATAGAAGACACGCTGCCATAATTCGGGCCGCCACGGGCAACATGCTTGTACAAAATGGCCAAAGTACGCAGGTTATCCTTTTCTAATGTATATAATTTTGGTATCAAAATAATCGCTAGTCCCTAGGCTTTCGAAATCCGCGCGTACTTTTGGCAAATGCGCATATGCGTTGACGTGCAACCGCTTTGAAAACTGTCGCGTGCGTGACACGCATACATTCCTTTAGAGAATTTCGCTCGAGTCTAACTATTTCATAGTCAAAAGTACGCAGGTTACTTTTCGCAAATTTGAAACATTTTAACATATCTGCATAGAATGATAACCAAAGAATCGAAATCCGCGCGTACTTTTTGGAAAAGTAACCTACAACTACGCGAAAATTAACATTTAGGTGAAAATTTTACTGTTTTTGGCCAAATTTCCGGAGGTCAAGCGTGGGGGCGTGACCAAAAAAAAATTATAAGGCGGATGTCACCAAATAGTTTGCCATGGCTCTACCATATAAGGTAAATTTAATTGGTTATAATTCTGCTGACGTCATCCAAAATGGCCGCCATCTTGGCCACCATCTTGTATTTTGCTAAAAATTCAAATGTATCGAAAAATGCGAAAAATGAAACTACTGTATCTTTCGCTACAGTTGCAAGAGGAATTATTTTAATTTTGGCACGAACACGCTGGCAGGCTAGCACGATCAAAATAGGTGGCAAATATGGGAATATTTTGATGGTAAGTTGAACTCTCGGGTGTTAAAGGAAGATGAAGGTTGGGATGTGGAGGCTACCCCATTTAAACTTTGTCAA